>MU399522.1:0-393944 GCA_022578845.1 Hypoxylon cercidicola
TATGCCCTGGCGAGCTCATGCTGAGAGGCGAGCCGATCGGGATGTGTCTGATCTAGTATTTCTTGGATTTGGACAACTTGTTGAAGCAGCTCGACGGCTTCTTTTGTTTGTCTGTTGGCTAGATATGCCCTGGCAAGCTCATGCTGTGAGACGAGCCGATCGGGATGTGTCTGATCTAATGTTATTTCTCTAATTTGGACCACTTGTTGAAGTAGCTCGACGGCTTCTTTTGTTTGTCCGTTGGCTAGATATGCCCTGGCAAGCTCATGCTGTGAGGCGAGCCGATCGGGATGTGTCTGATCTAATGTTGTTTCTTTAATTTGGACCACTTGTTGAAGTAGCTCGACGGCTTCTTTTGTTTGTCCGTTGTATAGATATGCCCTGGCAAGCTCATGCTGAGAGGCGAGCCGATCGGGATGTGTCTGATCTAATGTTGTTTCTCTAATTTGGACCACTTGTTGAAGTAGCTCGACGGCTTCTTTTGTTTGTCCGATGGTTAGATATGCCCCGGCGAGCTCATGCTGTGAGTCGAGCTGATCGGGATGTGTTTGATCTAATATTCTTTCTTTAATTTGGATCACTTGTTGAAGCAACTCGATAGCTTCTTTTGTTTGTCCGTTGGCTAGATATGCCCCGGCGAGCTTATGCTGTGAGACGAGCCGATCGGGATGTGTCTGATCTAATGTTGTTTCTCTAATTTGGACCACTTGTTGAAGTAGCTCGACGGCTTCTTTTATTTGTCCGTTGGCTAGATATGCCCCGGCGAGCTCATGCTGTGAGGCAAGCCGATCGGGATGTGTCTGATCTAATGTTATTTCTCTAATTTGGACCACTAGTTGAAGTAGCTCGACAGCGTCTTTTGTTAGTCCGTTGGCTAGATATGCCCTGGCGAACGCATGGTATGAGGCGAGCCGAGAGGGATCTGTCTGATCTAATGTCGCTTCTTGGATATGTATTATCTGTCTCCATGTTTCAATCGACCGCTTTCGGTTTCCCCGGCGATGGTCGTTTCTCGACCTCAGTTTAAAAAGGGTTAAAAACTTTTCGTCTGCATCGTTAGGATCGATACGTAGTTCGGTAAAAACATATTGAATATGCTCTTCCAACTTTTGGTCATATCGTAAAGCAAAGAGTAGCCAGCCAATCATGATATATACCGGTAATAAATAACCACGCAGCCTTTCCTGGGCAAGCGAACTCTGTTCTAGCACCGACAATAGGTGAAGACCTATGCGATCTCGGTATGGTCGCCATTTGGACTGATAGTATCGAGAGAGTGCGATGATACACTGACCTTTGCGTAAGGATTCTTCTCTCTGGGCCGGGCTCTGACGCAGGTTCATCCAACTATGAGTGAGTGGATGCATAGATACTGTCCAGCCGCCATTAATGTTGCTCTTTTTAACTAGAGCAAGAGATTCGAGCAGGTTCAAAGCCTCCAGCATACGAAATGGATCCCAAGTATCGCCAGGAGATGCAAGGAAATCTGGAAGTTGGGACACATGCCAATCAGTCAGACGGTCAATCGCATCACTTTTAGGCTTGGTTCGAACCCTCTGCGCGCCTTTCCACGCGTCTTCTAAAAGATCCAGAGGCACATTTTCGTAGTGCAGTGGTGAAAATGCTTGAAGGAGACTTAGTGAATCTTGCGCACTCTCCGATTGCAGCTTGCCCAAGATCTCCGCAGATGCTTCAAAAGTAGCGTAAACGTTGTGGTACCTCGACTGGTCCTGCGTCAAGTTGAACTCAAGAAGTCGTCTGCTTCTCATTCGGAATACGTCAGGATATTCGCTTAAGGAGCAATATCCCCTGGAAATGTACGCTCCGGCCTGCAGTATGGCGAGCGTGTGCGAACTTAAGATATCAATGACTTTCTCTGCATCAGACTTCACCTCTGGCCGGGTTGAAGCGGGCCCTATGGATTGCAAGAGGAGGCTGGTGCAATCTTCTTTGTTTAGGCTGCTAAGATCTTCGTAACCGACTGTCGCGTAAGCATGACACTCAGGGTTTCTGGACGTCAAGAGAACCGCGCCTCGAGTACCGGATGGACAGTATTGTTGGTAGTCGACTTCTGGATTGTCGGCGTTATCCAAGACTAGGAGCCAGTGGTGCTTAGGGTCGATATTAGAAAGCAAGCGCCGAACCCCGTCAATTTCTGTTTCGCTTGACCCTAACATCTTTGCTATGGTGGAAAATCCAGCTTTGGCGGTAGCGTCGCTGCTAACATCTACCCAGAACACACCCCAGAATCTATAAATAGGTAGTTAATAATAAGAGCAAAATATAGAGTGTCATCCAACCTACTGTTCACGAAGCTCGTTGGCCACCTTGAGGCAGACTTCACTTTTGCCCTGGCCGCCCATCCCGGTCACGACAAATCTCTCTTGAGTATCAGTGGTGGGTGGGACCAGGGCCCTTTTGATTTTGTCCACAACATCGCGTCGACCAGTGAACATTGAATTGACGGACCGAGGGACAAGCCAGTGAACGTTCTTCGCTGAATGCGGATTCATTTCTAGCGCACGGTCGACCTCCCTCACAATGGTCTTTAAGACTAGCTGGCATGTAGGAGTGTCGGCCGAACTAAACTTGCAGATAGAGCTGTGGTCAGCATGCGTCGCAACTTGCGTCTCGAGCGACCCAGGAAGGCTGAGAGTCGCGGATTCTTTATCCACTATCTGGAGAAAGGGGTTAGTAGGACGGAATAGACTAAGGGCTTGTTCGGTGCCGACGTACGATTCCCAGCTTGCCATACGATTTTCCTTCGTAGAAATTCACGACGTGGAATCGATCGTATAGGTGTTTTGACTGATCAAATCGCTTCGTTGCACTATTGGAACTTTTCTTGAGCTCGTCGAGGAGCTTATTATTTGGCTTCCATAAGCCAACTCGAACAATCCCAGCGATGGCATCGCCAATGCCAGCGTAGTTCCCGCCACGGTGAGGGGTGGCAAAGAAGATGAGTAGTTTAGTTGCCTCAACGATAGGTTTGTACGTCATATTTAAAGTCGCTTCGACAAGAGCCTGTCATTGTTAGCTTGAGGCGCGATTGATGCCCGTACGCCTCATGATTGGCTTTACTGACCTCTTTAACCACTAGCCCACCAAGGCTATGACCGATGAATATGAGGGGTCTCTGCGGTGCCTTCTGGATTTTCTATAAGAATACATCGATTGGGTGGAATATGTTCATGACTAACCTGTCGCTTAATGTCGAGCCACACGAGTAGATTCTTGGCGTGACCATCGAAGTTGATTGCTGCAGCACCTATGACAGGACTGGAGTTATAGGAGAACAGCATCACTCGGGCTGGTTTCGCAAGTTCGCTAGGTAGGAAGTCTCGAAGCCACAAGCGCTCGCCCGCCTTCCAGGTATCTTGCGCATGGTCAGGGTTGTTCTTGAAGTTCAAGCCATGTACAGCCACGATACTAATAGATGCGTTTGTTAGTGGCAGTCAGTCACGGAGAGAAGACGAATTGAGGCAGAGCTTACTCTATCTCTGCGACCGCATGGTTCGGGCTATCCTTGGCACTGTCGAAAAGAACATGAAGTCCAGGTTCAAACATCCTGCCAGAATCGTCGGCAAGAAACGTAACGGCGGAATCGGCACGATGATTATGCTGCTGATGCTACTGCTTCTGAGATCCTAGAACGATACAATGAGAGGGAGAGATGGGTAGCGCCATTTTATGGATGGGGGGAAGGCGGCTAGGCACTCTTATGAGCCTGACGCGGGGCTATGCTCTCTGCATGCGCATTTAAAACTGCAAATCAGGAAGCGCCGAGGGCACGCCGTTGGAAGAGGGCTGGCAGGCAGACTGGCTATTGGTACATATCCGCCACCCCATGGTGTGAGCCCAGCGCAATCCCAACAGCCATACCATCCGCGTCCGCGATGCTATTCGTCAGTCGCCGCAGCCTGCAGCACGCGGCGTTACGGCGGCGGAGCCCGCGCGCTTCGGCGATATCGTCGATGTGCAGTACGCGAATTCGCGCGGTGGTGAAGCCGGGGCTCGGTTTCGCCGGGTACGTCCAAGATCGCGACGAACTAACGCGTCTATATCAATACGGGGCGCGCGTGTACATGTGAGCCGTGAGCCAGGTGCTAGAAAAGTGGCGCGGTGGATCTTTCGGGATATGGTGGGGCGCCGGTGTGGGGCGAAGGAACGGAGGCCCAAGTCGATGAGTAAGGGGAGAGGTACGCAGTGGATGTGTTTTGAGTCGTTTGATCTTAGAAAAGGGGTTTAAGTTTGAGTGAATTAGAATATAAGTAGGTCCGCTTTTTAGATGTTTCGAAGTTGTGTTCCGTATGAGATCCAACGCTTAGAAAGTACAGACTTTTATACTCTTGCTTATTGGTATGACGACCGTCTTAGACACCTTAATCATCTATGGAAGAGAATTCTGAAAAGATGTTAACGAGCGTGATTTTGTATTGTCTATCTATTAAGGGGGAAATCGCCCATTGAGTTAAATATCACAAGATAAATTTAGTACAACGCCCCTGGTCACTACCCCCCCTTTTTTTTTTTTTTTTTTTTTTTTTTTCAAATGTTCTACCCTTTTAAATTGAAGGTGTGCATAGTTTTACTGTTCATACTAGGTTTCTTAGGTTAGAATCTAATTCGCTTCAACATGTTCCGCATTTGGCAACACTCTTCATTGAGCTCTTTTTGATAGTTTGCTTTGGAGTCAGTCGGCTCTGGAGACTCTCTAAGCTTCTCTTCTCGCCTGCAATCATCTTTTATGATATAGTCCATCTTATGACCTATGGATAAGAGCGCATGAAAAATGTCATCATTTCTCAGAAGAGCTTTCGGAAGCCCCCAAGCCCAATACAGCTTCAGGTGAGAATTGGCCACTCTAAAGAGAGTCCCAAGGTTGATCGTTCCAGCACATAGGTAGCATGGCTTCTTAGAGCATCCGATGAAATTGTACATTTCTTGAAGTACAATCTCATTCTTGGCGTCGAGAATGTGATTGAGCAATTGCATCTCACAATGAACCTTCGTTGGGGGACGATTAATTTCAATCCCTTTAACGATTCCTTCTAATACCGGCTTGATATGATCATAATCTGGATGCTTAGCGAGATTCAAGATGTATTCCTTTATGTTGGACATGCCTGGCTTGTATGCCAAAGAGCTCGCCGCCCCGATAGGAATCCGGACCACCTTGAAAACATTGTTATCGGAGATGTATAATTTTCGAAATGCCATGAGGTTAATATACGCTTCACGGATCCCGGCCAGTTTTTCTATGCCGTTAATAAGAAACAATAGAGATTCCTTTCCATATTCCTCTCCATATTGCTTAATACAGCCAATGCTAGGGATGTGTTCTTGGAGAAACAGGTAGCAATCAACTGTAATCTTCTTGTGGAAATTCCAATCCAGGCTATCTCCATTCTTGATGTGATCAAGGAGTCGAATCAAGCCGCGAAGGAACAGCAAGTCTTTGGTTTCCTTGCCGCTGAAAGCAGATATACCTTCTTCCAATCCATCATAGCCCTTGATGAATATGCTGTTCTTCCTAAACCTCAGATAGGACATGATTCTAAAGTAAACATGCTGCACAACAAGGTCCCAGACTCGGTTGTTCTCATCAAGAAAGTCTGCTAGGGCATTCGAATTTATTACGGTTTCCAATTCGCGTATGATATTGCCATCTTCTTGATAGCTCTCGTCACCGTTCTTCGCAATGTATAGGGTATATGTGCATCCTACTCTGGCACTAGAGTCGGTTCTCCGAAGTGCTGTCGCAGTAACTTCTGAGGCAGACGCAGGTTCTGTCGAACATTTCTTGACTTGGTTCCGGTTTCGAGATAGAAGTAAGGCAAATGCATTAACAAGCGCATGCTTAGGACTTCCAACATCCATTGTCCTGGGTGTTTCAATGCCAGCATGGACACCAGAGTCCACATCAGAGTCGGTCTCGTCAATCGACCCAATGCTATCAAAGCTCAGGTATTGCAGCACATCTTCTGGCTGTTGTGTATATCCGGCCCAAATAATGTATGCCCGAGAATAGAATCCAAGGGCATCAAATCCTTTGGGGGGGTACATCGCCAACCCCTTCCATATCATGCTCCTGAAGAGCTGCGGCATGCAAGTCGTCATTAGGCATGTCATTCATGTTTATAATAGAATTATAGATTATTCGTGTGTGTCTGTGTGTGTTCGTGTAGATGATCAGAACATATGTCGACATTCATAGACCTAGGGAAGAAAGTATACCGTTTATATACTCGAATTAAGGTCACCGCAACTCTTATGCCATCCAATTCTTATTAAACATCCTCTAACATGTCTCATTATCCTCCCCACCTTGAGGCAAGCTGGAACTGCCAACTGTTATCGGAGTCTGTAAAGGTCCTACTCAGCATCGTGTTGTTGTTAGATTCATAGGGGTAGGCATACGTGTCATCCTACTGGGTTCTTTGCCGAGGTCTCATTACTAATGTCTAATAGCAGGTACACCTATGACCAGATAGGAGATTTTCAGAATATCAAGCTATGGTGGAGGTGAAACGTATACCAGACATGAGTTCTACATTGAATTGATAGTCGTAGGATATGATACGTACGACAGAAACTCGCCACGTTATGATTTCTAGGTAATGAAACAACTGGACACGTTTCTGCCAGTTACTGCTAGGGTGAAACTTGATGTTACAGCTTAATTCACTTTCACGCAGACCAGATAAGTTGCTGTGCTCTAGCACGACCTTTGATGGATATCGTCAGGTGATATTTGGAAGGTTGTAGAGAATACACAACCCTTAGGTTATAATGCACAAAAGAATGTCAAATTCCATTTTAAATATTAAAGATGTTTATGTGAATGATAATTTGGCCTTCTGATTTGTCCACACAACCATCCTGGACAGCATAATGGTTTGTTACCTACCTAGGTAGGCTAGATCAAAAGACCCTAAGCTGCTTTTCATGCAGTCCTGTCTCTTGTGAAACCCCTTCATTAGATACTAGAGACGTTCGTACAATATTAAACGTAGGAACTTGATATGATCTCTTGGCTTGTCTTCGTTATTATATAACTCACGAGGTGAGGCTCAAGATGAGAACAAATTCTTGGACCGAACATCATTTGACCAAGTCTCTATCTTGTAATGTGTAGTTTTGACTTCCTGGATTACGGGGCTTTCGTTCAGACTACAAGACGGCGTATACAGGATCGTTTACCGGGGCATGACGCCGACTGAGTACACCCTCGTCGGCATGGCAAACAGGTACCTTACCGTCGATTGTAAAGCATAAAAGTCAGTCACCTTTCTAGTGTCTCCCCTCTTAAACTTGGGCATCTACAACCACCAACCCATCTGCCTCGACTTGGTGGTTTCATACAAACAACCCAACCTTCCTACCAGGCTCAATTAATCGAGTAGCCATTCAAGATGGCCCAAGTCCAGCCGCAGCAGCCGCACATTCCCCTTGAATTGGTCTTCGAGATCATGACATGCCTGCTGCCCGTCAACGAGCATGCCATCATCCCCCTATCGCATCCTGCCACGCAGGCACTCCTGGCCTTTACCACCGTCTCGCGAGCAACTCACGAAGATGCCGTCAAGAAATTAAAGCAACACTGCCTACACATCGACAACTCCGACCGGCTAAGCCGATTCGTCCGTTGTCTCGAAGCATCGCAACAGTCATCATTGGGTCTTCCTAGTGTCTTCCAGGGGATTACTAGTATGTACCTACATGTCTCCGACACGTATAGGGCATACATAAATGCCGTCGGGCTGTTCAAACACTTCCGCACGTCTCTTCAGCGACTGATTGTGCAGAGGGACACCGCACCCAACCTCATAGACGCGACTCGACAGATGTCCCTCGCGATCGCAGAACTGCCTAACCTAGAAGAACTCAGTTGTGGTACGGACATCGTCGATCTGGTCGTCTACAGTAGATTCCCCTTTCTATCGATTGATACCTGGGTCAATCGCCGTCTATTTCCAGCTCTTAAACGACTGGGAGTTAAAAGCTATGACAATTCGAGAATGAACGCGCCACTTCGTTGGCCTATCGTCCTAATGCCCTCTATCGAACTTGCAGTCCTCCTAGAGACCTGTCCTTTCGACGGCGCTACCACTTTCCTCACCCCCCAGCTCATCCAGCAGGCAACACGGACTGTCATGATTGTGCTGGCGGAAACGGGCCGCGATCCCGAGTTCTATAGTGAGAATGATATTCGAATGATAGAGAACCGCGGCCAAGGCTACCTCCGCGCTAAGAAGCATCTGATTCCGAATGGAGAGTCCTGCGATAACTTCTGGTTACGCAACTCTTTGTCCGGGGAACTCTGGGACTTGGGAGATGACCAGCAGGCCCGTCTTCCGGCGGCGACGAACCAGAACGAAGTCACCGAAGCTGATATCACGGATGTTTCTAATGCTATGAACGCCATGAACGTCCTCGATGTTACGGAGAATGCCGACGAGACCGAAGCAGCCGAGGAATCTGGCTAGATATGCCATGAAGAAGAGTAAAGGAAAGGATGAAGATGAAGATTTGTTTTCGGAGGAAATGGTTTGGACGAAAGATTGATCTTTATATCGGAGAGCGCATGTGTTATGAGCTTCGACGATGAAGACGCAGAGCACAACGATCCTGTTCCATGGAATAGGAATGGGTACCTAAGCTAGGTAGCTACATAATAATACACGTCGGATCACCAGAATACCTGACCTACCTAGGTAGGATTTCTACATCCCCCTTCCTCTCAAACCTTTTGAGTAAATGCTATATATTATACCGGTGTGATTTGTTTCATGGCTAGAGTCTCTGGTCGAGCTGGGCTTGCGGGATGGGTTGCAACTCGCGACTCGCGATCTCGCATTGCAGATCGGGTCCACAGAGAGTATCCCCGCATAAAGACGAAAATCCCGCGTGGAGATCTAGTAGTAATTTTTTATGTACCTATACCTAAGTCTGGAGATTTGTAATTGGAGGTGGGATATAGTACTCGCTTGACTCGCTCTCCGGGCCGAGTTGCTCGCAAATCGTAGATACATCTTATCCCACTCCTGGGGATTGATCCACGTTGCTTCGTCCGGTTGCTTGCCTGCTTGCGTCAACCTGCCGTTACTGTTCAAGTCGGTCATGAATCGTTTCCCGTTGGAGTAGTCTTAGACCAACACTAACTGCACGTGGGATAGCAAGGCCATATTAGATGGTGTGGGCAAAGTCGGGTTGGATGGCGAGATTCGGTAGACCTTTTTTGCTGAAGGGACCTGAGATATGCAATGGCGGGCCGTTTTTATAGCGATATAACCCAAGTACTTCGGTAGCAGTAAACAACGGTGATAGCAGCGAGGATCTGTTAGTGAAGTACGGTAGGCCATGCTTTAAAGTTTGGGCCAAGACCGGCATTCCCGTTAACCTTCACCGATTTGTGGAGTACATGTATGTACATCTGCATGTGTATGTGTAGAGATCTCCACAAGTCGGGTTGTTACAAGACCCCGAATTCTGTACAGTGCATTATTTCTACCTATGAAATATGAAATAATTCCCCTCTCGCATAAAAATCCCACTGAAGTTTTCCGATTCTGATATTTTGCCATTGCCTATTAACGTTTCGGCCCCCGTCTGCCTGCCCAGGTATATTATTATGTTCCATGTTCTAACACTGGTAAACTCGCTGAATGTGACGCAATTGCAATTGAATGTCTCAGCTATCAGCAACCCTGGATTGAGACACGCACCAGAATGCCGGGACGCATGTACGATACTTAGCCTCATGTACAGTCCCAGTACCAGTACCTAGGTACGGATCCCTCCCTGTCTTTAATCCCGAACAGCGAGCAACCATCATCCCTGTTCACAAATCTTCTGTGCCTCTTCTCTCCATTGCCATCTTCTGTTTCTCCATACAGCCACAGCCATACCGGTACCAGACAACCAAGTATCCCTGCACTTCGACACCCACTTCTCGACGCCCACCTCATCTGCTCATATCGGACCGGTCTAGCTTCACCTTCGCTATTGATCCCTTTTTGGAACTCCAGCTATGAACCCAAGTTGCGGACCGTATACCGATATTCCCTGGTCGAGATTGCCCTCTCTATCACTCGCCATTCCTTAGCATCGATAGCAGATAAGCACTAGAACGTGATACGGCGCGGCATCAGGGCGGGGACGACACGGGATCGAGCCGAGTAGAGATAGAGAGACAGAGAACGGAGGTATCGCCGATGTACGCGATCATGCCTGAGAAACCACTTACCGTTGCTACCTATGCCGCCGGCGCATCTCTTGCCGCGATTACCCTCTTCTACGTCTTCGCCCCCAACTATATCTTGGATAGCGATTCGAACTCGGCGCGCAAGAAGGGCGTCGTAGGCCTCACGAACCTAGCAAACGATTGCTTCATCAACTCTGTCCTCCAAGCCCTCGCTGGCCTCACCGATCTCCGCGTTTACCTTATCCGAGAAAACCACCGAAGAAAGATAGACGACACATGGGTGTATCAGGAAATAGTGTCTGACCCTGCATACAAAAACAACCCCGAATGGAAAACTCAGGGTCTGCAAGCAGGTCTCGTTACGAGGGGTCTCAAGGATATTCTCGACGCCCTCAATGAGCGGCCTATTTACAAGAAGACCATCTCTGCCGGTCCCTTTATTAGAGTGCTAGAGAATGCCTTCAAGCAACGTGTTAGTAGGCAACAACAAGATGCACAAGAGTTTCTGCAGGTTGTAGCCGAGCGCTTGTGCGACGAATACCACGCCGGGAGGAGAGCTCGACTGGCTGCTAGGGGCAAAGCAGACAAGGCTACGACGACGAGTAGCTCAGCACCGATAGATGGAGAAGCTGTCGAGGAACGTCTAGCAAAGCTAGCTATCAACGGAAATGGAAACACAGATACTGCGCATTCTACTGGGGAAAGTCCTAAGACGGAGACAGACACTCTTGTAGCAAGAAGCGAGGATGAGGATGGGTTTCCGATGGAGGGTAAATACGAAAGCCAGATCGAGTGTCAGAAGTGCGGATTCAAACCGAAGCCAACGGAGAGCACTTTCTGTACCCTAACGCTGAACGTGCCGCAGTCAAGCTCGACGTCGCTCAACACTTGTCTAGATGGCCTTTTTAAGACCGAGTACATCGACGATTTCAAGTGCGAGAAGTGTCGACTTGTGCACGCGAGAGATCTATTAGAGATGCAGTTAGCGCGATCTATTTCGGAGAGCTTCAAGACCAGCACACAAGACGCTATCGCAAAACTACAGCATGCCATCGATACCGACCCTGAGAAACCCCCGTCGGATGTCGATTTACCGCCCATGCGAGACGCGCCGGCATGTAGGATTGCGAAGTACACGCGGCTTACGGGCTTCCCTAAAATCATGGCTATCCATCTTTCCAGATCCATATACAACAGTATCTCGCAAAAGAATTCGGCCAAGGTTTCCTTCCCTGAAAAGTTGATGATGGGCGGCCTATTAAACCGCAAAAAATACAAATTACTCGGCACAGTTACCCACAAAGGTAGTCATCACAGCGGCCACTACGAGTCCTTCCGCCGACAGAACGTATCCCTTCCATTTTCTACACCCAATGCCTTCCAAGCGTCCGGCGTCTTTACCAAATCGGCTACGACAAGTCCAGCTTCGACACCCCGAGTTGCCGCAATGGAAAGATCAGGAGATCCCAGTCCAGTAGCATCGACGCCAGATCTAGGTTTATCTTCAGGCGCTAATTCATCGAATCAATCAGTCGATGCTCTACCTCGGCCTTCGACAGATTCGACACCTCAAGCTTCCCCGACCGCCAATAGCCGATCATCATCTCGCCGAAGCCCTCCCTTCTCGTCTATTAAAGACCGCGAATCAGACGGTATCAGCCTGAAGTCAGTTACCGCTTCCGCTCGGTCGACTGTATCTAAGCTATCGCACTCAGCCAGGAATAGCAGACCAGGTAGTCCAGCCGGCAAGACGCCTGTCGCACCTACTGCATCCAATGGGAAGGCCCCTATGTCGGCGCCAAAAGGAGGTAGGCCGAAGCGTCGGAAACAAAACGATCGATGGTGGCGAATCAGTGACGAAAAAATTAAGGAGGCCAAGACGAGCGAGGTACTAGGCATGCAGCGAGAAGTCTACTTGCTCTTTTACGAGCTAGAACGTGAGAGTCCGGCGGAGTCGTAGGAAGATATATGCCAACTCCTAGACGACATCGCGCAAGCGGCAGCTTACAACCCGGAGGAAGACGATAGGGAAAACCCTTACCTCAAGTATCGAGCCGAACAAGGAGTTGTTGGGCGGATTGAGGTTGCTTTCTTACGATTTGGACTGCTGGTATCGAAAATCGGCAAGAAATGGAGCAAGAAGCTGAAACAAATCGCCAGACGCGCATGGGACGATTATATGGGGTACAACTACTCTGGGGATCTCGAGGCTGGCGATCAAATGGGATCCGGACACCCTACATGGAACGAGTACACTTTGCGTGGGGAATACGCAAGTACGCGAACGATGTGCTACGAGAGAATCCCGCCACGATGTCAGAACTTGTGAAGGACAAGAAGTGGAAACGAGAGGCAATTAGGATCAATGTAGGGTTTTGGTTTTGGTTCGATCTGCTTCCCCTTTGAAAAAACCGCATCGTGGACATCCACAAACGGCGTTTGGTAAACCATGGATGAAGATTCTTTTTTCTATTGCATTTTCTGGTCAGGTGGCATCACGGAGGGGTGTTCTAGCTGTTTGAGACCGGCTCGTTCGTTACGAAGCATGTGGATACGGTTCTGTCTTGGTCTAGAACCTATGAAGATTCAACAGCGAGATGGGAATCCGCATAGTACATAAAAAGAGATGTCTAGCATCGGCATAGGACATAGCGTTTGCATATAAAAA
This sequence comes from Hypoxylon cercidicola, assembly GCA_022578845.1. Classification (NCBI taxonomy): domain Eukaryota; kingdom Fungi; phylum Ascomycota; class Sordariomycetes; order Xylariales; family Hypoxylaceae; genus Hypoxylon; species Hypoxylon cercidicola. The sequence continues at coordinate 12,876 of MU399522.1, forward strand.
AAGAAGGAATGTAGGATTCATGTCATTCATGCTGACCTCGTGTCTCTTAGATTGTTCATCCTTATTGAGCTACAGTGCCGCCATTACCTGGCTCAAGCTTTTGATAACTTCATATACGCCTCGCTGCCTTCGGCATGGTATTTCAATTTTCCAGATATTCCCTTGATATGAAGAATCCGTACTTACCAAGACACCAAGTGAGAGGAAAGGATTCTAAGCCCTGTTCCATTTTCCAACAATTTTTACCTGATGCCAACGGATAGCCCTACGCCCCTATCTCAATAATGCCCCTCGAGAGTCAGCGTTCCTGTCTTAGTGATGAGGTATTCGTTAATAGCGACATCCTTGCCAGATTCCTTGCCGAAGCCCGAGTCCTTGATTCCGCCAAACGGTGCCTCGGCGGCCGATGAATTTCCTGAGGATTTAAGCAGCCATTAGTCCTGGAGTTCAACCGCGAGAAGCTGTAAAAATAGGATACTTACCGCTGTTCAACCCGATCATTCCCGCCTCGAGGTTCTCGAACAGCCGCCACAGCCTGTCGACGTTCTTGGTGAAGCAGTACGAGGCCAGGCCCATCTGCGCGCGCGGGCGTTAGCATATTCCACGAGAAAAACATGACCCTTAAAAGACTGTCGGCATACGCTCGTGTTGTTAGCGGCCCTCACGGCCTCTTCTTCCGTATCGAACGGGAACAGCGCGAGCAGCGGGCCGAACGTCTCCTCCTCGGCGACCCTCATGGCCGGCGTCGCGTTCGTGATGATGGTGGGCTCGAAGAAGTACCCCTTGCTCAGGCCGACGCGGTTGCCCCCCGTCAGCACGGTGCCGCCGTGCCTCCTGGCGTCTTCGACCTGCGCGGCCACCTTGTCGAGGCCCGTCGGCACCGTCAGGGGCCCCATCGTCGTATCTTTATCGATCCCGTGGCCCACCTTGAGCTGCCGCGTCTTCTCGGCCAAGAGGTTGGCGAATTTCTCGTAGATGCCCCGCTGCACGTACACCCGGTTCGCCGTGATGCACGCCTGGCCCGCGTGTCGGAACTTGAGCGGTATGAGCGCTTAGGTACGATCCCTAGTTAGCTTGTTCATTTGTTATGTCCGTAAATGCTCCTCACCGTCGCAGGTCTGTTCTAGATTCGCATCGTCGAACACGAGGAAGGGACAGTTGCCTCCTAGCTCGAGCGTGAGCTTCTTGAGGCTGTCGGCGCAGTGCGCGGAGAGGATCTTTCCGACTCGCGTCTACTGCGGTGTGAGCCAAACCACGGAAGACAGCTTAGCTAATCATAGGAGGACGGAACTTACGGAGCCGGTGAACGACACTTTCTTCACGAGCGGATGCTTGCAGAGGGCTTCGCTGAGCGCGGGCGTGTTCGCTAGTGTCGTGGGCATCACGTTGAACACGCCCTTCGGGTAGCCCGCCTTCTCGGCGAGGTACGCGAGCGTCAGCGCCGACAGGGGCGTCTCGGGGGATGGCTTCGCGACCATCGTGCAGCCCGCCGCCAGGGCAGCGCTGGCTTTTCGTAGAACCATCCTGGAAACCCCGTTCGTTTAGTCACAGCTCACTCACATTTACACACACTCTCAACTCTTTCGATAGAGCGAATGGTAGCCAACTCACGCAATGGGAAAGTTCCACGGCACCAGAGCGGCGACGACGCCGATGGGCTGCTTGATAGTGAAGATGCGGCGGCCGGGCATCGCAGCAGGGAACGTAGTCCCCTGGACGCGCTCGGCCTCGCCCGCGAACCAGCGCGTGAACGAGGCCGCGTACTCGATCTCGCCGTAGGCCTCGGCGAGCGGCTTGCCGGTCTCGTACACCAGGATCGTCGCGAGGTCGTCCTTGTGCTCGCGGATCAGGGCGTCGAACTTGGCGAGCAGGTCGGCGCGCGCCCGCGGCGTGCGCTTGCGGAAATCCTGGAACGCCGCGTGCGCCGCCCGCACGGCCGCGTCGACGTCTTCCGATGCCGTGTCCGGACACGTGGCGAACTTCTGGTCCGAGCCCGGGTCTGCCGGGCGAGGTCAGTAAGGGAGGGCCGGGAGGGGCCCGGCGGCACGCACCGATGATGTCGAATCTCTTCCCCGACTTGGCTTCCACCCACTGTCCATCGACGTAGGCTTTGTCCCGGAAGAGCTCCGGGTGCTTTAGGTTGAGCTGTTTGTTCTCGTTAGTGTGTGTCCCACCCCTTTTCATGTCGGTAATCGCTTACCTTGATTTCGCCCATCTTGGAGTTCCCGAAGGCTTAAACGTGGCGACTACGGTGGTATGTATGTATTGAGAACGATAAGATACGTTTTATTTCTCGAGCAAGTGGCGATCGATTTCTCACATCATGATATTCGGATGCTGGCATATTTATTACTCCAAATATCGTCAGCGAGCTACATCACCCCGCATCGTTGCCCTCTCCCGAAGCTTTTCGGGGTAACCCGCCTGGTCCTTGGCTAATGCTAATCGTTCTCGCAGCCAATCCCAATTCCCCCCTCCGCCGAATCCGGTCGGTAGCGCACCGCTCCGGCCCAGATATCTTCCCTAGATGACCCCCAATCTCTCGCTTAGATGGGAGAACTCCAACACAAAATTCTCAAGACGGCTGCCTATTCACAACACGACAATGACAAATCGAAAACCAACCAAATCTATTCTTAATAGACCGCAAGCAAGAACTTCTTACTTAAGGGGCTGAGGCTTACATATTCGGTCTAGAGGTCCAAGTCCTTAACTGTGCCACCGTAAGAGACTTGCTTCGGGCTTGCCAAGACGGGCGCATACGATTTCTCGAAGCTGAAATCTGAAATGAAGCTGACCTAAAGGTCTCCTGGGTTCTGCCTTGCCGGTCTCTCTACCATGTTACACCGAAGCTACTATGTTAAGAGGTGGGATTCTAGTTAACGTGCTCGACCCCCTGCGCCACCGCCAACGAAGGAATCGCCGCATACGGGTGCGTCTCATTCATGTATCTTGTGTAGCGATTTGCAACACATAAAGGACTACCTAGGCAGATACATACGACTTTATCGCTCAAATCACCTTTAATTGAATTGTGTATTAAACCCACTTTCTCTCATTATGGCCGATTTCATTCTCGCTACTCTCTCAATCTCCGTCGAGCTTCTTTGGTCCAGATGGCGTCCATATCATCATCAACGTTGGATTTCCTCAGATTATCAGAGACATCGGCCATCAAAGAAAGGCGAACACCGTCTAGAAATATTAGACAACGTATTTCGAGACAATGGATCGAGGCTTGCAGCGAGGTACTAGTAGACTTACGGTCTACTCGGTGGTCATACCTTGGTCTCTGGGCTCTCTTCATATGCTGGACTATCGTTACATTCAGTTCTTGGATATTCCTCATCATATATAGTATCTCTTCGACTTCATTTGAAGACGTTTCCACGGCTTGCCGGTCTGACGGCTCCTTTAACCCTTTTCTATACGAGTATACCCCTTGGACGACATCGGGCTTCTTCGAGATAAATGCGGGATTCGGAAACTATTCCTTCACGGAGGCGAAGATTATCGATATATTCTGGGACATTGTCTGCACCCTTCGTATTTCTTATGAGGGTAATATGAAAACTAATATATCGTCTTTCAGATTATTGGCCGTGTAGGGCAAGCATTCATGGCCTTCTTGTCCTGGCGCGCATTTGCCGACTATGTCACAACCTCAATGAACACCGCACCAGTCACGTATTCCGCATTTTCCATCATTTACCTCCAGGATGAACCCTCTACGGTCTCTATGTTTCGTCTTATAAGAGTCTTTCTCTCTGGTAGAGGCTTCAATTCGAGAGTCGTCATGCTTTTTATGATCGGATCGATGCTATTTCTCCTTCTGTGGCCAACCTTTGCCAGTGCAATGGCGGGATACACTACAATCAATAAGGCTTTTGTCCAGGATTTTAACAACAATTTCGTCCCATTTTCAGAATTCCGACCCATAGCATATATGATCCATGACGGATGGCGAGTGGATCTTGGTGGCGATTATGCCGTGCCCTTATTCAACCCTGGGGCGAGCGCTGGTGGTAAGAATTCACCGTCCTCTACATAGCCATTTTTACTCAAAAACGTGGCAGTCGATTCCACCATGTACCGAAGAGATACCTATGTGTATGACACTTGCTCTCTACAGGATCAGTCTAGTGCCGAATCTCGGTGCTCCTTGCAATTCGCTGTATCAGCATGTTCGTATTCACCTCTCCGAGACTTCTTTAGAGTAAATCCATTGGCTAACATAGAATTTATTTAACCTATCAAAGATGTCTCATCATTCGGATTTTTTGGGCTTCAAAACACGACTTCGACATGGATGAACATTACGATTCCAAGTCCGGTGTTAAATATAACAGCTTTTTACCTCAGTCCGAAAAGTAGTTTCTTTGGTTCAAACTGGACGGACCCTCGTGTAGGTGAACTAAAGCAGCCATTTAACGACCCGTCACGCATGGCATTTACGTATTCAAATACAACCTACAATCTCACGTACGTCGAGGAGAACGGTACATGCCAGCCTGTTCGAGACGTAAGTGTGGATTATGCCTCTATCACATCCTTCGTACCATTAACCGGCGTTCCATCTAGCGATATAAATGGGGCTTCTCATTCATACAGGTGTTTCTGGTGATAACCTTGCATACGATCTGGATCGCCGGAACACTATGGCTCAAAGCCCGATTCCAGCTCCCGCTTCGAGGAGGAGCGGAGATTCCCAAATTCTGGAGATCCTTACTCATACTGGCCGGGGCAATGGACAAAGAGCTGAACGAGAACGAGATTTGCCCTTGCGACTTGACGGACCGGCAACTCGGGAGCGAAATCGATAATCGTCTAAAGGGTGGCTCGGTCTCGTTTTATATGCCTCTGGAGAGGCGCTGCGATAGCCCTCGCCACAGCTTTTCGGAATGGTTTAAGAAAGAAAAATGGTGGTGCCTTGCATTATTGACAAGCGCTGCTTTCGTGTATCCCGTTCATCGGCTTTTCTTCCTCGCTGCCTTCTTTGCTATCGTGGCATGCGGCGTTGCGTTTGCAATCGGCATCGGGAAGACGTCGAGGAGCAGAATTCTCATGATAATGTGTTGGTTTATGGTCGGAACCATCGTCGCCTCTGGGTTGTCATCATTGTACATAGTCGAGAAGCATTGACTACTGCTCAATTAATAATCGTAATAATCAGGTACCTATAGTATAAAGTTCTTCTCTAAAGATTCGTATTTCAATTTTCATTTTTGTTCGTTAATGGGTATATACACACAGTATAAGCTACCATAAGGCTTGCCTAGTCCTTTGATAATACCCGCCAAGCCATCTCCCCCCTTTTTAATTCGCCGCAATCGTATTCGGAGCAGGGAGTGCCAAAATCTTCTTCGCTGCGTGTTCGGCAGCAGTGACGATCATAGCAGAGGGATTCCCGGTCATCATGCCGGGGAATATAGAAGCGTCTACCACGAATATGTTGTCCGTGCCGTAGACCTTGGCGTTGGTGTCGACGACGGAGGTACCGTTGGCCACGCGCCCGTCATCGAGACCCATCTTGGCCGTTCCGACCCAGTGATTCGAGCACCGGACCGCGGGCGTAGCAGGGATCTTTTTATGTCACCATTATTAACATTTTGGGCCGTTTTTTTTTTTTCTTAAAAAAAAAGGGGGGGGGGGACTAGATGAAGGTTGTAGTTACACAGAGAAAAGTAGAGAAAGGGGTAAAAGGGGGTAAAAAAGGGGCAGCTTACCGAGTCCACAAATTGTGTCGAGGTCTGGTTGGAAGCGGGTCGTACCCATGTAAGATTCGAGATGGGTGCAAAATATTTCCGGACTCTCTCAAGTCCCTCGATGACGGCTGCCTTGTCGGTGGCATCGCGAAGGTAAGGGGGGATCGAGACGCGGGTGTTGAGCTGAGTTGTAAGCACCATGCGTCCTCGTGATGTGGATCCGGTTCCTAGATACTGCGTGATAGTCATCGAAGCTGAAGTGGGCGGTCAGTAGGCAGTCAATATGTAATCATAAGCTGGAGCTCGGCTCACTATTCGTAGACCCTTCTACTCGCGCTTGCCAATGTAGATGTCGATCAATACCGTCCGCCCCCGGGATGATTTCCCAGAACTAAATTAGTTATTAACTTCAGCCTCCTATTTCTCAGCAAGCTGAACTCACGATGGGACCAAGGTTCGGCGCCGCCTGAGCGAGTATTCCTGTCCTGTTTTCTGGGTTTAAGTCAGTACCAGATTCAGCCCAGAAGCCTGTAACATAACTCACGCAAGTATATCTCTGTGTCGCTTGGGACCGGCTTGTTGTACGCCGCATAAAAGTCGTAGAACACGACGTCGGGGTGAGCAACCTCAATGTCAGTCTGCGATGATCAGGTTAGCAAAACACATTTTTCATTGCAGCAGGAGCACCAATACTTACGCCGACGTGGTCAATCAAGTTATATCCAACGGGGAGCTCAATCCAAGAGTCCTCAGGTATCATCGTCTTTGAGTCTGACGTCGAGTTTCTCACGACGTTCAGTTGGTCCTTCGGTCCAATACCACCTATTCAAACACGGTTAACGTTTTCGTTCCAGACAGATAGATGGTACATTGGTAGCTATACTTCTGAAGAGCAGCTTTGCAGTTCCGAACGAGCCCGCGGACAAGATCACGCGACCCGTCCCAGGGGTAACCGAGACCACGCCAGCATGTCCAGCAGCATTCCTGCTGCACTCAATCTCGACACCCGTCGCATGGCCCCCCTCGCGTATGACTCTCCTCGCCGTCGTGTTCATCCAGAGCGTGAACTCCTTGCTCTGGCTCGCATTGACCAAGTAGGTGGCCAAGGGCCCGCCCCTCTCGCCGTTGGAGAACATGTGGGTGCTGTGCCCGAACGTGCGGTCCTTGCGGTCGGGGTGCTCGTTCGGCACGATGTACTCCCAGCCGCTGGCGTTGAGGCCGCTCGTCAGCACCTCGAAGCCCTGCTGCAGGTACAGCCTCCCGTCCGTGCTGGGATGAGTCGTGCCCGGGATCCGCTCGAACAGCCGCGCCGTGGCCTCGGCCACGTCGGTGCTGCGCCAGCCCTCGGGCCAGCTGCGGTCCCAGTCGTCCGGGTGCGGCTTCCACCACAGGCCGGAGTTGACGGCGACGCCGCCGCCGAGCACGCACCCGGCCATCTGGTCGACGTCGGTGCACACGACGCCGGTCGGGTCGTGCCAGATCTCGTTGGCCAGCCCCGGCACGTCGAAGCGCGTCAGCGTCGAGTTCTGCAGCCACTTCGGCTTCATGGCGCCGCCCCAGATCCCCGTCGACGGCGGGCCCTTCTCCAGCATCAGCACCGAGTGCCCGGCCTCCGACAGCCGGTCCGCGAGGGGAATGCCGCCGGCCCCCGAGCCCACGATGATGTAGTCCCAGGTCTGGTCCGAGGTGGCGTTAGAACAGACCGGCGGCGCCAGCGCTATGGTGGCCCGAGCCGCGCACGGCTGGAATACTACGATCGGATTAGACGGATAAGCGGCGCGCTTGTTTTATCTTGGGAGAGGTAGGCTTACAAAGCAGAGCGGCTACTGAAGCAGCGCTTAGGTGTAGGTTGCCATGCATATCTGCTCCTCGGGTTTGTGTCGCGTGACTAGATAGTCGTTGCAGAAGCGAGGAATCGTCCCAAACTTCAAGAGCAGGCACACGCCCCCTTTAAGACGAGGGAAAGGCATGACAGGTTCCGACCGCCGTCTACGGCACTTCGTAAAGTACGACCACGCCCAAGAGCGACAGATCCTACTCAGTCGCGCACGCTGAAGCGCCGCTGCAAAGTGCCCTTCTCGGTGTGTTGGCGGGTTCGAAACAGGTCACTGGTTCAGGGCGAAAAGGGATCTGCATTCCTTTTTCATCTATCTCCAATTAGCCGAAATGCAGTGTCGTCGACCGCCCTATGAAACCCCGGCTCACGTACTTAGCCGCGAAATGAGAAAACCTGGGGGTGATCCGGGGTAATGCAGGGGTACGCGGCTCAACCAGGCTGTTGGTTAGGTGTGATTCAGGTGCGATGCCAAATGCCGATAGAAAAGGGAACACCTGAATAGCATCCGGTCATTATTATGACATTAGGAAAGAATCAAATATAGCCCTCCTACGCTCCGGGCCTACGGCGATGAACAGAGCGGGGGAGCACGTCGTAATCATTCTGGATCACGCGTGCTGGTCGCAGAGAGAAACCATAGTTCGTAACATGTAACGGCGGTGCTCTAGATATACGGATCTGTGAACTCGGGAGCTCGTAGCGTTTCTAGAACATTATCGATCTCATATTGCTAGATGTATCCCTTTAGGTGGATATATACCTTAGCTTCGCACCCGCGAAACTGGCCCAGTCAGTAGGTAGGTAGATTACAAGACCATGGCGCCGTCGCCAGCTGTATCCTTAGGTCTGCGGCTGATGCTACCATCGCTATTGATCATCTCTTCTGCCTCGCTTGAGGACTCTTGCGCCCTACTGGCAGTACTTCGCCCAGTCTGTCGTGCATAGGTCAGTCAGATGCTCATGATCGCAATGGCGTGAGTAGTCGACTCTGTTTCACGTACTGCTGCTTGCCTGTCCAGAGGGCCGGCAGTAACGGACACAGGCTTGCTCGGCCGCGCTTCCGGTTTCTTTGGTTGCATTCTCTCGTCATAGGAAGGCCAATCCTCTTACGACAGCGCCAGGAGCCTCAGACATAACGCCAGCGAGGTCTGCACTCGGCAGAGCATTCGTACTGCCAGTATCAAAGCTCTTGCTGTCCGATGCCACCAATTGTGCATTTCCTCGATATTCATCTGGTATCTGGAGTTGTCTTGCAGCAATTATACGTCATTTATCCGACACCATCAGCGACGGGACGTATGTAGGTAGGTATTGCAGGATGCGCTGGAGACTTACGTCAGATCTACGTGCGACTGAACCCAGCTAGGGAGGCCTCTGCATAACTCGTGAATTTATGCGACAATTTCTATGTGCTACACAAGACAACATGGTTGTACCCAACCAGGTACCTTATATTTGACAAGGCTCAGCTTGGAGTTCACCTCAGCCACAGTGTCTGACTCAATATTGGGCTCCTGTTGTTTATTTAACCAAGCACAACTGCCCTTGATTAGGGTAAGTACTGAGACGTATCACAAAGGAATGCTTCAGAATGCTTTGCCAAACTTGTCAAACATCAATTCAAGCCACTTTTGACGCCCTCTACATCCCCGGCGATTCTGCAAAAAAGAGTCGGCATCTATCTGAATTACGAATACTGCACCATACACCTCTCTGTCTTTACAAGTCTGTGGTGATAGGATGCTTCATCTGCAGGAACATCTGGATATCCGACTTGAGAATTCGAAATGCACTTGTGTCCGATAATCACCTTCAACAGGCATTTGAAGGCAAACCACCCAGGAGCTACGAGGAGTTTTGTGATCAATATGGAAGTATTGGACATTATATGAAGGGTTTCTCCTCAAGTGCCAAATTCACGCAATCTCCCAATGTCAGTATACCTGAAATTGGCAACGGCCTTGCTCCTACAAGTGGTGTCGAATCACCCCGGAAGTTTTCGCAGCCCTCCAACGCTCGGATTTCCATGCACTCGTGGATCCAGTTCAATGCTGGTTGGAGAGAGACGGGCTACTCGTTCGGGTTCTTTGCAGATTCGAAATTCCTACTCCATATGCTATTCGAACAGATCCCGGAGACATCCCACGAATTTCACTCCTCAAAATATCCACAACTTAGGCTCCTAAGTCCTTCAACAGCCGGGTCAACTAAGTTGTGGTGCCATTGGCTTCATACATGCTTAGAATCACATGTTCAGTGCTGTGTTCCAAACCAAAGGCAACAGACATTTGTGCCGGACAGACTGATTGAAATCCTCAAGCACGGCAAGGGGAGCGACATCAAGTGGCGGCTTGTTCATAGCAAAGATATTGGCATAGTCCCGTATTTCACATTAAGCCACTGCTGGGGTACATCCAATCGCCTTAAATTAAAACGAGACAACTATTCGCAGCTGATGAAAGCTTCTCCCAACACCCGCCTACCAAAAACCTACCAAGAAGCATTACAAATAGTCGCGTCGTTGGACTTCCGATATATTTGGATCGACTCTCTCTGCATCGTACAAGACGACAAAGACTCCAACGATTGGAAAATCCAATCTTCGAAGATGGGATTAATTTATCGCAGTGCTTACTGCAATATCGCTGCGACGTGGGCAAAAGACGGTGCTGACGGCTGCTTCAGCGAGAGAAACCCACGCTTAGTTGATCCGATGATAAAGTCAATTTCTAAAGACAATCGATCTCTGTATTACCGAGCCACACTTCAGCCTAACTATAGCTACAACGAGGATATCTTGTTTGCTCCGCTTAATAAACGTGCGTGGGTTGTGCAAGAGCGATATCTAGCACGAAGGCAGCTAAGCTTCTCGAAGCGACAAGTATACTGGGAGTGTTTCGAACTTAGCGCCTCGGAACAATATCCGAATGGTCTGCCATTGTATCTAAGAGAGACCAAACCGAGTATGGAAGTCTTTACTCCTAAGGCCTGGTGTGCTTTGGTTGACTGGTATTCACGCTGCGACGCTACTCGCAAATCCGACAAATTGATCGCGCTGGCTGGTTTAGCTGGCGAATCGTGGAAAGCTGCAGATATAACGGACGAGTATCTAGCTGGATTGTGGAAGAACAATCTCTCTAAACAATTATGTTGGAGGGTTGATGGACGAAGGGTAAATCGCTCCAGAATATCCCCCTACATCGCTCCCACATGGTCTTGGGCCAGTCTGGACAGCCCTATAGTTTCGGATGTCCTTTACTATCAGGTGGATTGTTGCTATTCTGCCCTTGGGGAGGTCATAGGGGCCTCTGTAGGCTCGAGTGATGACACAAAGCCGCATTCCTTTACAGATTCGAAATTGGTCCTAAGAAGAATTGCTATGCGGGCTCATGCAACGTCGATATCCGCAATCTCTCTGAACGACAGTTCAATATTTTCTTTCCCTCCGGAAGTCATAGGGGATTACGAACTTGGACTTAGTGATGAGCTCGAAACAATATTCATCAAGGTTGGCATTTATTGGGACGAAAATATGTCTGATGCTGAAGCGCACAATTACCCAGAGCGATGGATTGCTCTCAATGAGAATCGGACGAAAGAGCTTCTGTTTTTGTGCGTATGGTTTACAGTGGACCGGTGGCGTAAAGGACATCCTCCCACTGTCTTTGGTTTGGTGCTGAGGATGCTACCCGGTTTTATAAACCAGAACTCATATGTTAGGATGGGAACATTTCGGACAACGAACAATTCTCTCATTACTCATATTGCGAAAAGACTTGGATTTCGTGCATGGGGCACTGGAACGCTGTTTGTGGAAGATACAAGGGGCAATGATGAGTATGTGGGGTTGAAAGACTTCCAACAGGTATGGGGACAAAGTATGGAACTGAATGATCCTAAGTTAGCAGATCTGATTCATACAGTTACTGTTGTTTAGTGGGAAGTAGATCAACTTGAAGCTTGAAGAGAAAGGCTTCTTATAATGATATCAATATCACGCTCAGTGAGGTGGCAGCAAACGGTGAACGATGAAAGATGATTGGCCGAAAAGTCCCCGACGGCAAGTGCCGAGCCACTTAGCCTCGACTCGGACCTGGACCTCCAAAAATTCAATTCAATTCCATTCGAACAAAAAGCTCCAAAGCAAGCTCCATACTCAGCAACATAGCCCAAAAGAGGAGAAACAATCTCCCATTCCTCTCACGATGGCAACGCCGCGCCTCGCCCGACCGCCGACGTGTCTCGACTGCCTACGACGTCTCGCCCGCCCGACCGCCACGCCGTCGCTCGCGTTCCCGTCGCTCACGCTGACGCAGACCCGAGGCGTCAAGACGACCAAGGCCGAGGAGGAAGATCTGCAGGGCATACCCGTGCGGCTGCTTCGGGACATCCAAGGGTTCGGACGGAAACGTGCGTTTTCTCTCTCTCTCTCTCTCTCTCTCCATCTCTCTTCTCCATGTGAAATGTTGTTAGCTGACACGAGCAAACCGTAGATGCCATCATCCGCGTGAGGCCGGGCCGCATGCGCAACTACTGGTTCCCCAAGTCCTTCGCCGAGTACATGACGCGGCTGCGCTTCCGGGAGCTCGGGCTGACCGAGGCCGCCGTCGGCGTGCGCGACCGCACCTTCGGCGTCAAGCTGCAGCTCGGCGACGACGGCGACGGCTCGGCCGTGCTCGCCGAGGACGGCCCCCCCGGGGCTACTAAGAAGAGCAAGAAGGATGTCCTGACCCTGCCGGTGCGTTCTGCATCTTATGTCTCTTGACACGTCCGTGTACGCTGACCTAACAACCAATCCAGCCCGAGGAGACCCTCGTCCTCCTGCAGACGCTCCTCCCACCCACCCTGACCTTCGCGCGAAAGCCCATCAGCACCCCCCCACCAGCCCCGACCCCCAGCAGCGCGCCCTCGCCGCCACGCTCGCCGTCCCTCGCCGCCCACGCCGCGACCTTCGTCGACCCCGCCTCGATCCCCACCGAGCCGTTTGAGCCGGCACCCGTCGCCATCTTCGGATCCGTATCGGCGGCCGACGTGCTAGCAGCCGTAAAAGAGCGCCTGCTGGCGGCGGACCCGTCGCAGGGCGGGCGCGTGGCCCTCGAGGCCGACGGCGTGGTGATCCTGGGCCTGGACGCGGGCGAGGACCGCGTCAAGCGGCTGGGCACCTTCGAGGTCCTGATCTCCGCCGGCAGGGACCTGGAGCCCGTGCGGCGGTTGTTGGCGGTCGTTGCTGAGGAGTAGAAAAAAATAGGAATTAGGAAAAAAAAAAGGAGATGAACGGGGAATGGGACTGTCCGTTGCCGTTTCGATGCGTTTCCCCCGTCCCGGGAGCGGCCCACCCAAGGAAAAGAAAAGAGAAGAGACGAGCGGAGCCGAGGAGTGGCTTGTTTGCTGCTTTGTACGCGAAGGGGACGTGTCTGCCTGTACGATATGTATACCAGCTAGGCAGCTAGAACTGTACATATACAGTGCATATGTGATGACATACCTAGATGAAAGGAAATTTCGACGAAATATGCATTGCCTATCTTCACATTTCCCCATATCATGCCGCTTGACGCATCTACTACAAATGGTCTTCCTTTGGCTTAATATGTACCGTCGTTCTAGAATCACCAAGGAGTAGATACGAAAAAGAGCAGGCAGATTGTGTCAAAAGGCAAGAGAAACATTTCAATGGGTATTATCGTTTTCATTCCCTTGTCTGACCATTAAAATGCGGCAATCTCGCCCTGTCTGTTCCTCCTGATCTTTACTGAAAATCAGCCCAGTGCCCGGGGAATCTATCCTGGCACCCGCCCAACACAACTCAGCTCCAATGGAAAGCACCACGCCTAACCGTCCTGTACGCCGATGCTGTGCTCATAGAAAAAAACGCAAAGGGGATAACGGCACTATTCAGTGTGAAGCCAATCATCATACCCCATGAAGCATCGCGAAGCGTTGCGCCCTCCATTAAATGGGAACGCAACGTAGGTCTATCCTATGTTGGTCTAGGTGAGGAAAATAGGTACATAGAGATGTAGATATGGATAGGTAGGTCCACGAAGAGGTAAGAACTCATCACTTGCCGGGATAGCTAACATCGAGGTTCCACAGCGAATCCCAAACGATGCTTCTCCTAACAGGGCTAGGACTCTCAACAGAGGCTGCGCTCACTTCTCGGCGGAGTTGCGAGTGTTGTTGCCGTTGCTGCTGTGATGGAGTTCGAGAGTGACCTGGTGGCCTCTGCTGTGGGTGTGGAGGTAGAGGGGGGTTGTTGTTATCTGCTCGCTGGGCCTAGATCCCCATCAGTGACGTTGCCTCAAGGACCAAGATAACGTATATTAACGATCGTGCCGAACCTCGCTCTGTTCGCCCTTGTCCACGGCTTTCTGTTGATCCCCCGCGGGTTCTTGCTGCGCTCCACTTGTGCTCGGGGCACCATGCTCTGTCGTCGGGCTCGCAATTGCTGGACTATCGGATGCTACCGCACGTAAGCTGTTCGTCTCGCTGGCTAGTGCGCTGCCCTTTCCTGCACCGCTCCCAGACCCAAACGGCAGGGCTTTCTTAGAGCCCGTACTGCTACGTCTGCTCTCGAGACTCTTGCTCAGGGTTCTACTAACACCCTCGATGCCGCCATTAGGCCCGAGTTTGGATTTGCCCTTGCTGGAACGTCCGTGAGCGTGCATGTCGGCAATGGCTGCAACATTATTGGCAGCAACTGTAGATTTACCAAGTCCCGGTGTAGACGGAGCGCCGGGCTTATCCTCATGCGCGTCAATCAACCACCAGCGTAAACCATCTGACAGATCGAACGGATTGTCGTTTTCGTCCCCGGTATTAACGGAGTCGGTTTCGCCCTCCGACGGAGGTGCAGTCGACTGTAAACTCTTGGATAAATCGACAACGCGTTCTTGGATACGAGTTATACGGGCAACTAGCCACTCGCGACTACGCAAGCGATGACCCTCCAGCTCCCGGAGAAAGAAGTGAGGACATCCAACGTTAAAAGCAGCCCAAGCACCCGTCGTCTGGTTACGGGTAGGGAGGAACAAGGCCAAGTCGCCTTCCTTGAACTGTTTAAAGGCGATTTTGTCTCGGGCCTCCTTAGCCAGATCATGTGCTCGCTCACGATAGTTGCGCGCGTCTCGAGTCATCTTCCGGGCAGTGTGCTCGATCTCTTTCACCCGGCGGTACATGGCTTCAGAGAAAGCGTCGATGTCAAAATTGCCCGGCCCGGCCATAAAGGCTTGATACTGTTCGTCCTCTGCGCTTGAATCCTCGGCGTTCATCCAATAGAGGAGCCTGAGGTCGGTGCTGTCGGCGAGAGTGTTGCTTACTAACGAGACCGACCGCCGTATAGAAGTTCCAGGATCAGACGAGTCGTTTGGATTCTGTGATGTACGCTCTGCTCGTGGGATCTTTTGGATAACCGTTGAACCATCCCTTCTCGTCACAGAGAAGCCGAGACGCTCCAAGAGTCGGCAGAGCCTCTCGTTCTGTGTGTATAGCCGCTGGGTCAGGTCTTTGGTGCGAACATTGCGAGCCTCAGATCGACTATTCAGAGCTTCAAGTTGAGAATCGGATGACTGCAACTTCTCCTGGAACATGCGAACCTCCTCTTCAAGGCTGCCCACCTGAGACTGCTTCGAAGCTAGTTGCTCGGTCAGCTCCGCAACTCGCCTCTCCTCATCTTCGAGCTTCTTTCGCATGGCCTCTGATCCCGTCTCCCCCTCAGTCATCTTGATTCTGAACTGATTGAGTTGCTCCCGCCCATCGTTCACCTCCATTTCAAGCGTAGCACACCTGGTCTTTTCTTTATCTAGGGTCTCGCGTAGGTGCACTCCAGCCATCTCTTCAGCGGACAATCTCTCTCTCGCAACCTGCAGCTCAGATTTGACCTCTCTGACGGTCCCTCGAGCAAGGTCCAGGTCGGCCTTCATTAAGGAGAGATCTTGCTCGAGGGATTTAAATTTAGCCAAGACATCGGTGGACTTGGTGCTGACAGCATCTATGAGATCCGCAAAGTCTTGGGGCGGTTCCTCGTCTGTTGGCGAAAGTTGGTTATGCACTTCCCTAAGTGAACGAGCATGAACTTCCTCACACTCCTCGAATGTTTCGGCTCGTTTGTTGAGCTCCTTAATCTTCTCACGCGACTCTTTCAATTCCCTTTCAAGAGAAACGTTGCGCTCTCTCTGTACTCGGGCTTCGTTGCGTAGAAACTCGACTTGACCCTGGGTCTTGAGGGCGTCGTCCCTCTTTTCCTTTGTCAGGCGCTCGACATCTGCCTCCAAAGAGTGAAGTTTCTCGTCATAAGTGCCAAAATGCTCCATTTCCATTTCGGCCTCCTCGAGATGAACTTTTAGTGCCTTGATCTCGTCCTCGAGAGACTTCCGCTCACCCATAAACTCAATCTTAAGGGCTTCCATATTTCCCAAGAGATCTTGTTTAGTCGAGTTAGCTTCATCCATACGTCCTTTCATATGCTCGGCATGCGCATGCGCTTCCTTTTCCAGAGTTGCGGATCGCTCTTTCTGGGCATTTAGGTCCCCTTCAAGCTGCGCGATACGATGATGTAAAACTTCGTGGCTATCAGATGTTGACGAACGCCGCCGGTCATCGGGTAAACGTGGTGTCTTGACAGAACCCGTGGAGTCATTCTGCTGCGGCTGAAAGAGGTTACCCAGAGGCGACGGTCGTGATGCCTGGGTCTGGCGGTGCAAGAGATCTTCTAATCTGCGAACACGACTTTCTGCGGTCCTTAACTTGGTCTCCAGCTTGGACTTGTCGCCCTGTAAGCTCCTCAGGAGGTCATCATCTCCGCGGATAAGCAAGCCGCTTCTTCCGAGTGCAGCTTCGTGAACGCTACCATTCTTGAAGGCTTTCAGACGCTTTGACTGCTGCTTGGTGGGATTGCCAAGTTCGTTGATGAGCTTAGTGATATCTCCCAAGACTCCGGCATCAGCGTTCTGGCGTCTTAGAACTGTAAGAAATTCATCCAGTTCTTGTTTTGTCGCCTCGGGCCAAACTGCATCGTCACCACGCAGGTTTACCTCGAAGCCAATGACGCTGTTCTCAGTCTTTTCCGGGCCATAGGTGCTACCCACCATTTTATGCCATTTTCGACGCCTCTTTAATTCTTCGTCTTGGAAGACAGCCATTTCATTAAGCAGCGTCGAAGAATCGACCTTTACCTTCTCTGACCATTCCTTACGTCGTATGGACTCTGCGACAAAAGATGCATACATATATGGGAGTTGCTGAATAAGACGCAGGTAGTCGAATGTAGTCATCTCCTCCTCTGCTTGGTTGATCGCATTGATCTGAGTCTTGACACTGTGATGCAGGCTAGTAATCTCTGCAATCCTGCGCATGAACGCGAGAGACTCGGCGGCAACATCATTACGTGCTTGTGTAGCATAATGAAGCATGTCGTCCATTTCCGAAGCTCGATTTTGGATACTAGGTAAAAGCTGCTTAGTATGATTCGCGGCGGTCTTCGAAGCTTGCGGTACGTCTCTCGTCGGGTTGGCATATGACAAGGTGGCTTGGTAGTCCGTGTCGACCTTTCTAGCAACAGCCTCAATATCGTCTAACAACTGGTTGCATTCGCTGCTATGCTGCAACATCGAGCGCTCTGTGAGTTTGTCGAACTCCAGGAACAACTCCTCGCAGCCACTAAACATTTTTTGCACGGTCTGGTCCAAGTCGGAGACTTTGCTGTTGAACTTCCGCAAGGATGTAGCCGCGAGCTTGCCAGCTTTCCGAGTTGGTTCGGGGTCGATAAGATCCTCCAAAGTGGCTGGACGAGACTTTCGAACGTCCTGGCCAGTCATAAAGCGCATCATCTCAGGGGATATCATGATGCTCCGGGCCAGCTCGAGGTATCGCTCCCAGTTAGTAGCGAGAATAGCATATTCATCTTGAGTCGGCGCTACCCATTTCTTGAGCTCGGTGTGCTTCGGATAGATAGGCTTGACAGCGGTGTCGAGGTTTGCGACAGCTGCATCGAGGCATTTTAGCATGACATCGATCTCACCATACCGCTCTTGCGTCGCATTGGCCATCACAGCACAATCTTCCACCACCTTCAAGGCCCAATCACGACGCTTCTTGAACAAATCCTGCCATGATTGTAGGGAGTGTGCGTTCTCGATCGAATTCGGGGCGGGAGAGACCGCATATCGCTTGGGTATCGGCAGTTCGGAGATAAGAGTGTTGGAAGCACCGGGCGAAGCTTGGGTTATTCGAATATCATACACGTATATCTCTTTCTAGTAGACATGTTAAAGCACGCAAAGACCGAGAAAGCAAGAAGAAGACAAACCTCAGATTGGATGGTTTGGATCTTGACCGTCTTCCCTTGTGATGTAAGCGCAACTATATTCTGTACGGGTATGGAGCTCTTTCGAGCAACCCATTCCTTGAAATCATCGAGACTACATTTATTAGCCACATATGCAGACTCGGCAGGCCGCATATGCCTAGTGGGAGGAAGACATACGATGAGAACTGAGAAATGTCGACCTGCAGGCGCTGGCCCGTGTGGGCTATCAACACCTGCGTCTGGGTCGCCATGATGTATATAGTCCATCCCCTGAAAGAATGAAAGGAGACGAAGCGAGTCGACGAGGAATGTTCCGGGAGGGGATGCCGTAGGGTGAGGACGACTAGGAGCAGCTGACGAGGAGAAGTAAAGCGAAGCTGTACTTTGATATCAACAATCTGCCAGGCCGCCAGCTGACGCTTAAGCTCCGGAGGTAGGCAGTCAGGCGCCGCTAAGAAGCAGGGGTCCCTCCGATTTCAATGCAAGCGTCACAACCCAACGAGCTAGGATTATGAGCACGGACCACTTCGAAGTGCTGAGAATAGAAGGCTTATTAATATAGCCAAAGGTTAGAGATTTCGATAGAGATCTGTCAGTTAAGACATTTATTTCATTGTCATACGTGGCTAGCATAAAGGAAAAATAACTAAGAAAAAAGATTCAACTTTGTTTTATTTGCAAGCCGCTATTTCACAGTCTGAGATTATTTTAACTTGAACATGTGGGTACTATTGAAATAACCTTAGTTTATTCGTTACGCCACATTCTGCTCGAGCAGCTGAGCCACACTTTAACGTAATAGGTAGGAGGTACGAAGTATCTTACCTAAGGTAGATGCTTGTGCACGATGCGTTGCAACGCGACGCGACGAGACGGTGTCTAAAAGAAAATCTAAATCTTCACTAGATGGGCATATCCCTTTCGACATTTCTTAGACATAGTGCTGCATGAGACGATGGCAGATGAAAGTGCAGAGACACCGACGCCACTCCTCCTGTCAAAGGATGAGAAACGCGTCCTAGACCTACATGACCGGCTTCAGCAACTCCGATTAGAGATCGCCTTACTAGCCGCCCAAAATAATTACACCAGTAAGTAATAATCAATATTTTCATTTCAATGGTAATGATGGTCTGACAATCGCCATTAGGCACAACATCTACTGAAGATGGCAGCATTGAGGCAGCTCAGAAGGCTCTTCTAGACTCCAGATCCAGATATGTGCTGCGAAATCAGGTCGTCGAAAGCGTTATGGTCGCCAACCCGATCCTTCAAGCGGTGCACAATGGAACAAAGGCGTCTCCTATTGAAAGGTAAATCTAGGTCTGCACCTCGCTCTTCTTCGTGACATTGGATTCCTAACCCCCCTCTCTACAGAGACCTATTACCCGTATTGGAACAACGCGATCAGTCATCTTCGACGCTGTCGCAACAGTCCACGGAGCTACGTTCGCTACTCGACGAGATCATGGACGTGGAGAGCCAGAACCTGCGCTTCGGCCGCGAGAACGTGGATCTGGCGTCCCAGCTGCTCGATCTCGCCGACCAGACTGATCGGAACAAAGCCGAGGCTGTCAACATGGACCCGGAGCGCGCGGCCGAGATCTCGCAGCTCGGGGACCAGGTCAAGCTCAGCCGGCAGAGATGGCGTGTCCTAAAAGGGACCGCTAGCGCCGTGGTCGCGGGTAGTGGTGTAGATTGGTCCAGGAATGCCGAACTGAGAGATATTGTACTTGATTCTGAAGACGACGACAAAGTATGACGAGGCTGTTCTTACGAGAAGGAAGCACTGAAATTCGATGATACCCACTTTGAGCAATGATCTCATAAATACGAACTCATTCATCCCTTCTCCTCATAGGCACCTTATTCAAAAAAGAGGTCTACTTATTCTAGCATACAGCATATGTCGTGATGTATATTCCGCGTAGTTGAGCTCATCATCACATGTCATCTCAATCTGAGATGGACCCTCTGTTTCCCCCGTCATCCTTATCCCGACTTGGACTGACAGCGCAGGGGATTTTCGACACATAATAAAGGGTATCTGTTCCTGATCGATAGGGCTTAGCGCTGTCATTTCTTGGCCGAAGCTGGCATAAATCACGTGGGGATGCATCTATTTTAGGACTTTCACCGGAAAGAGTCGCGTAAGCCGTATGCAAGCCTGATGCATTGATTTGGGAGGTAGGGAGGCAGGGGAGGCAGGGGAGGGTATGGCAAAGTCTTTTTGGCTAAGCTGTGTTTGTAGGGGGCGGCAGCATGCTGGTTGATGATACCCATGAATCCGCTTTAAATAAATACAGAGATTATGTCCAAGTTGGGTATATGTAGGTTATTATATGCTTGCTTGGAGAATCACACGATGTAAACATAATAAAACGCGTGTTCGAGATAGAAAACTCGACAAGGTATCTTTCGCCTACGACCGGTATCAAGGCTGTTTTGCCATAGTGTGCCTGGTAGTGGAGTAAAACTCGAAGAAACGAGATGGGCATCATCCTTACACAACAAAAATACCGTGGCGTAGGAAGCGGGCAATGGAAGCACAGTATGATGCACAGGGCCCATTTCTCTCGAGTACCCGTCTCTTCTTGGTGTAGCGTCTAGTCCTCGTGCAGTGGGATGTACCCGTCTAAATAAACAGGTGGTACCTGGTTGATTGTCCGCTTCGATGATTTTGGCTTAGCAAGACATCCGATGCCTCACATCAGGAATGAGAGACACCACTCCGGCTTGTCGCTGATAATGCGGCATGATTGACGGATCTAGGCATGACCAAGAGCTAGGAAAGCTGTGCAATCCTATCCATGATTGCACGGAGTCCAGCTAAACCGCTTTCTCTCATCCGTCCAAGTCTCCAAATCACGTCAAGGAGAACTTCTCCCATGGCCTGTGGAGACCCCTATGTCATGAGGAAGCAATATGCCTTCACGAGGGTTTGATTTTAACCTATATACCTCCTTGCGTCCGTCAGCAGTCGACGGTTATCGGAGAGGCAGACTTGTCCCTGGTATCATGTAAGCTATGTTAGGCAGATTGCAACATGTCTCCTATTTCCGTGTTGCGAATACCTGCCCATATGCGTCGCGATAACCTAGTCACACAGCTCCAAAATCCGTGCGACAGGCTGGCATTGCTCATATTGGTACAAAATAAAGGGGATGGGTTTCTTGGGAGGATTCGCAAGCTCAAGCAGGCTCTACGGGAATCTGCGGGGTGGTGTAGCGCCAGTGCAACAACCAGGATAACTTCCAATGCAGAGTCTTGAGGTCATTGGTCCATCAGTTACGATTATATTTGCCTGTGTACATGTAAGTAGGCACTCGTGTTGGATACCCCTAGCCTAGCTATTTAGGAGCATCGTGTGTTCATGGGATGGACGATCTACGCCCTCCAAAAGCATGTAACAGTCTAATCGTACAATATCCGACAGTTATCAGGTTACCTATTAAAAACGATAAGATATATACCTACTACTTGACACATCAACAGAGGCGCGTAAAGAAGGTGGAAGTAGAAGTAAAAGTATATTTACGACGTGAAAATTCTTTTATTAAAAGAATAATTCCGCAATCAAATAAGTTTTCTTTGAACCCTTTCGATAACTTGTGCTGAGTGCATGTGGGTTGATAGTGAATATGCAGCTTTGTTTGAAGTTGGCTGCGAAAGAAAGGGGAGACGCAGAGAAACCGGTCACAGCAAGGGAAGAGGGGAGAGCCGGACTCCCAGAACTGCAGCCAGAAATTGTGTGGTGGTAATCAGCTGCGAAGGTCCAAGCCGGGCAAAGGCAGAAAAAAAAAAATTCACACATCACTGCATCAGGGAGCCCAAGCTTTCATCGATAGCTCCAGGGAGCATGGGGCATGGGAACAGGCGCAAAGTACACTGGCGCTAACAAGGGACTGCGAGGTACTTTGCCTATACAGGCTGTACAGCAGTATACCTTAGGTACCTTACATCCACCTCCTTTTAGCTTGCTTCAAGCTTCGGTTTAGGTACTGCTACTCCAAGCTTGCAAATCTCCAGTATCCCCCTTTCATCCAAATATTTAGACCAATCGATTACCTCACTGCCTCACTGACCTGGAGGCTGATTTTCTTTCGTCAAGGGCCAAGAGAAATGCAGCTGAAAGATGATGTAGGAACCTTGTACTTGGTGAGAGTAAAAGGTACATATTCCGCATACTTGTCGTCCGGTGTTAAGAGGAATGGAGGTCTTACGTTTATCTTTTGGGGGAATGACAAGTAGACGATTGGATTGGATGTTGATTTTGTCGTCGAGACAATTGGCAAAAGAAAGGAGTCAATGAGACCATTCTCATGAACTAAAGAGTAAAAGGTACACAGTATCAGAGGGCAAGCGAAACCTTGTAGGAGCAGGTTGTCTTGTACTTGTGTCTTCCCCCCTTTTGTCTGGCCCGTTCCGTAGAGCATCATTCCGGTGACGGTCGGAGAAACTGTAACCATTCGCGCATTGGCTTTGATTGGAAGCACCACGACCACCAGCTCAAGGAGGTGAGGAAGAAGAGGTGATGGATGACCTCAATCTCTTTCGGGCAGTGCGCTGTACCTTACCATGGAAAAGCAGGGAGGGTGTACTTTGAACGATTCAGGAAAGGGGGAAGACTAGCGCTGGCTGGCTATGCTGGCTTCTGCTGGTTGCTTGGGAATGATGGAGTGATGAATGGATGAATAAAAATTGAAGGAAACGGGAGTCAGTGATACAGTAATAACAAAGCAACCTAGCACGCTGGCACGCTCTCACTCCCTAACACCAGCCTAGCTTCTACAGTGAGGGTACACTGTAGATCCAAAGTCACCTCCTTCCTTGTATTGCGCTGATTGCAACGTACAGGTACAGAAAAGCGCCCGCACAGGACCACGGGAGGAGGGAAAGTACCCCCCAAGCCAAATTAGGTAGGGTAGGTACCCCGACTAGCGGACAGCCAGTCCACCAAGCTTCGTTCCAAGTGGTCAAGATTGGCTGCTTTGGTTTCTTGGGTGCTTGGGCTTTTTTTTTTCCTTTCCTCGCTTGGTTAACACCCCCCAGCTTTTCCAGCTACCTTACCTGTACCAGGCCAAAATCCAAAATCACTCGGGTCACTCTGTCTACGTCCACGGTCTGGTCGCCCGCTTGCCCGCTTTTTGGTGCAGGCCCCCTCCCTCTTTCGCACCCTCCCTTAGAAATTGGGGCAGACTTGAGTCTTGCTCTGCACACAATCACCCACCCGCAGTAAAAAGGCAGTAGGCACGCTTCCCCCCATACAAATTTCCCTCTCTTCTCTCTCATACAAATCTCCCACCAAAATCGTCTCTCATACAAACGCCGCCTACACTCAACCTCAATACCTCTGCACGTACAATATCGTAAGTACCTCCGATTTATATACCACTGCACCCAAGACACAACCACATTTTTCAATTGCGCGCATCTCGTCGCCTAGCTTCGGTCAACTCGTCCAAGACCATCTGCAACCATTTTAGTTTGTTTGCATCGTTGTCGGGCCTTATTTCGAGCTCCTCGAGCTTCTATTCAGTTGGCCGCTGCATCGCATCGCGCTTCGTGCACGCAAACCATCGCCGTCACCAACCCACCCTGCATTTTAGAGTGAGCAATTCCACTGACTGCGATTACGCGCGACAGCTTCGTCGACCTCAACCACAACTTCGAATTACTTCAAAAATTCATCAAGGTATGCATCTGATTGCATTCACATCATTTCCAAGCTTCGACGCGAGATTTTTACGCGTTGGCGGTCGCAATTGCATTTGCGACAGCAGCGCATCGCAATCAATCAATCGCGAATCACCACTTAATCACCGTGCCCCTCCATTCATCTTGCCCACGCTATCGCGCGATTGCGACAAACCTGCGAACCCATCACCAAAGCTCCAATCCGAACCCAACGTGTCGCTTCTACCTATTACGCATCCTCGTCTTGACATATTCACTACCACACTATTATAAAGACTAACATCCTCACTATAGACTCAAACCACAATGCCTAAGGAAGCGACTAAGCGTGGTAAGGCCGGAAAGGTCGAGAAGCGCAAGACCAAGAAGGGTAAGTCATGCACCATCCTGTCGCATACTCCCAATGCAACAGATATATCTAGGTATTCAGTCTAGCTGGTACTCTTTCTATTGTCTTGCAGACTATCCGAAAAACTATGCGAAGATATGAACCAGGCAATCCTTGAATCGTCATTAACTAGTTCGTACATACCTGGATATTCACTGACCAATTGCTCTAGACCCTAACGCACCCAAGCGTGGCCTCTCTGCCTACATGTTCTTCGCCAACGAGCAGCGTGAGAACGTCCGTGACGAGAACCCCGGTATCTCTTTCGGTAAGCGCCTCCTTCCCGTCATACTCATTAGGGTTGTACTAATATCGTCGCAGGCCAAGTCGGCAAGATCCTCGGTGAGCGATGGAAGGCACTAAACGACAAGCAACGCGCCCCCTATGAGGCCAAGGCTGCTGCCGACAAGAAGCGATATGAGGACGAGAAGCAAGCGTACCAGGTAAGCAGCTTCAGTAGTCCCTCCTTTATAACCAATGCTGAACGTGGCTGATTAGGCCGAATCCGAATAGGCGGCCGCTGAGGAAGAGAGCGAATAAAGCAAATTCATCTCGTTGTATCCGCTTTGGTCATGAGCTTAACGATGATGAGATGACTAGAAGGTCGTCGGCTACGAAGCCTAAGGTCGTGGTTGATGCACAGGTTTCCTTTCGAGTCTAATGCGTATGGGATCGGTCGGTGTTGCTGCACGGGAAAGGGAATCGTGCTTCAGTTTGCTTTACATCGTTTTCGCTCTGACTGGACCAGAGTTTGGTTGGGGATTATATGAATCCCGTGGCGTTGCCGTAGTTGCCTCTAGCTACTTCCGCGAAGCACGAAAGCCACTCAAATAGTGCATCTCGACAACGCATTGTAAAAATAGCCTACTCTTGCAATCGAAGAAGGGTATCATCAAACACCATACTACGGTCTTGACTTTGCTTGTCTTCTGTGACCTTGAGATGTAGACCGTCGTCCCATGTGGCTGGACCCGATCTAAGGCGACCCGGTGCTCGGCAGACAGATGCATGTCAAGATCTGATCCGAAGATCTGAACGTGACAGTCAGGGGTCTGGCCGAGGAGGTGTGGGAGGGAACATGTGGCTGAGGCCCATGCTCAACCCTGCTCCTCGCTCTCAAGCAGCCAGCTGAATGCGAGGCTGCGAAAGGACTATTTACCTGATCCATTCTTTAGTAAATCATTCTTTTCTCCTTGTCATCCCCGAATACCTAGTCTTAGTAATCAGACCAACGTCGATGCTGTCAGGCCTTTTTTTGTTTCCACCATTACCTACCTGGTACCTAGCTGCAGACCGACCTTCCACCTGCAGTTGGACCAGCCTCGGGATCGGCAGCATTTGTCACCGCTCTTAGGAGGCAAGGAGGGAGATACCTCTATACCAGATCTTTATCTGGATTCGACGAGATCAGTCCAATCACTGCCCTGCTTCACATTAATGTTCTAGACTGGCATGGCCCTGACGCCGACACGGTCTTCTTCGTATGCGGGCATACTCACCAAGATATCATGTCCCGTCATACAGCATACACCTATCGCACGTTTCGCCCTCTAACATTGCCCCAGATCGGCCAGATCTGAACCCCCGTGCTAGCTCCCTGCTAGCTCTAAGGTTGGGAATGCATGCGAGCGTTTGCAAGCGATGCGACGATACGATCGCACGCCATCGGAGCCTCAATCGGAGCAGTGCAGCGTTTCGGTCAGAGATGATGCCGCTGTCCTCTTTTTTGTCAGATCCTAGTCCGACTGCATATTCGAAAATGCACGGCATGTCCTAGTCTGAGCACAAGGCATAATAGGTACACCATCCGACAGCCTCTCAACATTCGTAGGTATTTTATATTCTTCTATATTTTCATAGTTCCTAGCGCCTCTCTTAATATGTTACCAGAGTCCTCTACAACTTAGGTATCCAGCAGGTCTGTCTTTTCTATCCCCGGCTTGCTTACACTATAAGCGCCTATAGTCCAGCTTGAAACACGTATCACCAACGGGCTTTGCCATGGGCGCCTATGAGACAAACGCCGAAGGGCTCGTAACAAAGTGCTACAACAAGTCAGAGGCTAGCATTTTACTATCCTTTCGTCATCTATCATCCCCTCTTGTCCCGGTTCGCGCCAGGTCACAGACAAACAGGCGGGCCGGCAACATCGCCATGGCTCCTCTCGTCCAGTCTTCTGTCCTCCCTGCATATTATTTATGCAAGTACTCCATTCTCCGCGCCGTGGGCATAGTAGCTACGCCTGATCCGGCCTTGCGGTCATTATTCTACCAATCCCTGATTGCATATGCCTCTTAGAGACTTGCTGCCGGGCTTCGTGGCAGTCTCTTACTTGAGTCGGGCTTGTTCGAGCGGCCACTCTCAGATTTTTGAGCTGCCCACACTGGCAAACTTCCGAGCGGCCGGCCAAGCCAATTGCCTTTTTTCTTTTTTTTTTCCTTTCTTCACCTTTTCCTATCTTTGATTGCCCTATCACTCGTCACTCACTCATTTGCCTGTGCTTCGGCTGTTTCTTTTGCTAGTTCTGATTGCTCCCGATTTCCACGTATCGCCTCTCTCGCCTCTCGGAGTAAAGGATTCACATTTTTCTCCCTGTCTGACTTCTTATTCATTCAATTGACAGCTGTGATGGAGTCACTTCGTTGAATCACGCGCTGTTATTCAGTCGCCAGTCATACCCCATGTCATTAATAAAATCCATATCTGGGATTCTGTAATAGGTTCGTGCCGTGTTTATCTTACTATCGTATAATATCTCTCCTCTCTATTCCCCGGCTTTTGTGAGGACGAACTCCACATTCACGGTGTTGCTCGGAATCGATAATCTTGCTCTATCGGGGGACACCTAACACGTCACCCCACTGATTGTTGGGCTCTGGACTCACGTTATATGAGACTCTCTAAAACACGCATCCCTTCCAAGAAGATTCTTAGTATTTCTAGAGCTCTATAGGTACTCGATATGCTCTTCTTTAGTCCCCTTTTGCACTGCTGAATTCTTCCTTCTTCTTCTCCCCGCATTGCCAACTGGCTCTATGCGGAGTCGGCGATCGTCCGAGTGCTTATCAACCAACTATCTAGCCCACTAACACAAAATCCCAGTATAATCGAACGATACTACGTCGTCATATTAGCTTTGACATTTCCTCTTTCAACTCCCTGAGGCTTACAATCGTTCACGAGAAACATCGGTCTTGGCACGCAACGAAGCCTTACCCCGTGGAGGCCGTGGAGGAGAGGTTGGGCCTTTTTAAAGTGAGATACCTCAAATACGTGCAGTCATGGGAGTATAGGTGCTTTATTCGCAATGGATCCGATTCTGCACCGTACCAGGACACCTAATGCCCGGGTGGCTGTCCAGCAGCTCGGCCCTCAGTTACTCAATGGCTGTTGCCATGAGGCTGACCGTGCTGATATCGTTGGCTTCAACCTTCAAGGATTACGGAATTCACTCCCAACGAGTTTTCATCCTCATATAAACGGCATCATTGAGGAAATCCACAACACCAGCCGGCTGTTACGAGATCTTGCAGAGCAGGCCCAGATACACATTTCCCAGCTGACCGCCGTCTTTGACTATCTCAATGTCATTCTACCATGTCTTTGCAGGACTCTTCGGGACATCATGACGTTCATCGAGGAGAAGTCTATGAATAGGGAACACCGTTGGCGGGCTATGTATCATAAGCTGGGTAATGAGCTTCCTGGCACGACTCTCCCAGCCAGATTCATCATGTATAATCAATTCCTACGATTGCTTCAAGACCTCTTAACAAGGTAAGACCTCACTGTCTATGATAACTGGTTGATGGTAATTTAATGCAGCCCAACGCAATAGGTCCCCTAACTTTGACTTGAATGCAATGGAATCCCTTCGGATACGCATTCTTCAACTACGTGAAGCAAGGCAAATTCGTCAGTAACCCCTAATCCTCCTCTCCCCCTTGAGGCATCTAACTAAAATTGTTTCTTAGCTCCACCAAATCCTATCAGGACGGATCTCATAAGAAGAGACGAAGCCCTAGAGTTTTGGAACCAAGAAACGGTAGGCTCCCCCTTTTTCATATAAGGGACGCAATATTGATATTGGTAGAATTCTCACTGGGCTGAGGCAATCTTCACGCAACCACTACCTTCTCGAAGGGAATTCAAGCATCAAGGACGGTGAGCCGCTTTCGTGACCGCGAACATTTTGTTGCCCGCTTGGAGCTGACCTTATATAGCACGGATGCATACGGCCCCCTACAGAAGCTCGGTCACCTTCCCCCCGTCTCGCGGGATGTCAAGATACTGGTCAAAAGGTATGTATCTCTTTCCCGCTTCATCTCCTATGTTCTAATCCTATCCAAATACTGACGAAGACCTCAGATCATTCGACAACGATCGCGTCTCGGTTATTTTCTTCCTCCAACTGAGAAATCAAGCGCCGTCCCTCTTAATCCGGTCGAAAGTCGTCAACCAAAACTGGGTTTCCGTACTCGGCGCACACGAGCTGTGTATTCGCAGAGAGAATGACTCGGTCTTGCATTTGTCTAAATGGAGTCACACCGAGCAGCGGGTTAAGCCGTGGGCAAACCTATCATTCTTGACTTGGGAAGGTCAGTATCTCCCTGAACTCAAGTAGAAGGATCAGCTAACAAGGAGCAGAGATGGTTCTCTTCTACTGCACCTTCCTGGTTTTGAAAGTCCGTAGCTCGCTCACCATCAACGTTAACCCTCATGAATTCCACCTTAAAAAGGAGAGGCGACTATTCCAAGCGTAAGCCATGCAGACAAACCATAGCATATGAAGCCGAGATACAAGGAACTGATTCGCATCACTAGTCAAATCATTGATGATGGGTACCAACACGTTCTCATGGTATTCGAGGATGCGATCACGGGAGGCTGCCGTCTCCACGCAGCCGTTTGGGAGGGGAAGCTCCGAGCATGTCCCGTATGGACGGCATTTAGTACGTGATATTTTCCCCACTGGGGCAACTCTCATCTGTCTATTACACCCCTTCCTTACTACCTCTCCGTTGCCCTTCGATTGACCATCATCCCTTCTCGATAGTTCCTCCGAACGTGTCTTCCTCGTGGCTCCTCCGCAAGACCAAGCGTCGCATCTGGCTGCGCGACATACAGCCGTACGTATTCTGCGAGACGTACCGGCCGACGCACCAGCGAAGGGGACGTTTCGGCGCCTTCGAGCTGGCCTTCGCGCACAGCGAAGCCGCCACGCGGTTCCAGGAGCTCTTCTCCGGGACGCCGGACGTGTCAGCTGCGTCTGCGGCCCCAGACTCTTCCGAAGGTAACGATGTTGCTGAACGCACCCACTAGCCAAATCGATCAGCCAGGATTAATGTCATGGCCAAATAGGAACCTGAACCAACACGTCGGGGATGATATTGACATCCAGCGTTTTAAACACTGGATTCATATTCTACCCTACCGACGCTTTCCACTACCTCATCGCGAACCATATCTACCTGAAAGCCATCGGGCCTTGACGACAGCAAGAAGACAACGAAGACGGATGACGATATATGGTTACAAAAACAACACAACACAAGTTTCATTAATATCCCACGCCAGACATGCCCACTGATACGGTCTTCTATCGACACCTATTTTTTTTTTATATTTTTTCTTTTCTCGTCGTCCCATATTTTTACGAAGCCGAGCGTGCTGAACCACCCCCTTACCTATCTCATCTATCTACCTATTAAGGGGAGGGATGGGTAAAGGGGGCCTCAACTTTGCGCGCTGCTTGTACGAGATTCTTGTTAAATGCATATGCGGCAAAAAGGATGGTTACGACGTACGAGATACGATACGACAACGCACGCATGCACGAGTAATGACGCCCTTCGATTGCCTCCTTTTTTTTTTCTCCTTTTTCCAATACGAAAAAAGCATACTCTTTACGTTTACGAGATTGACGATGACGACTTGCAACGATCGAGGCGGGCAGATTGTTCGATGATACCCCTTCATTTTCCGGATTGCATCTAGCGAATATTTTTTTACTTTGGTTTTGTTTCTCGTTACCTATTCGTTTTCGGTTTCCTTTCGTTTCTGGTCGTCCGTTTCGCCCATTTGCGGTGCTATGTTCGTAATGATTGACTACCTACCTACCTACCTAGGATATCTAGGATATAAGCAAAACGGTGGATGTACGATTGGACGGCGGAGATGGCTAGGTATGTTGTACGGAGGCCTACGGCTTTGTCTGTTAACCAGTTCGGTCAAACTGTCGGGCCTGTCTTATTTCTTTTTGGAGGGAATACCCCATTAGTTGGTTTCTGCTGGGGGTGAGCATACCTACCTACCTACCTCTTAGGTATTTCTGGGTATTCTTAGGAGAGATTACTTTACCTACCTCATCGTGGGAAAGATACACACCTACCTCAGAACATAGTTACTTAATTTATTGGTTCATTTTTTTGGTCTTTCTGCCACCTATGCCAACATTATCGAGAGGTATCGAGAGGCAATGGTTCCTAAGTATTACTTAACTGTGCCAACTGACAATATACGGCTTGCGTTGGGGTGTCATCTAGGTTAGAACCCACATCTCATCCTTGCTACGAAGAGACTACATTTTCTCGGCTCCGTGCAATGGGGTAAAGGGTGCCGGATCGCGGAAGTTCCGTACAGGTTGAACAGCTGGCTGGGAGATTTTTTCAGTTAGCTAACACGACACTTAAGCGTTTATGAGGCTTTCCCCGATTCATACGCCCTGACATGATACAGTACGTGCCTATACTCAAAATATGAACCACATAGCTAATCGTCCTCCACGATGTTTAGTTTCAATGAGAAGAGCTTGCGATATCACACGACGAGCTGGCTCTTGTCTGCAGCGCCACATCTCCAGAGTGGCTTTATCCCAAAACACGCGGTTTGCATAGGCGGAGACGGTATCCTGCCACGGTCTCGGTGCACCCCGCCTGTGCCAATCATCCTGTTCCATATCCCAGACCTCGTCGCTCATCGAATGAGGATCCGCATGGATGCGAGGGCAGTTGAGGCGTTGGGCGTCAATAAGGAAAGCATCGTCCCTGTCCTTCTCATCCTGTTGGCGGCGCCCGAGCCTCCATAACCTGCGAAATGGGCCCGCTCATCTAGCATCGATGGACGCCCATCCCTCGTTGGGCAGCGCGAGCGGTCGAGCTATTCGATGGTGGCGAGGACGCCGAACGATCCATAGTTAAAGCAACCCACATCTCCACCGATACATCTCGTTGATTGCATTGGCAGCCAGGATCGTGCTTACCATGTACTAACCTTCTTAGGCAGCTAGTGAATGCTGTAATGGGTGCCAGCTTATCATCTCAGTGGCAGCTGTGCGCACCATCATCGCAGGGATGTTGCATACCGGTATCTATATTTCCACCTGTACCGCAGAGATCGAAGCAGCCGCACTTGGGCAATTTCCCCCGGTGAGAAATTCGCCCAGTACTTATTCATCCATCCACATTCGATACGGGGGTTCCAGGACTAGCCATCCCCGGCATCTTGGCATACGATGGAAAAGCTTTACTGCGCTGTCGTGCATGTAGGACGCTCGTGCCTTCCGGGCCTACTCTGTGGGCGTCTCTGTAGTGTATGTGCAGCTATTCATGCGACGTTCGTTTCCGTCTCGAACTAAGCGCGACACTGCCTCAATGAGCTCGGGTAGGTGCACGACAAAATGCATCCGAAACAATCCGATGTGCCATTCGTCGTGGTGGACGTAATCGTCGGAGAATCTCTGGAGCGATCCCTCGTCCAGAGGGTCGACCCTACGAGACTCGATAGCCGTGACTCCCAGCTTGTAGTTGTTGGGGTCAAGTAGGCGCATGACTTTTGCTTTGGCGATGTGGTTATCGCTTTCGGTTCAGATTCTATGAAATCTCCTCGACGCGAGTCACAGCGCCTGGACGTCGCCAACAGTCTCCATGTTACGAAATATCTCAACAATGATCTCGAAAGGGAGGAGCTCCAAGATGTTCATGGGGACCGTAGATGCCATACTGTCGCGACGGAATTTCCTGCTGAGGCGAAGGAGGTGACGAATGGTTCCGATAGTGACTTTCATGTTATCGCGTTCTGACGCATCAGGAGGCAGAGGTTTTTACAAGTCGAGATAGAATGTAAGAGTACCAGCTATGACTGACGAATGGGTCTGAAAGATACTACAGTATGGTACCTAATTGACTTGAGATACTAACCCAACTATTTGAGGGGAGGATATGCCCTGATCATATACCCACACATCACTACTAAGATGCCATATATTCTTCAATAAGGAGACTCGGGTACCTGGAATATTCGGTATTTAACCAAGACAAGCCATGGACTATCCATGCGTCACGCCTATTAAACTACAGTCAAACTCTATCCCCTATATAGCAGTTTTCAACTTCACAAAGAGCGCGAGGTTTCGTGCCTACCTACCAGTTAGAAGAGCTTCTTCGCTTTCCAACTTCTACTATGTGGCTTTTGGGCGTCTCTCGATCCTCATGAACGAAGAAAGCGCGACTCGGCGAGTTAATGAAGCTCCTTGGGGGTTGTTTGTAGAGCCGGACGCCTGCAACTAAGTATCAAACGTTGGGATGTCTAGCCATACGCGAATCTTGGCAAGAGCAGATATGTCATAGCGCTTCTCTGACGTGGTGTAGTCTTTCATATCCTCATCGATCCACCCTTTAGTTTCCCTGCTGGTCGACAGCTTTCTGCCAATCTCGCGAGAAGAGCTCAAGTCATTGAGAACCAGGATGCCAGCCTCGTCGACCAGAATGTTGCTGGGATTAATGTCATTATGGGCCCAGCCGAGAGAATGTAGGTGATGGATGGCTGACTCGAGGGCCTGCATAAGAGGTTCCTTGTTAATAGTCCCGACCATATTCTTGAGATACTGTGCCAAGCCGTTGGAGTGTTGGTTGAAGACAAGGCCAGCAATATAGCGTCGCTGCACTTGGCAGCCGTGGTAATGGATAATGTTAGGATGTGGGTGACGGGAAAGCATCTACATGACTTGGGCTTCCTCCAATAGGTCTGGAGGAATGAGATGCAGAACATTGTGTTCCTTGAAGACGTCATAGAAGGTTATACCCGGTCGCTTGATGTATATGTTGGAAGGGACTATGTCTAGAGCCCGAGTGAAGCTTACATTGGTACGCGGCCATACAACCTCATCCGGGATGGGGGTTCAGCGCGGATGTGAGCTGTTGGAGAGCATAGTATATAACGTCTTCATGAACGACGGCGAATTCTGTATACCAGAACTCACCAGTTTCAGAGTCGAATTCCTGGGATAGTAGGATCAATTCTTCCCATTTTGTATCTTGTGGTGGCATGGTCACGACAGTGGGAATTCTGGATGCCAAACTGGCAAGGGAGGGGGGAAACTGTGAAAGAAAGGGTTAAAAGTATCACGTGACATTGCATTAAGATGCAATCTACCCGATGCCGATCATAAATCGGGCTTAAGATTTTCCCACATCAATTTTGCCGAGTTCCAGGTTGGCTGTCATCATTGATTGACGAGCGACTGTAGTAGTTATAACAGATACAACTTGCAATGCGACAGTCTCGAATGTGGGCATATTTGCGGTGGTATGTCGGATGTTCTAGCTCTTCTCGGTTAAATAAAAAATTCTGTTCAGGGGTTTTCTCCAGTCTTTTCAGTCAATACTCCAGTAGAACAGGGCGTACAGGGCGTTCGCCAACCCGGGGTTGTGATGAGTCTGGCATCTCCAATTTCTCTGACCGCGGATGATTTTCCGAGCAGCTACTGGCGCAAGTCTAGCGCGACGCCATACCTAGGTGACAGTTCCGAATATAACGTCACTAGAAAAGGGCCCTCCTCTCGGTTCACTCTTAAAATTAAGTTATTCTCGCCTGTTCCGATGCCAAGAATGGAGATGAGGAGCGCTCCGCCTTTTAGTATGTGGCTCTAGACACAATAGCTTCGATTAGCAGCTTTCCGAACCTAGATCCAGCCCTCTAGGAGATCTGCACTCATAGGTAGCATAGAACTAATTCCACTTGTCCACTCCTATTGCGACGTCCTGGATCTTGGTTTTGAGCCGCATTCTGTAGAAGCGCGTAGGTACCTAAGGTAGTATCATTATGTAGCCATTGGAGCCCCACACATCCCAAAGGAGTTTATGGAAAAGGAGGCTCGGGAGGCAAAGCTCCCTTCTCCTTGGCTCCTTGGCTCCTTCGGAGATTTCTCGCCCACCAAGACATGGGGTATTTCTATTGTTGAAGTCCAGTTATGGCCGTGCTGTAGCCATTGAGGACTAGACCTTACTTGGCAACCGTCTCACCGAAAGCCCCAGCGGTGTGGGACTGCGGCCTAATGGATTGCTACCTACGCTCTGTCACAAAGCTTGAAGGATCGGTCACCGAATACTAGATGTTTCGAACGTATGTCATCGTACCACCACATAATGAATGATTCAATTGGTAGAGCTCATGAATTCCTAAATACATAGCATAGGGGCTTATCAACAACGACGCAGCACTCCTGCTCGAGACATATTGTGGTTTTTATCTTATTATATTTCATGTGAGCAGGACTATTGTTATTTGGTCGGGGATATTGGGGTTACGCGGCCGGGCGGAGACTGCCTAGGACCGTTAGACCGGTGCTGAATCCTATCTTACCATGGAAACGTACGTCCGAAAATCTATTAGGTACGCAAGGACTTTCTGTCTAGCTCGACCCTAGCATGATGAACTACGGGACAATAGGTCAGCCCTAGGAGTCGAGTCCTGCTAGGTATTGATCGCTTTGACCGTTTTAAAGACATTGCATTTGAATATATCGGCGAAGCTTTTTCTTGATCCATGCAAGACATTCTTTGACGTCGTATGCCGAATCTCAAGTGCCGAGTTACCTGACCGGAGTGCTATCTACATATCTCCACCAGCGGGCCCTCATGAAGACCAAAGGGGGGAAATGTGGAAAAATGTAACTCATAGGAAGGATATGGCTATGCCAATTGATATCAAAGCTTCCTCACCCATGCTCTGGACCATCGAAACTAGACACAAAAGGCTAGTCAGGGCAACTCTTGAAGTCTATGCCAAATACAACATGGGGTATACTAGCACGTTTCCCCTAGCCACTAGTCAAGAACTTGCTATGGTTGCGAATCTCATGTCGTGTTTCGCACGAGTTTACGCTATATCCCCCCAGGTTTCCTACATCCGCCGCCCCGTCGCCATCTGTACTACATACCTCTTTGGGTTACATTGAAATCCACATAACTGGATACTTGAAATGCCCGTCTGTTGCTGGGGGATCTGGGGTTAGAGCTAAGTTCGAAGGAGGTGCTATTAGTGCTGGACTATTGAAAAGTTTCCCCAGGCCAAGTCAGTCCAGACTTCCAATATCCATTTCTCCTCTATCTGGATGTTATGAAGGGTCACTACCTATCACCAGTGTTCTCTGCTCTTCGTTCTATATCGTTGTCGCGCTGATTTCGGCGTTTTATTGGCTCCTTTTTCTCCTTTCTCCTTTTGCTGGCGTGCTGGCGTTCTAACTCATTCCTAGTTATCGCCACGCCTCCTGTTCAATAAACAACCAGCAAGATAGAACATGTCAACGAATAGCAATGGAGTCCCTTCTTTCTACTACGAGGCGCCAAACAGCCTGACGTCCATGGACTCGAGCATATACCATGGACTTCTAGCGATAGGCTGTCTCGCCACGGTCTCGCTGATCTTTACGACCTCGCTTCTAAGTTTCATCACGTGGCGTATGATCGACTGGAAATCCCATTATACCAGTGCCGTTGGTCGAAATCAGTCCGTCGTACTCATCTATCAACTTATTCTAGCCGATTTCATGCAGTCGCTTGGTTTCTTGATATCCTTCCACTGGGTAGCGGAACGCCAGATCATTGGCCCCAACGGGGCGTGCTTTACACAGGGCTGGCTGATTCAACTGGGAGATGTTGCCAGCGCATTCTTTGTCCTCTCGATCGCGATCCATACGACGTACCAAGTAATTCTGTCCAGATCCCTTTCTTACAAGACTTTCGTCGGCTGCATTGTCGGTGTCTGGGGGCTTGCATTCCTCCTAACGTCACTGGTACCAATCGTCGGGGGACGTTATGTATTTCAGAGAGCTGGCGTTTGGGTGAGTGGAATTCCTATTCTAAAAATTCAACCTGTCTAATGCGTCATGTAGTGTTGGATATCATCCAACAACGAGGGACTCCGCCTATCTCTCCACTACATCTGGATCTTCATCGTCGAATTCGGCTCTATCATCGTCTACGCCCTCGGTTTCTACTATCTATTCCGTGCCAAGCGCCTAGATTCCATCGAAATACCAAACCGCAGCATAGAAGGCATGCGCAAAGCCCGAACTGCTATGTTGGCGTACGCAATAGTCTACACTATTTTGAGTCTTCCTTTAGCGTAAGATGTCCTCAACTCTTTACCTCACTGCCCAAATCTGACACGGCTTCTAGTGCGGGGCGTATGGCTAGCATGTCCAATAATGAGTTATCTAACGAGTATTACCTCTTCGCTGGCGCCCTTTTTACTAGTTCGGGCTGGGTCGATACCGTCCTTTACACCCTTACGCGCCGGGCGTTGCTCTTCAATGAGTTGAACGCTTACGGTCGCCAGCCGAGGCCTGCGACTGCCGCCAATACGTACGGAAAAGACGCTGGTTTCCAGAGGCAGGGCAGCACAGACAGTATTCTGGCTAGAAACGGCTTCGGAAGTAATGGTGGAATCAAGATGGAGAGGACTATAAGGGTCGAGATGGATGACTTGGAAAGTAGCGGAAACTCGCAGAGAGGCGTGCAGGAATACTACGTAACGGCCGAAGCCTTCAAGCCCTAGGATAACGACGAGGACTAGGCCGATAGCGGTCATACGTACATAGTGTAAGGCGGATATAAATACCCTGTGTCTTTCAAGCGTTATAGTGTAGCATGCATTCCATGAAATTATATATACTCACGACAAATAATACCACTTAATACTGCCTATAAGGTTGAGATTCGTAACACAACTTCACGTATTAGAGTAGCCAGGCTCATACAAACGCCTACCTCTTAGGTACCTTGTTAGTAAGTGGCTCTGTACTGGCTGAGGTGAGTTTTACAATTCTCCGGCTGTAGGAGACTGGTCTTAAACTTATAGTTTTCGAGTCTCCGGAGCGTACTCGTTAGGGATTATGGATGTACATGTTCTACAAGTA
This sequence comes from Hypoxylon cercidicola, assembly GCA_022578845.1. Classification (NCBI taxonomy): domain Eukaryota; kingdom Fungi; phylum Ascomycota; class Sordariomycetes; order Xylariales; family Hypoxylaceae; genus Hypoxylon; species Hypoxylon cercidicola. The sequence goes on from MU399522.1 coordinate 50,007, forward strand.
GTGACTCTCACCTAAACTTAGTCTTGCCTACCTCATAGTAATCAAAGCACTTAGTCTTAGTATTGATACTTCTGTTTTCTTTCTAGTGATAGACTAGCTCTTCAAGAGGCGTCGGACCTGATTAGAAAATGACATTTTTAAACGTAATCTATATTTCGCTGCATCCTCCTGTCCATGGATCCTGTCAGACATAAATCCTCTTGCATACTGATTTGTTTCACCAGAAGAATGCCACTTTGATTCTCGGAAGATCATCCCCTATTTCCCCGGGGATTGTAAGAGGCCGTTATCAAGAGCTCGAATCCCACCTCGAGTTGGTGTACAACTCATGCCAGTGGGTATTAGTTAGGGATCTCATCATCTAAGTAAAGATGTAGAAGTGTGAAAGGTGGTTATGGGACCTGGGTATAACTAGCAACTATAAAACAACAAACCACAAATTATTCTCGCTCCATCGTGCCTTTGGCTTCATTGAGGTTTGTAAAAAAGCTGGTGTGTAACATCTAAGGGGAAAGGATGGATAATAACAAAATGAGCGGGAGGCTGATAGTAATTGATAGTTTACTTATGTCTTGTAACTTTTCCTTTACATGATACCGTAACGAATCTTACTTTAGGTAGGTACTTGTTAAGGACGTTGCTGGGTTCAGTTGACGGAGCTGAGAAGACATTGCTGTAAACGGATCATGGCGATTATCTCATTGGCTGGTGGAGTTTGGAATAGCAAACAAACAGAAACCTTCCCAATTATTACCCCTCGGTGTTTGGTCGTCAAACCCCCTTTGTTCCTTGTTGCCTAAGGTGGCAATTACAACAGCTCTGCCAACATTCACAGATAAACTAAAAAGGATGTTTGCCATGTTTGGTGTAACAAATAATAGGGGTGACCGACGCATTGGTCTATAAATTTGGTTAAGTTGAGGTGAAATCGACCTATACGCCTTCTCATCATTGGGACGAACGACTCCTCGAGGTATTATTGTCATAAAGCGAGTGGCTTTATTGCGAGTTCTCAGCTATAATATAATGCATCATGAAATTGAAAACATTCGGAATTTATTGGACAGGATGTATAGGTACCTGCTATCTCTCATTGTTCATCGTGAGGCTATAAAGGGCTGTTCTCTGCTAAACAATAGATTATATTATCTTATCTCTTTGAGCAAAACCTACTTGGATTTTTTATACAATAGTTACAAAGATGCATATAGACTTGGAACAGTGCCATTGTGGCTATTGTCGCCATTGTTCACAGTGTGGTTGGTGGTTTTGGGGGTCATATATTCTGCCTTACGAACCACGCCGCACTGCCATTCGCATCAGCCCTGGCGCGTTCACTCCTAAGGTAAGAGATAATTCTTGCACTTTCCTCCCGTCAGCTACTAGATGACTCAGTACCTTAGGTATACAAGTGGGAACTCAGGTAGAAGGAAAAGGTATCGAAGCACCTTAGGTATGAGGTTTTTAGGTATATATTTGTAGTCACACTTACACATACTATTTCTTCTTAATCACCGTCATCTCGGACTGAACTATTTCACAAGTCAACAGTCAAGTCAACTTCTCTACGAACTTGGAAGCCTTTTCTCGCAGTTAGCTAGCACGTCTTCGCTTCTCAAGTCTCTTACACCATATCCTCCCATACTATTAGTCATCCCCGTTTCCGCTAAACCGTCAAGATGGTCAAAATAGCGATGAATGGCCTTGCTGCCCAGCTCTCCCAAACTCGGAAGCAAATGGCAAACCTCGAGCGAGAAAACAAACTTCTTCGCCTAGAGAATCGACGTCTAAAAGCATTGGTAGCCCCCCGGACGTCGACGACACCTACTCCTCCACCAACGCCCACCAGCAAATCCGACGACCAGAAGAGTCCTCGACTAAAGACAAGATTCGACAGCCCTACACAAGCCTTCACGAACAGGGTCACACAGAAACGTGTAGAGCGAGTCGATCGTACCAAGGTACGTGTGGACGGCGTCACCTACGTCTACGCAAATGGCCGCCCCTTGCAACTAGACGCCAAGCCGCGGTACATGCAAGAAACGCGGTCATTTCACGTAAAGCACAAAGAGGCTTTAGTTGGCTCGTCGTGGGGAGTTTCCACCTCCTCTTCGAGCAGCGGCTGGGATGGATGGGGTATATCATCTACCGAAGATGATACCACATCGAGTGACACCACGGCCTCCGAAGTCACGGCGGATACCGAGGATACCGGAGATGAAACTCTACCTACACAAACGAACCTCCGCTCCTCGGGGGAAATCAATGAATTGATCAGCGAGTCAGTTCTCAAATATTTCCCCCAAAACAAAGTTTGGATATCCAGCAAGATTGGATTCCAGATTCTGACCGCCGGGCATCGGATAGCCCAACAAACGTTTTACGACGCCGCCCGCCAGTTCGTAAGTAAACCCTTGAACAAACCCATGCCTACCATTTCCAAAACTATCGCTTGTAGTTCCCGAGGAAACAATCACTAACCTATGTCTTCGTGTAGTGGCCGAAGCTGTTTCGTCGATTCGAGGATGGCCCGCAGCTAGTCCGGCTCGGAAGAGACGAGATGCATTCTTACATCGGAGAAGCATGCAACATAGTCGATCTCACCCTCTGCGGTTGCAACCAGTCTTCCGTCTACGACGCCTTGATGGACCTCGTCCATCTTCGAAACGCCATCTGCCATCCGGGCACCGGAAGCCAGCAGGATATCTACACGCTCGATAACCATCTAAGGAGTGTCGAAAAATTCACGATTGCTCTGGGCAACGACGAGCAGTCGGCGCTGATCAGGTCACTGCGGGGAGAGCTTCGTAAAGAAGCTACGGGGTCTCTTGACGCGTGTAACCGGTACTCTCCCCTCGCCGCCCTACCATTCGCCGGCGAGGTGGATCCGCAGTGGGAGCCGTACCAGATCGGCATGTTTAGAGAGATCCTGGACCAGGCGGCGATTGGTAGGTGGGAAGCCTACACGGACGAGGAGAAGAATCTATACATGGGTCTTTTCCGTGTAGCTCACGCATGGGCGGCGGCCAATCGACCGGAGTTGCTGGAACGTGTTGGTTTATACGCTTAAGCAGCCTGGCTTTGGAGGCTCAAATAGGGGTTTATTTTGGCTACGTTGGATTCGGGTTTGGAATTGTTTGTTTCGAGGTCTGATGGTGACCTTACACTCTTGTCGTTCTCGATTAGTTGTTTTATACTTGAATGATACCCAACTTACCCCTTTATGCAAGTGCTGTGTGTGTGATTGGTTGAGCCGCTGCGACTTTGCGTAACCCGTGCATCTTCGCGAGAACTGCCATAAGAAACGAGGGCAATCCCACATCTCTTTCTCGACATTCTATGGGCTCCTCGGAAGACTAGATATCTCCGTAATGAACATGGTTGACATACAATCCAACACTGTATATAGGGGCCCTCGGTGACTACCTTCAAGTAGATACCTACCTGATAGAAAATCATGTAATCCCACAAGGGACAACGATGTAACTACAAGGTAGGTAAAGACCATACCCTAACCCGTTCCGGGTTAAGTACCTAAGTACTTGCCCTGTTGGTACGATGCGACGTCTCTTATTGGTCCAACTAGGTAGATCTCAAGTGAGGCGGAATGACGTACGTATAGGACCCCTGAATTCTAGTGAAAATACCGTAGGTAACTTCAATTCGATTTAATGCCCTAATTAGCTATCGATAAATCGTCCATAGAATGAAAACCCTTTCCAAATTATAGATTGCCTTAAGCAGACAGGTAAGGCGGGCTCTCTGGGACAAGACATACGAATGATATGACGCTCCTAGACCGAGAACTTGAAAACTTGGTATCATTCCATGACATCGGTATATATACACGAACCCATTACCCCTAGTTCAGCTTCACCCCTAAGCCTCACGAGCTCTAGGCGCTACCAGGCGTTGGTTTAATCATCCCCGCTTCTCTTGGACTTTTTAGCCTTCTTGCTCTTCTTGTCCCCGAATGCCTCTTCGTACACTTCCGCAGCCGTCATTCCGGCTTTCCGCTTAGACTGCTTCGTCTTGATGCTAACGACGGGATTAGACTGGCCCTTCTTGGTCGCTTTTAGCACCTGCTGTTCGGCCTCTTCCCAGCCCGGCGCGTCACCTTCAATCTCGTACCTGAAACGTAGCGTAAGTACAAGCCTTGTCGAGTTTGTGGGGATAAACTTACTGGTCAAGAGGGAGAGAGTCGATGAGCTCCCTCTGTTTCGCTCTCAGTTCCTGTAGTGCCTCGTCGCCGGCCTCGTCCAGCTCGGCGTCCAAGCTCATTTCCAGTGGCGCATATTTATCATCCACCACTTCGTCTTCGTGAACTCCCAACGCATCCTCCCTGCTAACACCGATCGCATCCGATTTCGGCATTTGAGCCTCAACAGCAGATGAAATCAGCGATGAGAAATGGGTTGTTATCTTCCGTATGATCTTCATGAACATAGCCAGACCCTGCGACGATTCCAGTGACATCTCAGTGCATATGGCCCCAACATCTTTCCGCTGCAGGCCAATTCCTAGTAGAAGGGCTCGCTGTACGCCCGTGAGCTTGATGCTTGGTTTCAGGGGACCGGTGAAGTAGAGATTTGCCAGTGTAGGAATAAGATCAAGGATGGCGTGGTGATCTAGAACACCCCTAGCGTATGATTCTAATCTTTTGCAGTCGAAGGGCGTCAGCAGTCTGTCCAGTTCTTGCTTCGTCAGTTCAGGAAGCTTGTTTGACGGATCTAGTTCGGCGCCCGCTGTAGCGGACTGGTCTATACTCAGCGCCAAAACACACGGAAAGTCGCGGAATTTGTAAGAAAGTAGAGCAAGGAAACGGCGATGGAAATCCGTTGCGAAAGCACTGAGCCATTCTCGTTCCTCTTTCAGTGGTCTGAGCATGACGCACGTGTGCTCACCCGTCAAATCGTTAGCCGTTTGCCTCTGTGAATTAATTAGCTACAACTGCTTCGGCATATTACAGGCATATGGAGTGGATGTGTCTTACCAAGTACACTGGTACGAACGAGGCGCGTGACCAGAATTTGTGAAGGGGTTGGGTTAGACCGTAGCTGACACCGACATATTCCAAGTCCTCGGGCTTGCGTTCAGCCAGTCTAGAGAATAAAGGTTGCATCTTGTCAATATCCCGAACCTTGATTTCTTCGTGAAGGAGATCACCGTTTCCGGTCTGCACAGCATCTGTAGCTATGCTGCTGGCGGCTTCCTTCATAGTGTGGTCACCATCTTCGCCCAGATTTATAAATTTTCCCTCGTAGTAGTCGATAAGAAGCTCAAGAGCTTTTGTCCCGTATCCCATTGAGACGCAGTCTGGATGGGTTGCTATCCGTACGATACGAGCACCGGAAAGAGAAGCGAAATCGTCCTGGAACTGTTGACTAACTAGCCAAGGAATCAAGTCGCCAGCAGGTCGTTGGCCTCTGTCTAGGCCTGCTAAGACACTTTTCTTGCTGATACTGCCTTCAAACGCGATCTGTATGACACACAGAGGTTCGGGCAGGCCGTTTTCTTGAACGGTCGAGGAAGTTAGAACGAAAAGCTCATGAGCCGGAGCATCGCTCATAAGTTGCATATCATCTGGAGTGTTTTTATAGTGACTGGTTACAAAAAGAGCCACCATTTGTCGTAGAAATCTCTCCGGCACTGGATGGAAGGAAAAGAGGGTATCACGGTTGACATGTAGAAGTTGGCATTGCGAAAGATCGGGGAACACGTTGTTCTTGGGCCTTGATGCTGTCACATCTAGGCAAAGAAGTGCGTTTAGCCACTTCTCGACCGCGTCTCCTTTTGCGTAACGAATAGGCTCCGCAAGAGTGACTTCTTTTAGAGATCTCGGACCTCTGGATTCGCCGTCCTGAGCTACACTAGTTGCAGCTTGCTCTTTGAGTTGCTTTATAAGCTTCAATGACAGCGAGCGTCCAGTGCCTTCATAGCCACTTATCGTGGAGGCCATGAAGACAGTGTACGGTCCTAGGAGCTTTCGCACCAGTGCTGTCGAGCATTAGCACCTAAAATCTGCCAAAGGGGCAAAAAGCGACTTACGTAGTGGAATGGCCGCCGCTTCATCAATAATGACAAGCTCTGCTTGCCCTAAGACATGGGCATCTTGGGGTCGTATGTATTGGATAGTCTGGCGATGATTTCGGAAAATGTTAACCCTGACAATCGCCTTCTTGAAGTCGGGATTTGTAGACTGGATAATGGAGTAATCCGTGTGGTCCTGGTAACCTAAAGCATCAAATGCCTTGAATACGAATTCGAATAGGGTGCCCAGGTTTTCAGGAGAAGGAGATGTGACGAAGATATTGCTGTAGCCGTAAGACACTGCCGCCGCAATAGCAACACCCACTACTAGGATTAGTGTCTCCCTTCGATGGCAAGTGGCTGGAAGACTTACACGCTGCTGATTTACCACGACCACGGGCCGCAGTTAATGAGACCGTGTTACGCAGTGTCTTCGCCGATATAGCTTCGACAAATGTGACAAGGGCATCTGCTTGGTCTTTCGTTCGCGCAAGTTGGACGAGGGATCCTATAGGTTGCGTGTCTCGGAGGGACTCTTTAGTTTTCTCCAGCTCTACCTCCTCGGCCGATGTCGTCTCATCCGTAGGTGGTAGAGGCTTCACCCCCCTCCCGCCTGAGATCGGCAAAACGTTCAACTCGTCGTCTATAACAAGGCAAGACTCGCACCGACCCAAGGATAGTAGAAAACGTTCGTTGAATCTTGCGACAACGTCGTGGTGGGCTTCGGTCCGGTAGCGCGAATGTACATCCATGGAGAGCGTATAGAGTTGCCTCAGACTGTCCATTCCCTTCAATAACAGGACCACCAAACCACCTCCTTCGACAGTCTCGATGGTACGTGCCAGAGTATTCGGAGTAAGGGCTTCGAAGTCTTGTAGGATACACTAAAAAAAAAGGATTAGTACGAGCTTCACACGCAGTATATGGGCTCCCTACCATGCCAAACGTTCTACCTAGAATCTTTTCGGTCTCCTTATAGTAGACATATCTGACATCGTGTAGCGAAACGAAGAGTTCGAAGGGGTCTTCCGAGTTCGCCTCTCTGATACCGCGCTTGATCTCCTTCTTAATCCTCGCTTCTCGCTTCTTTCGATGACTGGTGAAGCCAAGGAGCTTGTTTTTGTAGGCCCAGAGTACGGATTTGTTCTGGCGCAAGTCCATATTGGACATGATATAATGTAATTTGACGATGGCATCTTTGGATCGATCGCCGACGACGACGAAGAAGCTTCGCTTGTGCTCGGTAAGGCCATTTCGAATTAGAGTCGGGATGCGCGAGTCTCTAGTAGTTTGGAAATTAGTATATTCCCAAGGAATTGATGATGATTGATCTAACTGTACGCCAGCTACTTACACGGCCTTTCGCGCCATATTTCCACTCTGTTCCCTCGCCATTTTCTAAAGCCGCAAGCTGTATGCTTGGTGTCTGTCTGGATAGTTTGGATACCTTCTTGCCGGCGCAGAAAAAAAGTTACCAGAAAAAAGGTTATCTGGAGGACGATAAGAAATTCTGCCGAGCGGTGACCCAGAAGGGATACGTACTTTCGAAGGTACCCCACCATGACAAAGCGAACTATCCAATAGCGGCATAACTCTTTTGCTACATACTATAGACAGATCAAGTTCTTTAGACGAAAAATTCTACTAGGTAGCATTTACTAGACAGCATTTCAAATGTTCAACCCTTCATATTGCTCACGGATTTTATGCTTGAGAGTAAAGTAATTCGAGTCAACAGAAATTACTGTCGTTTCTTCAGAGAGCACCAAATAGTCCACTTATTAGAAGTACCTGGATTACGACAGCACGCACCTGAAGCCACTGATCTGATAGAGGGGAAAAGTCACGAAAGCTGGGCCAAGGCGAATAAGTCTTTCGAGTCGAAAACATCGCACTCGTTAAATTCAGCCGTAATCTAGGGTATGAACATTCCAAGGTCGCGTAATAGCCTTTTCTGCACTCAAACATATAACCAATAAAGCGCTAAGCCGTGGCTCTCCCGAAATCCTGTATGCTCCTGGAATCTCTCGTACAGACAACGCCCAACATCCAATCCCAGAAGCAGCGGGGAAACTCGCTATTCTCAACAAGAGGGAAAAAAGACACGGATATGGCATCATTAGGCCAAATCCAAAATATGGGACACAGCCTAGACGCGTAGTCTAGCTGTTTCTTCGTTTCGCTCATTTTCCCATCCGCCTCGTCATCTCCGGCGAACTTGGGCATAGTCCGCCGGGTTGTAGGCGTACGCTTGATGCCCGCGCGAGTCTGCCCTGTAGGAATTCAGGTGCTGATGGTACTCCTCCGTAGTCTCCAGGTGTGTTGGCAATTCAGCTGCGAATCCCTTATGGTCGAGCGCGGGAGACCCGTAACCAGCACTGCTCACGTCCGAAGAATATGAAGTAGGTCTTGAGCTCTGGAGCGACGGGCTTGGTTGACCCTGAGACCAACCCCAAGACTTGTGGTCGGATGTGTGAGACTGGATTGATGACGATGAGTTTCGGTCTTGACGTGGGTAGGTGGGCGATGGATGTGAGGGTGGTTGCAGATGCGGCGAACTCTGTGGATGCTGGAAGTCGCCTGGAAGCTCCATGATGATACCTTGATCAGTCTGGTTATTCGGAAGTTCGGCATACTGTTGGTGTATCTTGTTCTGGTCATATGAATTCATCTGCTGAAACTGTGCCTGCCAATGCGCTGGGTAGCTCATTGAGCCTGCTGTTCCAGGCCTGCTCACTGGCTGCATCGAATGCGGCCGGGGTACTTGGTACGGTATCGATGGCGACGTTGGCGACATTGGCGGCTGAAATGGGCTCCCCGGCGGCAAAGATGGTGACTTCATCCCTCCGCCGCTCAAGCCACCAGTGTACGTCTTGTCATTCGGATTGAAGGTTTTCATCTTTCCATCTTCGATCATTGCTCGCAATACACCAGCATCGAGCAGTTCCGCCTTCTTGATGATCCTCTGCACCATCTCTTTACTAGCCGTCTTCATCCCCGCCTTCACTATGCCGATCATAGTGATGTTACATCGAATTTCGATGTCTTCTCTCAGGTACAGGCCGTCCTTTGGCGCGCCGAGCGCAGCCAATCCAATCTCTTGTTGCTCCTGCAATTCGACACCGGGTTGGTTTCCTGCGATGCGATACTTGTTTCGGAGGTCGATGCCCATGGGCGCGTAAATGTGCGTTTGGAGGCCCCAGGGGAGGTCATGAAAGCAGCCATTAAACGTAATCTTGCCAGACCCTAGCCTCCCCATACCAGGAACGTACTGGATGCGCTCTGTGATCTCGTACCATGTTGAGAAATATTCGTCGGCTGCAGCATCGCGAGGTGCTTTGATCTGTTTGTATTCGAGGACGAGGGGGTTCAGCGTGATAACTTCACCATGGCTGTGGAGAATGTCGATAGCGAGTTGGCGGGGTATAAAGCTAGGGATCGGCGTTATTACCGTGTATACTTCTTTCTTTTTGAGCACCATCGCGGGCGAACTGTGACGGGGGGTTTCTCTTTGTCAATCTTGCAAATTTGGACTGGAGGCGAGAGTAAAAGGGAAAAGTTGAAGTTTGGGGAACAATGTCCCTCAAATGATTTACATTACACGTAAGCCCTGCTCAGGGCGATCACATAACTATTGCTGCGCCAAAGCGATAGGTTAGGAGGTTTACCCTCGTACAGGGTAGGACAAGTGCCTTACAAGCTCGGCGTCAGCAGTAGCGACCGATTTGGATTAAAACGGCACATCCTGCTGATGCAACACACACCCGGTCCAACACACCCCGGGTAGTATAGGAAACTAGACTGGGCAGGTTTCCATTTTTAGCCCCCAGTGCCCTATCTGAATCTACCTAGCCTAGGGCATACTTGGCCCGGACTGCTTCGTCCCCGGCCCTAACAACATGGAAGTGAACCACACCGCCCATGGGTAACCAACCGTTGGTAGGCCTCCAGCACGGAAGGCACGGAGAATCTCGTGTTCAACCACTTAGAACAAAGATATATATTCAATGTTTCCAACGATTTCTTGGACTTGCGGCCATACTTCACATACGTAGGTCCCTCACGTAACTTGTAGAACTCTGCCGTCCCTAGATTAGGTACCTACGTTCTACTCGCAAGACCTGACCTTATCTGCTTACCTATTAGCACAGCCTGGTAAGAAGTACTAATGATCGACAAGCGGAACAAATCCTCAAGCTTCCGACAGAGCTAAACTACATAAGCCACGTAGGACTTTTGTTAGGGCCATCGCAGAAAGACAATTTCGATCATAGGCTACCCAATTACCTACCTAACTGCTTATGATTGCATGCATATGTGCCAATCAAAAGTGCATGCATTCGGCGTATCACTCCCTAGGAATCACCCCCTACCCACCATGGAAGCTCTGCTGAAGCTCAAATTTAAAACGTAGCCAGCCGAGAAATGAGACATTTCAAGCATTCTTGCCAAGTCGTCAAAAGTCCATATAGCTAGACCTTTTAGACATAAGAAAGCACCTTTTCATTTAACATGCGTGTATTTCTATTTCTATTTCCAATGCTATGTCATCGCTCTATCCAAAACTTTAATTAAAAAAAGACCATATTTTAACTGCCGGAGCCTCGTAAACGTCTTTTTTATGAGTCCCAACTCTTCTCCTTGTACTGTCATCTCAACGCAAGCTCGAAGCGCCGAATGCGACACGTGCATAGCCAATTGAATAAGCCGGGTTTATCTGGTCTACGCCCTACGTGTGTTGGAGAAGGCTGGATTCTAACGAAGATGGTGCACTATAACATACTCAGATATAGCATCGCAATTCATCCGTCCAATTGCCATCACCACTAACAAAGCACCATGACGAAAATACACCAAGTTATAAAAATAAAACAAATGCGTCACTGTCAGTTTAAATTATCTCTACAGGCGCTAATAGGGTACCTATTTAAAATATAGTGACTATGTCAAGTACCATTTGACTTCAATTACAGGAGGTTTGCCCATGATGCCGAGGCTCGCAAGTTAGAAGTTAAGACGGAGCTTTATACACCATGTCTCCTCGTCTAATTGCCGATCGAACTCAACCTACGGGAATGATTCTTCAAATCGATGGCAACTATAAAAATAACGTTGAAACTTTAGATACCTGTTGAGACGTTGCCGGTACGGTGGTATGAGCAAAAGCAGCCAAGAGGTTTTTTTTTTTTTTTTTTCATTAAAGCGCTACGAGATATCGCGCCAATGAGAACATCAAGACAAAGCATTTCTATTCTACCTTCAACACTAAAACACCGCTCGGGTTGCTTGGGAGATGTTGTGTTCTAAGTTATTCTAACTTGATGATCAAGATATTATGTGCGGCGCAGTCTGCACGACACGCTATGCACAGTCTGAGAGATCGATGCGTGTAATTCTTAAACAAATATGCGAAAGTTGAAAATGAAACGACTATGTTGCTGTATTTTAATATTTAGCAAGAGGCAAATCAGACGAGATATTATAAACGTACAGGTTTACCATATGGTCTTCTAGCTGGTAGCCAGATAGAATTTCCGATCTCAACCAGTGAATACATTGCTCAGCTATATGACAAGTTCTAGGAATAGTTATTCGTAGACTATTGAGGGTTAAGGACTCATAGTATGCAACTACCTAACTTACACCAATAACCCAGTTAGGATTGTCTCCTATTGTAGTTGATAGCAGCTAGTAGGTAAACTAGAGAGAGCTTGGATGGCCTGGTAATTTTGATATTGCCTAGGAAATCACCAAGTTATCATAAGATGTTTATAAAATCGAATAGAATTTGGAGGCTAAGTTAGATACATGCTCCGATTACTTATTAAGAAGCCAACCTACCGCATATGATACCGTCTTTTGACTTCTGTACTCGTGTCATATCTGCTATTATGAGTCTTTCTCGTTTCTGACTCCTTTACCTGCAACATCTCCACATTTCTCCCTGTGTTCATCGTTCTTCGTGACGTCGCCTATTTCGACATTGCTCCCCGCATACTTCAACAGAGGGGTATCGAAGACTCTTGCAGCAAAGAGGAATCTGCTGACGGCCGTCAAATTACTGCTCATATCCAGATAAAAACCAGACCTCTACCTAAAAGTAACAGTGCTCGTATTCTCCACGACGACTGTGTATTTCAAGACGGACGGTCGTAAGCAACAGGTTCGGATTAGGTTGCGTTAGACTCAAGGTGGATGTAATTCGTTTATGAAGATAGCGTTTAGCATGAGACCCGCGGAGTAGCAAGAAGTTCTTGCGTTGGTGGTTTCCCCTGCATTCAGAGATCAATGCTGGTTGAATTCTGATATTAGGTAGGTACCTTATAAACAACCACTTGCGATGGCTTCTGAAGAAAAGTTCAGACTTCGACTCTATATCTTACTATGCGTAGAAACTGAAGACGTTCATGGCCACCTCCTAGCTGTCGCTGTATGCAGTATGTTCGAGTCAACGTCGCGATACTCTTCCAATAGCCGCCCCAGGTCGACTATATAGAAATTCCGCTGTAACTATTCCGAAGAACCTGCGTGTTATGCGTCATAATTGTACCATTCTGGGAGAAGAGGATGCTGTTCAGATTGTTAGCTGCGGACTGATTCAGGGGAACTCGAGTGGCCGAGACACCGAAAACTTGACCCAAATGTCCCCTTTCCCAGGACACTGTTCGAGCACCTAAGATGTAGGTTGTATCATCCTTCCGCACGCTATGGACTTTGGAAACTGTCTTAGTATTTTAGGAGCGAGACTTGGAAGATAAGGGAAAGATAATGAGGTAGATGATAGTAGTCTATAGGCGGAGAAGACAGGTCCTTCTCTCAAGTGTTGTAATATATGTTCCAACTCCTTCTCAGCTCATGCAATGAAATTCGTGGACCAGCTACATGCAGGTATTCGTGGAGAATAGGGATAATATTCATATCTAGGTAGGCAAGCAGGAGTTACCTGTTGAAAGTCAAGGCCCAGCTAAGATATTCTTTCAAAATTGATCGTTCAGGAGTATTGCATTCACCAACCTAGTCAGCTCCACGTATCAGTTTATAGCTTCAAAGAATCCGTATAATACATAGCTTTTCCTCGAATATGCAGCTTCAAGAGCAGAATTTGGGGATGTGCGATGTAAGTCCACCGTGGACACTTCGTGAGATACGTACCTAGGGGTAGTCACGAAAAAAAAGGAGCTGGAAGTAAATCTGATCACCTGTAATCAAAGCACCAATGGGCACGAACTATACCATATAACTTTGATTGAGCATCCAAATTTACTCGGCGTTATGAAAGGCATCAGTTGTATGAGCGCCTGCCTATCGAAGTTGAAACCTGCTAGTGCTTCCGAGAGGACTGCTACGGAGTCCCTCTAGTCATCTTAACGGTAACTTGGAAAGGCCGTTTCATCGTAAGACTACCTGGTATAGAATGAAGTGTCCTGAAATGTAGAATAGTTCGTTTTCAAGTGGTCTGTCTAGTCGTAAACCGGATGAGATACCTGAGGTTATATAGACTGTAAATATCGCACAGCATTTCTTAACTGGAGTCAGTTTACGTATAGATATTGAGATGGCCACGAGGGTGGTCTCGGTGAAAGCCAAGCTACCAGCGAATAGCTTCTTGATGGTGTCCACATAATAAAAAAACGTGGCGAAGCAAGCAAGCCATGTACCATGTCTGACATGCATGACGGATGTACACGTGTGCCTGATGCTGCTCGATCTAGATGAGCCGAACTCGCACTCACCTTCCCGTTACTGTTTCTTGTAATCTTACCTTAGTTAGGTCTAGGTACCTTTCTAGGTAATTACCAACATAAGGAAGTAGACCTCGTCTGTAGCTTTGGGGCCGAGAAGCGGTTCGTGTAGATCTAATCTATTGCTATTTTTAGAACAGCTATTTTTTGGCCGATCCGGGCCGATGCGTACAGATCAACTTCGAGCTTGCTTGTTCGTTTACCATTTTGGCAGGTTGGAGACTGATATACCGGGCATGATTAATATCCCACGTGCATCTCGTTCGCTCGCGAAGGGTTCCGCGTGGTGAGGCTGCTTATGGCGAGGTTCATCGTCGCGTGCGCCCGGGATTATAGCGCTTACTTACCCCTGGGCCCATCGCCAAATTAGTACAGGTCCAAGACAGCCGGGTGAGCTAAATTAGACACCCCATTAAGCTGAGCGATGATTCAATTGTTGGTTGTTCGTGGATAGACGAGTATGCTTCGAGTATAGTGGTATGGACGCATTGTAGCTACAAGTCTGGCATGTTGGATCGTCGTTCTGGCGATGTTGGTACGATCCAATGTCATGTGCGGTCGTTTACATGCTCGCCTGGGCGATTAGGAGCTATGCACCTAGGCGAATCCCTTCTCGATCGAGGCCGAGTCGAAGGATCAAATTAAGACATGCAGTTCGTCTGAAACTCTGAAACGAGCTTAGTACGCCAACGGCCGCTGCTTGTTTCTCGACTTCAAGCTCCCCCAACGGGATTCTTTTAAGAGCCGGGTAGTTACATGCATATCGAGGCGTGATCACATATGTAAACGATCGGATGACGGGCAGAGCTAACTAGCGAGCTATGCTAGGTATGAAACATATGCGTCGATGAAAGCTGCTGCGGTATCGATTCGTCAAATTTGACCGCGCCGCAGCCGTGCTGTTGGAGTGGCTTTCGGGGGTTTTGCTGCGTCCCCGCCACCTGATTGGTATGCCTCGACAGGCATCAAGCTGCGCTCTTAGGGTACCGTATTTTGTGTTGCCAAGGTCCCTGATTCGATTCCGACCCCCTGTTCCATTGCATCGCCGTCGTCGTGCTGTTGTTGGGTAGGCAGCTCATCCCGTTTGTTATAAGTGACTAACAAATCTAGCCTTGCCTGGGTAGAGCCACCTTGCAATGTTCTGGTGCGTAGTAATTTGCGTGGAAATTTGCGTAGAAATACAGTACGGTCTGCCAGCCAAGTTTTGAGGTGGTAGCTGCAAGACGTACAGAGGAACTGGGAGCTGACTGATATCCCGTGGACTGCGACGAGGTTTTGCCACCCCAAGAAGGAATCCTACAGCTTCTCGCTTCCTTCGAGACCCCAAATTACTATATTCTCGGTCGCGTTTCTCATAATGCTTAATCTTTCCTCCTGAAATGTCAAACCGCCCCAATGAAGGGCTTGTGCTCGCCTTTGGTGCTGCTGGTCGCGGTTTTGGGACGGCTTGGAGGAGGTAGCTGGGCGGATGGGCATAGCCTCGTGAGGCGCGGCGCCAATATTCCTGGTCCTGAGAATTTCGTCCGGCACAGATATCCTACAGGTGAGGCAATGCCCAATGGCCCTAAGAGAGCAGATTTGATCTAACTTCTAAACTTAGTTGTGGCATTCGACGACTACCTCTACATAGACGGTGGCGAACTGTTACAACAGGTCAATGGCACCGAGACAAACAGCACTCAATTGAGTCAAAGTTACTCTTCATATGCCTGTATATCGGTCCGTGACGACGCATTCAAGACACACTCACTAATGAATGAGCAGTGAACTCGACGCTCTCCTTGGGGCTCAACGAATCATGGACGAACGAAACGGCCGAGTTTCGGTCGATTCAAAAGACGGCGCCGCTCCTGGATCAGCAAATATATTGGACGGATACTCGCATTAATACCTTCTATACCTGGGGCGGGAAGGCGGTGGGATCCGCAACACCGCCCGCAAACGAGTTATGGTTGTTTAACGGCGACGGCACAGGAGGTGGAGCATGGTCACAAGTTCCGCAAGGGGACTTCCGCGACTTTTCACGACTGCGACGCCCGGTTGGTTCCTCGTTCACACAAACCGCACATGCAGGCTACGCACTCGGTGGTCAGGTTACTTCGGAAACCGATAGTTCTATCCAGAAGGCAAACCCAGGATACGCTTTGCCGGGTCTTGTGTCGTATGACTTCCAGACCAGCCAGTGGACCAACATCTCGACGGTCGGATACCAGGGATCTGGATACGGGACGAATCTGAATGGACGCGCTGAATATATACCGTTCGGGCCTAATGGTCTATTGCTTTTCTTCGGCGGAGCCGAGACGCCCGTCGACGCAACAGATGAGAGTATCGTCCAACTCCTCTGGAATATGCTCTGGCTATACGATCCAGTGACGGGAAAGTGGTACAACCAAATGACAACAACGACGGGCGGAATACCGCGTCCACCTCAGATGGAAAGAGCATGTAGTGTTGGCGTTGAGGGACCTAACAACACATATGAAATGTGAGTTTACCTTTGGGTGTTGAGCTAATTGAAATGTGCTGACAGAGCTAGATTCATCTACGGTGGCACATCAGACCAGTTGGGCGTGATAACTTCCGATGTTTATGTGCTCTCCCTACCCGGATTTGTATTTTTCAGAGCGAACTCTGCTGGAACGCCACGTGCTGATCATGCTTGTGTCGTCGTCGGCAAGGGTAAAAGACAGATGCTGAGCTACGGAGGCGTCGATGGTGGATCTGGACTTCGTTCTTCTACAACAACGCCTGATCCGTGGAGACAGGGACTTGGCATTTTCGATATGACTGAGATGAGATGGACGGATTCATACGATCCGAACGCGATAAATTACGAGCCTCCCGCTGATGTGAATAGTTGGTACGTACGAGGAGGTATGGATAAAGTGGTTTGGAGTAGCGACGAAGTAAAGCAGCTATTCGTAAATGGTACCATTACATACGGCGGGAACAGCAACTCTTCGTCAACGGAAAACTCGGACGATTCTCGTTCAGGTCGAAGAATTGGTGGTATTGTTGGTGGCACTGTGGGAGGCGTGATAGTTCTTACCGCAGCGTGTGCCGGCACATTCGTGTTGCTGCGAAGACGGCGCCGTCGCCAAAGCGCCGTAAGCGAAGAGATAAGCGAATACAGGCCGGAACCGTGGCCGAAAGACACGCCTCGGTTGCGATCAACTACGCCCGGGACGATGATGACGCTTGAACCAACACCAATAGAACCGGTGGAGATAAGTGGTATAGCGAGAGGAGAGCTACCTGGTGAAGATGTGGATTGGGCATACGAACTTCCGGTTCCTACGCCACGCATGCGGCCTGAACTTCCAGATCGAAAGTATACATTTTAATATATAACTGTATCATGAATGCTGAGAGATTTCTCGTATTGTTGGGTCTTAATGTTGTCAGTTAAAAAGCTAGCCAGTTGGGATGCTAGTCAAACCATACCGAAACTGGAAACAAGGACGAAATTCGTTTCTTATAGCCTCATTAGACAATCGTCTATCCCATAATGAGCTGTCTGTCCTCAGTTTGCTGGGAAATTGACCCTCCAGACCAACGGCATCATGACAAGGACTTTGTCCTACTGACGCAGTCGAAGTAGATCAGAGTCAGACATTGGTGGAATAGCCGCTACGTCGCTACTGCTTGGGATGAACTCCCCTTTATTTCGCCTCTCCAACTAACTTCTTGACCTTCTCGAGCAACAAGCCACTCTCCCTGCCCAATTTGCGCTGGCCATCACGGCCCGGCGTCCGCGCCTTCGCCAAGGCCCTTCGGAACTTTTCGCGCTCGGCGATTTTGCGATTTCGTTCCGCATTTCGCTCCTCGATCTCTTGCGCGCGCGCGTCTGCTTCGGCCTTTTTGCGCTCCGCCTCGGCCGCAGCTTCGTCGAAGTAGCCAGGCTTCCGTTGCTTCTGCCTGTGCCGGCGCGGCCGGCGCTCGGTTGGCGGCGGTGGGGACGGCTCCGGCTCTGGTTCTTCGTCTTCTTCTAGCATCGCCTGCCTCTCAGGGTGGATCGCCGGCGACGGGGGAGCTGCGTCTACATCGTCGGTCGCGGTCGTGGTGTCGGTGGTGTCAGGTTTGGAAGAGGTCTGCTCGGCAGCTTTGATCTTTTTGTATGCCTTCTTGACCTTTGCCTTATAGATAATGTCCTTTTTTATTTTGTCGACTAGCGGAGAGGTAGATATTAGCGACTAGGTAATGCGCAAGCAATGCCTGCGAAGTTGTCACAAACCTTTTCTCTTCCAGGGACCGTCTGGCAAATTTGCTGGTCCTATTCTGAATCCTTTTCGAATCTTCTTGGCTGCTGGCGTAGCTGAGCCATCCGATTCGAGAGGTCTTTTCGGTGCCATCGTTTATGAATGTTTATAATGTTTACGAATGGCTCATAGAAATAGAATAAATTGGCTTGGGTGGTTGAAGAGGTTTGAAAAGGAAGTGGAATTGAATATTATCGTTACCTATCGATAAGT
Organism: Hypoxylon cercidicola; assembly: GCA_022578845.1. Lineage (NCBI taxonomy): Eukaryota > Fungi > Ascomycota > Sordariomycetes > Xylariales > Hypoxylaceae > Hypoxylon > Hypoxylon cercidicola. The sequence goes on from MU399522.1 coordinate 68,254, forward strand.
GCTTATGGGTACAAATACGGGGCTAGTGGACCCCTAAGTGGAACGATTTAGTGGTTGCAGTTAGGCGAGTCTAGCTTTTTCCGGGTATCAATGACCCCCCATGCTCGCCATGTCAGCTCGCGATCCCTGTTACGGCCCCAAACCGGGCATCCTCTGGCCCAAACAGGCCTGCAGGCGTAATAAACGGGCGCTAATTATGACGCTGGACTTACCGCGTTGCAGTCATAGGTTTGCCGGTAGCGGGTGGTGAAGATAGTCCGGATGATCAAGGGCGAATGGATCCTTTTGTTCCCTAATTCCCTAACCCAACTTCCGACCTCTTTCCACTTGTCTCTTGGTGATAGGCCCTCTACATGTGTTCTCCAAGCTGGTTATTTCCAGGCCGAAATAAAAGAATCACTGTAAATATCTAGTTGAAAACTCACAGCAAGGATTCCACGCTTACTGTTCCCTTTCCAACTTCCACTTCCCCATCTTCCGAGTCAATGAAGTGGACGTAACGAGTCAGGTCCTAATACTCCAGGCCAGAACTTCCCCAGAGAAAGACTAAACATGTTTGATTGCTCGTAACATAACATTGTTTCCTGGGAGCTCTAGACAAGCTGCCGTACGATGCCATTTTTCCAGCTAGATCTGGAGCGGAGGGAATCCGCTGAACAGCCGTCCATATCCACACCCAAGCCAGCTATGGCACCAACGCCAGATGGATTTCAACAGGATGGTCTGAGAAGGAAACTGTCGGAGGAGAGCATTAGGACGGAACTGTGTGAAGGCCCAATACCCGATAGCCCAACGCCGCGAACACCCGAACGAGAAACCTGTTCTGATCGATCTGAACTAATTGAACGGTTGAAGAGAGGCGAGAGCCCAACTTGGAGGCCGAGCCGACATGTTCGTAAACCCCTTTCGGCCCCGAGGTATATATGATCCGTCCCAATTACTGACTTTGATCGACAACCAGTTCGAGTCAATATGGAGTCAACGACCTGCGTCACCAACTCCCGATTCTAAAAATCTATCTACTACCTCCCCGACTTTACTACCTCCAGCCAACATAACACCCGAGAAGCAAAATACCGACATAGATGACGAGGCGAGACTACGAGAAGGCCTGAGCATCGAGCGCCCACGTTCGGCTCTTCACAGCGGAGATTTCACCCATGAATCCTCCCAGAATGATAATCCCGTACAAGATGGCCAGCGAGCCCAAAGAACTCAAGATTTTAGTAGCATTGGGGATTCGTGGTTTGCTACTTCGCCCCCGAGGCACTTCACACCCTTCCGATTCGAAAGACGGCACGTTACGACCAGACCAGACGAAACACCCCCGGGTTATACTTCGCTGTCCTCTTCTATTTCCTCCAGCTTTGTCTACAAGCCGCCGACCAGTCCTTTGGTCCAATCAGAAAGTAACGACGATATCGATCTGACTTCTCCGATGGATGGCATCGACATTAGCTCAAGTTTTCCTAGGAATCCGCGGCGCCATACGTTAATGTCGTCTCATTCAACCCCATATGGAATTGCCCATAGCCCGTCGCCCAGGCCGTCACCCCATCTACGCCAAGAGAGAACATTCCCTTACCAGGCGCATCAACCTCGACGATCTCTTGCTTCCACTCCCAATTTTTCTGCGTCCACATCTTCGCCACAGACTCCGGCGCTGCTACGGTCAAGGAGACCATCGTATAGTTCGGATTTATCACCGCTCCAACATGCTTCCATGGTAGGGTCTTACGAAGAGAGCATACTTCGGGGCCGGATGTCAACTACTCCCTCAAAGCCCCTGGATTTCGTGGCTCAAATTGGAGTGCTTGGGTTGGGTAAGTGTAAATCAAGCCTACGATGTCCACCTCATGTAACATTGCCTTTCCCCGCTGTATTTTATAGTTATGCTGGTTCCTCTCATGGGCGCTCTAAAGAAGATGATGGGCCAAGTCCGTATGTTGGCCAGGTTGACTTGGAAAATGGTCTTCCAAATCAGGATGAGGATGCGAGGTCAAAACGAAAGCTACAGAGTCGAGCTTTAGACGTTTTAGACAAGATGGCAGAAGACGATAGGGCCGGGGCGAGTCCACGCCCTGCGCTACCCTCAGAGCGCGATCCGAGAAGAGCTCAACGACCAAAACGCAGGTCAGGTTCTCCAAGGGCGCCACCGGGCGGAAGTTACCGCATTCCTGAGAAAGGGCAGATTCAGATTATTATTAAGAACCCCAACAAGACAGCTGTCAAACTATTTCTAGTTCCATATGACCTAGCAGGAATGGAACCTGGCACCAAAACTTTTATCCGGCAACGGAGCTACTCTGCTGGCCCAATCATTGATAATATGCCGGAAATGAAAGACAGCGGGACGGCAGATCGGCCAATACTCCGATATCTAGTCCATCTACACATCTGTTGTCCTTCCAAAGGTCGGTACTATCTATACAAAAGCATCCGAGTTGTGTTCGCAAACCGCGTGCCTGATGGAAAAGAGAAACTTCGAAACGAGATCACCCTACCTGAACCTAGGTTCACTAGCTATAAACCGATCAGAGTGATGCATCCTCCTATCTCAGGGGGTACAAGACCCGGCGCCAGTCTAGCTGCCGATACGGCATTCAGGCGACGTAGCTCGGGCTTCTATTTTGGTGGCTCAACCCAAGCTTATGATGCAGCTGACGGGTTCAACGCTATAAGTGTTCAGCACCAACCTCACCCTTTCTACTTTTCTAGAGACGCAGCACCGATTGAACCCGTTCCTCTCAGAAATGGCAGAAACATAGGCATAGACAGCAACTCGGGTTCTGCTGCACCTCAGTCACCAGAGTCTTCTCAAACGAGTCGGCCAACGACACAAAGTTCGAGCAACGTATCAAATTGGGACAGCCTAGACAGTCAGATTAGCAGATACGACAAGCTCAACAAGGGCGATGTAGGCTATGGGGGCAACGCATTCGCCCACCTTATTAACGGCAACACTGGCGTTGCGGAGAGTTTGCTTTCACAGCGGCTGCGATCACTGGGAGTTCAAGGGCTGGCGAACAAGGAGCCCGATACAATGCAGGAGTAGGTCTTCAGGTCTGTTTGCATTCATGCTTTGGCGCTGGGGACTTCTGGCATGGTCATCATTAAGTTGTCGTCTGCGGGCGTCTGGGTTAGTTCAGAGAAGGCGCTCCAACATTTACTTCGTCGCCTTCAACGTATATTTGAGCGATCGAGTTATCATAATTTAGACAGAATTGAACTCTTCACTTCATTGTATTGGCTTGATATATTGGCTTTGAGACAACTTACTTCTCCGTGTTCACTTTCCAGGTCTCCAGTAGATTGTCCCTTACTTTCCATTAGACACGTCACAGGCACTTAGATCAAACTTTTGTAGATTCTCAGAAATCAGTCTCTGCTGGCTCTGAGCCGAGCCTTTCAGCCCCATGAGAATCACCCGCTATCCAGGTGAAAGCACGAGCTGTCACGGTGCAGAACTAAAGGGCACAAAAAAATGACGTCGTGCAAGGAGCTATATAACTAACAGCAAAGAGCTACATGTATCGCTGACAGCTATCCCAAAAGCCTCTCTAAGTGCCTTATAGGCGAGTATTTATATTTGTAAATATATACCAACCCATTTAGCAAATCGAATGAGTTGTGATGTCCGAGTTCCGCATCTTATCCCCTGGCGCTAGTAGTGGGAAGGTGTCATTAACCAAGTGTGACTTAACAAAGGAAAGGGTGAATGCCATCAAGGCGCTGCAAAAGCCATAGACTGAAAAGTAAGTGGTTAATGTGCAGTTAATGTCTCCTCCCTCACTACATCTCTTCGTACGTCCTCCCAGCGACCTCCACTCCTCACAACAACTATCACCAGCCCCGTAAGGTGACCTGTGGTCTTGCCAGAGGTGAACAAGATGGGAGCGGAACAATGACGTAGTGGTGCAAGGGGCTATAGACCGAACAGCATGGATAGGGCTACCTCTATCTATAGGCACTGAGGCTCTCTATTTACCGAGTCCCACCCTCCACGTGGACTGTCACTGCCAGCTCCCTGTAAGTGATCTGTGGGCCGGAAGGCGGCTCTGCGATAAGCATAAAATACAAACTTTGAAGCCTCCCCAAGAGCCGCCTACAGAGCCGCCTTCTGGCCCACAGAGTCTAAACCGACCGTCTACAGTCTACAGAGCCGTCTATAGAGCCGCTTATGGAGCCACCTGCAGAGCCGCCTACGGAGCCGCGTACTGACCCACAACGCCTAAATCGACCACCTCCATAACCCCTTATTGTAACACGAAGTTTTCCCAAAACATATAAAATCACGATAAATCAGCATGTAGTAAAATATTATGAATGAGCCTCTGGCATTTGGCAGGTTTCCCCTAACCAATAGGATTGTCCTTCTCGACTTGAAAGGAGCACTAGGCCATGCTATCGTGGAATCTGAGTTCCCAAATAGCATCACGAAGGACCTAGGCTTAAGAATCCCAGAAGACCACCACTTACTCAACAACCGTGCCCGAGTGGATGTATGTAATTCGAAAAAAAAAGAAAATTTCACAACTGTCGAGAAGCAATTTTCAACTCGCAGCAGATGATTCATATGGCCAGAGCAAATCCAGGGGTTGTTCAAATGTGTTTTTAATTTCGTAAGGAGCTTGCTCGTACTATTGGCTTCAGCTCATGGTGACTCGAAAAGCCCAAACGCTGTAACCTCGTAATTTTGGACTCTACGAGGGATATTATTGGGAGATTAGTAGCTACTGGACTAGTTCAACGAGTATATCTCCTGTTACAATGGATCATCTGAAACAAGAGCATTGCAATTATTCTAGACTAGCGAGGTTGATATCTTCGATCACCCCTACAAACTACCTCCTACGAGCTTGTCCCCCGTAAAAATTTTCATTAGCCTGAGTCGGCATAACCAGTCTGTATTTGCAATTCAGTGTCTGGTGCTTGGGCAGTGCCACAGGATCAATGAATCCCTTTTCACCGCCCACGCTAATAGGTCCAAGGAAACAATTCTTTTTTCGAATAATTCACCTTGACCAATGGAAAATCGAATCAGTACAGGTACGTAGGTACAATGGGGTTTCGATCCGGTGGGCGACGAAAGTAACTTTGTGATTTTGGCATTCTGCCGAGCAACGTCTTCGATCAAGCCTATTAGACGCCGCAAATACAAAAAGGTACATCTTTACCGCCTTGTTAGGTTTTATTTCGATCTTTCTACAGGATTCCACGCTACTGATTCACCGGCAACGGCGAAATCTATTTAAGACTGCAGAGGTTGTGCACTCTTTTCCGTCTTTCATCTTTCTGCATCGTCAATCTCCCATCCCTTTCACTCTCATCAACACCCACCACCACTATTGCACTACACTACTACACTACGCAACCATCTATCTATTCATTGTCCATCAGTACTACCTAGCAGTCGCTTCAAGTACCTGTAACATCCCAGTTGTACCAATGTACTTTCCTGTTTTCCCACACAGCCTCCGGCACCGGGTTTCACAAATCGGCGGGCCCCACGCCTAAGTCATCTCAACAGGTACCACGCACTAACCCCTTTCGAAGGAGGAAAATTTTCTACTGCTCATCACATGGACAACACTCTTGAATTGTAAGTAACCTCTTGTATTTGCTTGGTCCTCTACATGCTCACTCAACTCCAAGATTCACAGCCTGATTGGTATCGGGATTGTCTCGAGATAGTTCCATCCGTCACTAGCTGTCGCCATTGGGTTAGCCCAAATGGCTGACATTGACGCGACAGTGACTACAACCACAGCTACTAGATCCGTATGGCCTACTAGCTCTAGTAAGGGCAGGGCGGTAGCAATTGGCGAGGTGAGTATCATCAACACTGACAAGGCGAGTGCCATGAGTATACTGACTGACTTCAGTAAGGCGAGTGCATAGGAACACACCGACACCAGTTAAACACCAGTTAGGCGGGTGCCGACACCAGCAACTTGAGTGCTATGACATCGACAGCAATGGTGAGGTGGGTATCAAACCAAGGCGAGGATCATGACATCGCCATGACATCGCCAACAGCTGTACAAACCCAAACGAAAAGATTTTCCCCATTCCCTCGCCCTATTAGTCTCACAAAGCCCATCAACACATCATTCTTCTCCAATACCCATTCCATCCTTCCACAGTTGTATCAGGTCATGTTGGTTGTGCCAAAATTCATCTGCTCATCTACCAAGAAGCCCTATATTGACTCACTCAATGTCAATACAACTACCCCAAAGCACCATGGTAGCCTGAGGAGGTAGATGGAGATTTCATTTTTTTTAACGAAGACGAGTCGCGACGAGTTTTTCATCCATCGCAGAGACAAAGAACAACAGTCTTCTAAACAATAGCCCTTCTCCTACTTGATCCCAGGTGGTTGAGTTGTCCCTCCCTCGTCTTGGGCCTTGCCTAACGAGGCATAGCTCTGTCGAATTTTTACGAGGGGCGCCCCCGACTTGACGAGGATGCCTCCTCGCATCCCCTTCATATTCGCCATGGCTCCTCAAGGGCCACTTCATCAGTGTGGCACTACTAGGTACATGTGGCACTACTAGGTACATTACAACCTTTGTCCCAACGCCTTTGTCACCCTGTGACCGATGCGAGAAGGTTGTCTACTGCTCCAGCAACTGTGAAGCAGTGTCTTGGCCGACACATGGGGCGGTGTGCCGTCTCCGGAACTACATCGTCAAGTTCCACGTCGAACCAGACCGAGTCGATAATCCACCCGTCATATGAATACTCTCTCGCCCTACGACGGCCTGCGCTTAGCAATACACTTACCGAAGAACTATTCGGTCGACTCTTGCACATATTACCGATACACACTATGTAGTATCCCTCTGCCACAGACTTCATTCGATACCGACATTAATCACCGCATCATCTGTGAAGCACAGGGCTAAGGCAAGGCATGTCCTGTGCCCTGTGCCTGCCGGATGCATTGGACACATTACGCCTGTGCCCGGTGCAGCGGGCTCCAAAACACTGCCCGGCTGTGGCTGGGTATTCCACGGGTCTGTCGAGACGTGCGTCCTGGCTTACTATAGCCCGAGGAGGTAGATGGAGATTACACTTTTGCGAACGAAGACGAGTCGAACTCCTCTTGACCGAGTCTGTGATCGTTACAAGTTACCACGGCTACTACAAGATCAGTGTCACTCGACACTACGAAATGGTTCGACAAGTCAATCACAAGGCACCACTTCTTCTTCACATGACTTCTCTACAAACCGTGTACGGGGCACCATCGTCCTCGCCATCGTCCTCGTCATCGTCCTCACCATCGTCCACACCATCGTCCTCGCCGTCACCCTCGTCTTCGCAGTCGCCCTCGTCATCGTCATCGTCATCGTCATCGTCATCAACTCTTTGCCCGCTGTGACTGTAGGGTATCAGCCTAGTTTTCATCCGCGATTTTTGTTTTGGCGGTTACGCACTAATGCTGCACCGTAACCATGCTCAATCGGTGCACCAGTCACACGGAGCCACACAAGCTATAATGACAAGGCAGCAGCATGCCGAGATCAACGGAACATGCCATTTGACTTTTGTCTGGTCTGCCGCTGCCTTTTGTTAATATTTGGTAAGTGGCTGACCACTCTACGAGCATTATCCTTAACCATAGCTAATCAAAGATAGGAAAAAGGGGCAACTACCGCCCGAAAGTTATGCTGATGGAGAACTTGGTCCAAGACCCATGGGATCAATGTCGCCTAACCTGGTATGAGGTTTGCCCTATGCCTTGGTCATGGATGACAATTTATTTCTAAAAGTCATATTAACAAAAGACGGCAGCGAAGTAAGCACCCTCCTTACCACTTCGAAAGAATTATCTTTGAACTCAGCTAATTAAAACGAAGAAAGGAGATGGCCTATGAGGCACTATCCATGCCCAAGAGGCAGTGACGAGAGACGAAAGGTACCCGCCTTACCATACCGAGATGGTCAAGGCAAGTTGTAAGTAAAGTCTATCCCGTTGGTTGATATATGCTAACTTGAACATAGGGTTATTCGTCTTCCACGAAAATGATATCACCACTAATAGCACCGAAATGAGTACCAATGGTACGATATGATATCGCTACTATCAACACCGAAATAAGAACCAATCGCATCTCTATGATGCCGCTACTAATAGCACCGAAACAAGTACCAATGGTACTGAAACGAAACCTACCGAGCACGTGGGTACCAAGAGCATTCGCGGGCAACGGGGGTAAGCTTATTTCTTCTTTCTCTTCGAGCCTCTGGGAACACCGAATTCTGACGCACCTTAATCTAGACACCGATGGCTCGGACAAGTGCTGTTTGCCGTGCTGCCCCGATCATCCTTAAGCTCGAATACAGCCTCCCTAGGGGGTCCGGCCTACTCCTACTCCCAATACCGCCGACGTAGCGCTGCCTCTGTCATCCCCGACCTCGACCTCGACCCTCGAGAACCTTGGATCGTCCGGGGCGGCTGGCGAGCTGGACAATGGCATGTATATTGTCGGCTACACTTCGAGCTCGCTGATCGCATCCGACGATGCCAATGCCAGCTACACTTCGGCATGTCACTGCTGCAAGTAGTGCAGCTGGCCTGTATGCTTGCCGCGATCGAAGCGCTCTCGTCTACTCTAGAGGCTTTCGCGTCTCCAAGCTACAAGCTCTCGCCGGGGCACACCTCTGCAACCAGCATTGCGTCAGGTTGTAACCTTCATGATCGATTCTCATCACCAACTCGAGGCACCACATCTCGTCACACCTGTCGAACAAGCACAAACCGAACTCGATGACCGCGCAGAACAGACCCCGCAACCCACGAATTTGCACGCCACAGCGGCGACGGAATCATCGTTCCTAAAAGCGGTCATCAAATCTTCATCGGCAACCATGGTCGGATGCGCCGACTAAGTTCTACGGAACGCCCTGCTGGGTCACACCGTACCTCCAAGACCCCAGTTTCGCGATTTTGCCGTGGGGTAGGGTACTGTCATAACCAGTACCCGTCGCGGGAGCATTGACCGGAGCGGCGACCAAAGCGGCGCCTGTTGACGAGGATAACTCGACGACGCCGCTGTGCCGGCTCCCGACGCCGCTGTGTCGGCTCTCGGCCCCGACGCCGCTCCCGGTCCCGAGGGCCCCGCTGCCCGCCGCCGCCGCGTAGGCAGAGGCATCGCGCATGCGTGTAGCCAGAGGCATCGCACATGCGCGTGCCCCTCCCTCCCCAGCGTCGCATGGCCCTCGCTGCTCTCCAGCGCCGCATGGCCCCTCTTGCGGGCCCACCTCGAAGCCATGGACTCATACATATCATTCGATACCCACCCAGAAGTCATGGACTCATAAAACATCATTCCTCCGCTCTCGGGCTGTCTAGGTATCCATCGAATTCAACTCGGGACCGAAACACAGGACCAGATGAGATCTCGTGGGAAACACCATAAGCCACCACGAGCACCGCTTCCTCGCCCTACAATCCCACGGAACAGCACACCTCAACAGCACACTTCAACAGCAGTGGTGTCGATAATATGCTCGGAGACGGGGCATCTTCCACAGGCCCTGTTCGGTGCAACCAAACAGCATTTCGGTTCGACAAGAAGTCATGGACTCATAAAATCGTCCGAGACATCGGACAGAAGCCATGGGCTCATAAATTAAGAGATCAACTACGGAGAGGAGGCCGAGGAAGGAAAGAAGTAGGGGTGGGGGGCTCTTCGGAGTCCCTCTCCGAATTCTACTCTTCTGGCTGCCACCGCCACATTGGCAGTCTCCTCGCTGCTGCCACTCTCCTCTCGCCGCCGAAGAAGAAGAAGAAGATACCGGTGGCCTTCGAGGCAAAAGCTGCAGGTAAAGAGGGCGCGGCGGCGCCGGAAGGGCAAGATAAGAGCTGGGCAGAGACGGTCCTCACCCATTCGGGCCCTCATTCACGGATGAGTCTCGCGCATCAATTCCCTTGAGTGAGGATCGCAAATGGTCTCACTCCAAGGCGTTTGATGAGTCAATACCTCGGCGGGAGGCGACGAGAGACAGCCGTTTGAGGTCTTTGAGACAACCTACGAGAACTGGACCAACTGGTACAAGGAGATATCTCCCAAGACGGCTACGTCCATCACCTTGTACCTGGTCCAGCCGACTCCATGACCACGCCTCGATACCGTCCCTGTCAAGAAGTCATGGACTCATAAATATCAAGCGTTAGTTATCTTGGTCCCTCGGCCACTCCTCGCATTCCCGCCGTCTCGTGGCCTTCGACCGTCGCAGGGACAACATGAGCTCTGCAAGAAGAGGCAGACACGCTCGGCGCGATCGCGATGTCGCTATCCCGTACCGCCGAATCAACTTTACGGCCTCTACACCAGCTCGCGGAGCATGTGGAAAGCAGGCCGGAATAGCCTAGGTACCTGCTCGCAACATCCAAGACGACGGCGACAGCTTCTCAGAAGTCCGGAGTGTCCGATGCTCGCTCCGGCGAGCGGGATGTTAGATAGACTAAACACTCTCATAGTCATACATTGGTAATATTAAAACAATTACCGACGACGAGAAAGGGTTCATGTGTGAGATGTTTCCTAGACTGCTCGGGACCTTATAATTTGACCAATTCCCAAATTATCTGCGTGAATGATACCTAAAAAATAGACTAATCGATCAATATCGTATTCAGAAAATGGAGTCATAATGGTATATAATTAGCTGGACATAGACCGATAGAAATACTGATAAAGGGCAGAGCTTTAACACGAGTCCATCCAGACCGAACCATTTAGAGCTCTAACATATAGCAACACACCCGCCGCCATAGCTTTCACCAAGATGTCTCCGTACCAGGAATCATCACGACAAGTAATAGTCTCATTCAATACCATTAGGTAGTTTAAATATGTAGCTACAACCACGACCCCAACATCCCAATCCCTTTCTCCTCACTATCATATCTATACATACTCCCCTCCCCGCCTCAACCAGCATCTACAAGCTATCGCGTAGTCTCCACGCCCGCAGCTGGAACTCGAGCACGTAGTCGTCGTCGTGGGACAGGATAGGAAGCTGGATGGCGTGCCTCTCGGGGACGAAGCGCTGCGGCGTCAAGACCCCGGCAACCCTGCGACCGCCGTCGCGGTGCTCGCGCACGAGGGCCTAGCCCGTGGCGGTCCGCTCGAGGGTCTGGGGTTGCGACGAAGAAGGAGCGGCGGACCCGGCGCGGCGCGGCCGCTTGAAGCACGCGAACTCGCTCCTCGACTGCTCCCTAAGCTTCTTGAGCACCTCGCGCATCCCGGGCAGCTCGTCCTGCAGGCGGGCCCGCGCCTGGTTGTCCGTCTTGGAGTCCAGCATCGAGTAGATCTCCCCCTGGATCCCCGACGCCCGCTCCGTCGTGTACTGGCTCAGCGTCTGCGCGAAGAACTCGACGTCCAGCGTCGCCTGCATCAGCGCCCCCAGGTCGAACTTGGCCCGCGACTTGAGGCAGTCCAGCAGCTCGCGGCTGATCTGCTCCAGCAGGTACGAGAGCACCTGGTGCGTCATGCTCGGCGCCGTCGTCGACACCTGCGTGTGCACGAGCACGAGCGTGAGCAGCGCTTCGTAGACGTACGACTTGACCTCGGTGGGCTTGGGAGGCGCCCACTTGGGATCGGCAAGCCCGGCGCGGATAATCTTGCGCAGGCTGTCGAGCGACGGCCGCGTATACGTCTGGAATAGACGGGCATCGATCTGGCCGAGTACGTCCTTGATGGTCTTGGATTCATCGGTGAGCTTTACGGAGAACGCGTTCTCGAACTGGCCATTTAAATTGGGCACAACCTTAGTGCGCAATGCATGTAGGTTGCCGAGGGTTAAGAGCATACGAACGTTCTGCACTTGAGTATTAGCCTAACCGTCTGAAGCGACTTGAGGAGAACTTACCCTGTCACCAGGATCGACGGTCCCCGAGCCGACATTTAAGGATGCTCTATCTTCCCCGGATCTCATAGACATATCCACATCGGTGGTCCATTCATCGTCCGCTTTCTTAATCGCGCGCTCCGCATTCTCAACCATTCCGCTAAGAGCTTTATAGAGCGTCGTAACATATTGACTCCTCACCGTCTGTAGTAGCTTCGTCGGCGGCGCTGGGATAATATCCCCGGCACCGGACTTAGCCATTGCCTCTGGGATATATAGGATCTTCTGCATTCCGGAGAGCAGCGCGCCTTCGAACGAGGCAAAGCTCGTTGGCATGCGCGTGACATCCCCCATCTCCTTAGAGCTCTTCCAATCCTCGACATACTTAATGTTCTCGGCATCCTTGTTCCAGGCAGCACATAGCGCATTGACACACCTCTCGCGCGCAGCGCCCACTAGGTTTCTCAGCAGCTCTACTTGCTTCACGTCGCCTTCGCGAACGGGAGCCACGCTTGCCATCTCCGATGCGCCGGAACCGACGAGCATAAGCATCTTCGACAAGTAATGGACACCGCTGATTGAATTGGAGGTTGGTGGCCAAAATGCAAACTTCTCCCACGTCTCGCCTTTCCTAGGCGATGGCGGAGGGAGGTTCTTCGCATCGAAATTGAAACGAGGGTCCCGCGTAGGTGTCAATCCTGACATGGGCGTTCCAGGTGAGGGCGGCAAGGGGGAGAAGAGAAGCGAGATATCTTCGGGAGGTGCGCCGGCAAAGAATTCGAAAACGTGTGCGCGGAGCATATCGACAAGCTCGATAGTGCCTTTTTGCAGATCTACAGTTCCCTGCTGAGAAAGTCGATGGTGGTCGCGCGACTCGCCATTGTAACCTGTTGGTAATGACTTCTGCGCCTTTCCATCGATAAATCCTTCGACCGTTTGCCAGAACTCTACGACCTCCCCGAGAATACCTTGCGCAGACAAGAGACTCGATAGGAAGGATAGCATCTTCTCCCATAACTCGATGACATCGGGTGAATCTAGCCCATTGACCTTATTGTCGACCGACTGCCGGCCAAGGTTTCGGAGATGTGTGGCCATCATTTGTGGTGCAGGTTTTTCACCGCTCGCTAGACGACGTCTCAGCACTTCGATCTCAACCTTCGCACGTTCGCCTGTCGACGAGATCTTGCCCTTGAGATAGTCATATCGACTCAAGAGCCAAACCCAGATTGGGTTATCATCCACGCCAAGCTCTAGCAATAAACCAATCAATTCCATGTGCTGGTCCTGTGGCTGTCCGGCCATGATCTCTGCCTTCGATACGTTATGAAGCGATGTGAGCTTTCTCCACACATCACGTTTAAAAAGTTGTATTTGCTCGTCAACATCGTACCACATTCGGGCTGCAAGGAGAATCTGGTACGTCTGTGTCTCGCTCGGAGGAGTTGAGCCTAATTCTTCCACAAGTCTACGCGTATCGTCCGCAAATCTCCGGGCACGAACGTACTCGTCCACCAATGCCTCGTAGTCTTTGCGCTTGATACTGTCGGCAATGTTGGAGCTTGCCTCGATATACTCCTTATACCGATCAAGAGAAGCCGATACGGTCTTCAGATTCTCCTCTTTGTCCCGACCACCAAGCGCGGGACCCCAGACATCTTCAGCCTTAGCTGCCACGTCCAACAGAGGTGTTTTGATGCCCATCACTCCATAGTCACTCTCCTTGATAAGCGCATTCTTTTTTCTGGAATCGTGGGCAAGAGGTGATACCAATGGGTTGGTCCCAAGAGCTGCGCCGGCACTACTGTTTCTGAAACTACTCTTGCTAGCATGTCGCGAGTGTGCGCGTGCGCGAGACGGAGATGGAGGCTCGGCACCTCGGTATTTCATCTCTTTGTAGACATTGTCAATGGTTGCTTTGGCCCGCACGAATCTCTCGAAATGCGATTCGACTAGGACCTTCAAGGACTCGGATTTCTGATCGATAGATTTAGATAGAACATCGAGGCCGCTTAATAGGGACTGGGTATCGGCTGTCGCATGCATCTGAGATAGGAAGAGGGCAGGTGAGAAGCTAGTGGAAGACAAGAGGAAGCGGTTCCCTGGAGGGCGCATTGGTAAGCTTGGATGTAGTATGCAGCATTACTTGATTAACGTACGTAAACGGATGTCATCTTGGACTGGGACTCCCAACTGCCTCAGTGTTCTCACAACGCTGTCCGATGTGCCTAACGGGTCGGGCTCATCTTTCTGGACCAAGTTGCTCACACCATTAGCCGACGTCTCAGATCCTTGCACTATGCTGGCCCTGTTGCTGACAGCTCGTTCGAGTGCCTGGTATCGCGACTTTCTGCGGTTTATCTTTTGCTTCTTCTGCTCCTGTTCGCTGTCCGAGTCATCGCTCTTCTCGTTCTTTTCTGCGGGCCATTCTGAGGGGTATGGCGTAGATAGCTGGTAGAAGTCGAGCACGTTTCTGTCGAAGTCGGTCATGACTACAAGGGATGCCTTTCGGCAGTAGTCTATGGCTACGTGCCGTCGTTTATGCCTTTCCCATTCGTCGACGTGTGCGGGGTGTTTAAGATCGCAGGCTACTTAGTCCTATTAGCTGTTCGCTGCACACTCTCAGAGCGTGCTAAGCTATGGCGATTTCTAGATATAATTATACATGTTTTAATTGAATCACGGGCCAAACGAAGGTTGTCGTCTCCAAAAGGAGGTACGTACCTTGGGGGTCAACTTCTATGCAATACACTAGCTGATATAGGCATAACTTTCTGTAAGCCACCGGGTCAGCCACAAGGCGGAGGACGGCTAGCTCGACTAGATACATATTCGTATTGTACATATGCAGATAGCAGCAGATGTTACGTAGCTTATCGGCAAATCCTTGGTGAAAAATCGTTTCGGCTCAAGCTTGCGGGCTTGCAGGTTTGTTATCAGATCTTGCAGATGCAACAGCCGTCCGTCCGATACCACCCGAGCCTCAAAATCGCTTTTCGCGAACCACGACAACATCCTTCCCTCCGTACTAGCATTTTTATTCCTATTGGAGCCCTCCCTCATATTTGATCATCGCTCCCTTAATTCTATATAATGCTGACCATTCGAGCGGCTGCCGCGCCTCTGCGCCGCCAATGCCTAGCCGCGACTCCGCGAGCCGCCGCATCTCTATCTTTCCAGGTGGGCACCAAGTATGAGAGCTTTGACCTCGAATGACACCGTCGCTAACCAACCTGCCATTGACAGAACCGAAGACTCTACTCCGACAAAGTCGCCAAGTTCACCGGTACAAAGGGCTCCGATGTATGTGTTGCGATCGTTTTCTGCGACTTCTACCACCTGAAATTCGGCCGAGGAAAATCACTCAATTCTAGCGCCGACTAGCCCATTGTTGCGTATTTTGGCAAACCCACTAACAGATTGGACCCTAGGGCCGATACATGGTTAGCATTATCGAGGGTGACGGTATTGGACCTGAAATTTCGAAAGCTGTAAAGGATATCTTCGAGGCCGCCCAGGTTCGTTGACAACAATCCTCAGTGCCCGGATTGTCAATGCTAAGGCTTCTTAGACACCGATTAGCTGGGAACCGGTTGATGTCACGCCGAGATTGGTAGATGGAAAGACCACCATTCCTCCCGAGACCATTGAGAGCATCCAAAGGAATAAGGTTGCCCTCAAGGGTCCTCTTGCTGTAGGTCATTATCGCGTGCCTCTTCGAGTTGTTGCAAGCTAACTTTGCCAAGACCCCCGTTGGCAAGGGACATGTTTCCCTCAACCTGACTCTCCGACGAACGTTCAACCTCTTCGCGAACTTGCGACCCTGCCGATCCGTTGCTGGCTTCAAGACGCCGTACGACAATGTCGATACCGTCCTAATCCGAGAGAACACCGAGGGTGAATACTCAGGCATTGAGCACGTCGTGGTCGACGGTGTGGTCCAGAGCATCAAGCTCATTACACGCGAAGCTAGCGAGCGCGTCCTCCGATTCGCTTTCCAACACGCCGAGGAAATTGGTCGCAAGAAGGTCCGCGTGGTCCACAAGGCCACTATTATGAAGATGTCCGACGGTCTTTTCCTTAAGACCGCCCGTGACGTAGCCAAGGACTTCCCCAGCATCGAATTTGACGCCGAGCTTCTGGACAACACCTGCTTGAAGATGGTCACCGACCCTCTGCCGTACAACGACAAGGTTCTAGTCATGCCCAACCTGTACGGTGACATCCTTTCCGACATGTGCGCCGGTCTGATTGGTGGTCTGGGTCTTACGCCGTCTGGAAACATCGGTGACGAGTGCTCCATCTTCGAGGCCGTGCACGGATCCGCGCCCGACATTGCTGGCAAAGGTCTGGCCAACCCCACCGCCCTGCTTCTCAGCTCCATGATGATGCTGAGGCACATGGGCCTGACCGACTACGCCGACCGGATTGAGAAGGCTACTTTCGATACCCTAGCCGAAGGAAAGTCGTTGACGGGCGACCTGGGTGGAAAGGCGAAGACCCACGAGTACGCCGGTGCCATCATTTCCAAGCTGTAGATACCACCACCTCCATCATCCCATACGTAATGGCGTCCGTTAGAGAGAGCTGGGCAGTCCCGCTGTAGAGTGTACAACAATGGGCACGATTTTTTGCATGACTGGAATTGAATTGGGGTTGCGATAGATTCAATGAGATGAGCATTATGACCAACAGAACCGTGAAAATCGCTGTTTCTATATTACATTGAAATTCTTATGAAACTGGAGCCGGTAGAAAGGACTCCCGTTCGGACTATATTATTTTCCTAAAGCACAATACGGCCTTGGACTTCCTAGGACTATACCTGCCGAGCCTCAGGGTATCGCTCCTACTCTGCACCTGTTACCTGATGTTACCCGTCTTCGCCCCTGGTGAGGCGTCGGCACACGGTCTTAGATCGGCATCGTACCATATACTAGCTACAGCTGGGTCTCCTATGTACTTTTTATGATTATCCCCCAGTTATTGAGGAAGAGTCGTACAGAACGCGCGAGTATCGGTATTTTCTATACCTGTCAGCTTTGAAATTTAATGTACTTATACTGCCTACGACTTAAGATCGGTTCCTGGTCTAGGAACTAGAGACTAGAGACTTGCGACCTATTATAACGTCAAATTCGCCTGCAATATCCATGCTAGAGGGATTCTATTATAGAAATGCCGAATACCATCGGTTTTGTTCTGCATGATCCTTGAGGCATTTTCTCGGATAGGAACTGGCAGATAATGCTGATGATCTCTTAGCGAGGCGAATTCGAAAGGGGGGGCAGAGAAGCAAGGCAGGCCGTCGGCGTCTGCCAGATAGCAAAGGAGATTTGCAGATATAGAGTAGAGAATTGAGCTAAATACTTGGAAAGTGTGAGATGATAGAAGTGAGATAGGCAATCCACCACCATCAGACTTCCGAAGTTCGGCATGGGGTTTTTGGTTTCTTCACATGTCTCTATATTCACAGCATCTCGCCAATCGCAACTTATATTTCGCATGCGTGGCAAGTATCATGGCTCCTCCCTCACATTGTGAAGAGTTGTAAGATTGTATGGAAGAAAGGCTTTGGCCACCAACATCATGTATACTGTCAGTGTCATCTATGAATGCCCCTATATGTTAAGCCGTGAGATGCTGAATGGGTCGCCTTTCGAAATAATCAGCAGAAAGGCTGGTTGCTCTAGGAATTTGCCATCTCGGATACGGTGTCCGTTTTCCGTAATTGAGATAAGAAGCCGAATAGAAAGTATTCCTCCACATCAGAAAACCAGATATCCTTGGCCTATATGCATTGCCGCGAAGTCTATGGGTTGTTTTCCGGAATATTGACATCCCACGTCGCAAACGTAAGTGTCGAACCACCAAGCTTGGGGTAGGCCAGCCCTGCTCAACATTGGTTATCTGCCCAGGTAGATATGTAGGTAAGATCAATGAAACTTGATGTTGAATTGCCTTTCAATAGCACACGCACGGCATAAGCAACGCAGCTTCTCTCAAAAGCTGACAGCACCTAAATCGAAGCATTTTCGCCGATAATTACGACCTTGGTACCGATCGAGCCAGTAATGACTGTTCACATGCGTAGATCATGTCCACGAAACACGCGAGGGCTATCATCTGGGGTTCTCCCTTCTGGTTCACCGTTCTGGTTCAGAAGCTCCTAAAAACGTGGTTGGATCGCTATTTTTAGGAAATGCCGCAAAGGCACCTTTATCGCGGGTCTATTGCAAGAGGTAGAGATGAAACAGAAACGCCTCGAGCTGAAAGCTATCAACTTAAGTGTCACCCTGGAGGAGTAACATCACCTTTTCTCTCGAACTCTTTTGCTACTTGGGATGTCACAACTGTGTTCTGCGTGTAGGTTGGACACATGTGCATGATATCATCGGCCATCGGTCACGGTTCAGGCCGTCTGACGCAGGAGGAAATTAATATATGCAGTTTAGCCTCGTCAATATCTTAATTGAACATCGTCAAAAGTGAACTAGTGAAAAAGCTAAGGTAGTAATGCGTCTAGAGATGCTATGATGGACAACGGGCAGACTTTGTCAACCCCCAACCTGCGTACTTGCTGGTTGTTGGCGGCAATATCACGGAAATGTCGGATAGCCCCGATTACCGGATACTTATCTAATCCCAGTATGGCTAGATCCTGTTCCCATTGAGACACGCCATCCAATCATCGCGTACCGGCTGTACCGTTTAGGGAAATCGCTTGTAGGGACTAGGTAGGATCTGCGGTGGCGGGCGTACTGGAGAGCTGCTGGGGAAAACAAGATGCAAGACGCAGGAGACCCAGAAGACGCATGCCGTGAGATCATCCCGATTGTACGCTGGAAGTAGCGGGTACTGCAGACGATCTACAGAACTTGAGGCTTTTCTGGAAAGAGTCTTGGGGGTTTGAAGGAGGGACAGGAGGGATACGTTGAGTGTGTCTGTACCTGCCAAGGATACTTCAATGTTCTCCAGCACCCATCAGCATGTTAGTTGAGATCCGAAGCAAGATCGTAACGCCCTATGAACCTTCTTTTCTAACAGTCTGGTCTCTATATATGTAATATTAACTTTCCGTTATGCCTCGCTTCGAAGTGTCTCGGCGAGGAGTAACTTTCGATGGCCAATGACCAGCACCCTCCCGTATGGGTCGTTGGTCTGAGATAATTAGAAGACTTGATTTACAATCCTCTAGAGATGTTAGCTTTGGTCTTTCTCCATAGATGGTCTACTATAGTACAAGCGATCGTGATTATCCCGCGTACCCAAGACCGTACCCACGACCGTACCCACGATCTCACCCACGACTGTGTACATACCGCCTGCAGGTGTGGGCGTATCATGATCATGCCGGCCCTTCTGCCGGGCCTCGATAGTAAAGTGCAGGACACGAAGGTTGCATTTTGCATAACCCTCACACATGTCGCGTGACACTTCCTGTAGTCGTCTCACATAGGGCGTGCGGTAGGCGGTCTGACAGTTACGAGCGCCGTAACTATTCCTAGAACCCACATATGATGGTTATGATTTGGATATTGGAGTTTACCAGGATATAGGGAGTTTCCCAATTCTCCTCCCAACTTTCACATCAATGTATGTGGTACGCCGCTAAGTACATGTAAGTGGCTGCTCGAGCGGAGCCCCCTTCGTGCCCCGAACCCATAGGAGAGAAGCTATTTCCGAAAGCGTTGGCTTGCGTTTTGACACAAAAATAACTCACCGGCGTGGTTTAACTACCTGACTACCTACCTACCTCTCCTTATTACTGGAGCTTATGAGATAACTCGGTAACCGGCTGGTAACGCAGATTAGGGGTCCAACTTACACCACCCGTAAGTACCTACCTACATCCACCCTATGCATGCACGGACATACTAGTTGCGGGATTCGGTTTCCTTGCCTGCTTCATGCCCGCTTCACACTCGCCTCACAAAATAGTATATATATCTGTCTCCTCGTCTCCTTTGTGACTTTCCTCAACTTGATCCTCAAGTGTTCGCACTCAACCGCTTCCTAGAGACCCATCTCCACTCCAAAGCTCTTCACTTCTTGAAGTCAATCAGTTCTTCCAAGGTCCAGTCCTTTAAAGTCGACTTGCATCTACTTATCCCATCCTCTTTACAAGGACAAACCGTCAACATGCCTTCCGTAGACATCAAGGAGATCGTCAACAACAAGCCCCTCACCTTCACCGTGAAGACTGCAGGCGGCCACTGGAAGTGCCAGCTGCACACCGACAGAGCCTCATAGTACGCGTCTCGTGCACGGTAGCATTTTCGTTGACCAATGGCTGACTTGCATAATCAGTGAGCGCTCGCGAATCGTAAAGGCCCCGGGTATCTCCCGCGCCGATTCCACATCGACGGCGTCGACGACCAGCTCGGCTGCGTCCACCTCGTCGCATTAAGTTTCCTCGCTTCGAGGAACCCTGTCGCAAATCGTCTTTTCTGGGTACACAAGACGTTTTTGTTTGAACGCATCTAGTTGTTTCGACGTTGGCACCTGATGCGGCATTATCTAGAAATGGGAGCTGATCGGCTGGGGCGGGTGGAAAAAAGCTTATCACATCAGCTTGTGTCACCCCAGCTGCAATAGAACCGCACAAGATAATGGGTGATACCAATGCGGGATGGGATGGAGACCCTCTAATTGGATGGGCTGGTGGCTGCGAATCAATGGCCGGTTGATATCGCCGAGGACATACTCGAACGCACGCGGGCAAGGCTTACCCCTACCCCCAACCAATTCAAAGAAGTAAAAAAGAAAAAGAAATTAGAAATATTGTTCTCCTTTGGCATCTTGAAGGAGTCCGGCTTGGCCAAGATGGGTATTCCGGCCTTCTGACATTTTGGGGGCGAATCGGGCCCGGAGCGGAGGCTTTGCGGCGTTTCTGCATGTACCTATTTCCTACTTTACCTACCACAACCCAGAGTGGGAGACTGTCGAGTGAAAATAGTTGATACCGTTACAGCTTCATGCAACTGCTACACACATGACTTTACACATGAATCAACACTATTCGTCTCTAAGAGGTACGCTAACCTCAGATGGTCATAGAGCTTGACTACCTCCCTTAGGAAGTAGGCATATACAACCCAAGTTACCTGTCTTCAGGACCAATGCGCGCGCTTCGGAGTTGATAGATCAGAAATGGATGCCCTACATTGTTAGCAGTCTAACTATCGTGTCGAACAAAGAGTAACAGCGATTAGATACGGTCCGAATCAGATCATGAGGTAGTCTATTTCAGCTCGTGAAAGCCAATTGCGGCTTTCTTCTATCTAAGAGTACGACTTCGCGCCCGGACATGCATCCAAAGACCGTATCAGCGCGGCATCCAACGCGGCATCCAACGCGGCATTACAGTCGAAGTCGTTTTCGGTTTCCCCATTCTAGCCAGAAAGAAAGTGGACTTGGAGAAAGAATCGCTCGCTGCCACCACTTCCAACGATGATGCTCACTCGCCCCACGTCGTCCGAGCCGGGGATTGAGTTGGCTGAAAAGGAGCCGACAAGTTCGAGGTCAGCACCACTATGCTATGGCGAATGATGTTAGTCAGTGAACCACTACGCAGCATCGCCGTCGCCTGGCTAGCCCCAATTTCGGGAATATAGGGGTTCGGGCAGCCCTACTCACTGTGAAGATGGCCGGCACCCCTTCGGGCTCGTAGCACTCGAGAACGCTGGACTCGGTGCTGCAGGTGCCATAGTCAAAAGCCCATACGTTCTTATTGTCCGAACCTTCGATGTCCCGTGTGCGGAAAGGATAGCATGCTGCGGCCGACGAGATGAACTTGCCGTAACCGTTCACGCAACCGATGCGCTGGCCATCCTGGAAGACGAGGAGCTCGAGCATCATGGGCAGGATAGCCACGGCCGCCGGCAGGGCTGAGAAGAAGAGGGCGACATTCTGGAACTGCATCTTGAGGAGAAGGAGCATGAGCTGAATTATATTCGGGAAGCTGTGTGACACATGCTGTTCAACAAGCAGATCATTTCCGAATGGAAAGAGAGCCGGCTCTATTTATGCATGTGGAACAGTCCCTATCGTCGCCCATGCTGTCTCACGAAAATTTCATGCAGTCCGCACGTCGTACCCATTGGCCTCGTACGACATGATGCACGGGTCATAAAAGAGGTGGATTAAGATGCGAACGATCACCATGTCCGACTTGGCTGCCTTCAAACTGGGATCGCGGGTGCAGTGAAACCCGGTGGTGAAGTCGACGACAGATCCACAGCCATGTATCAGACTGTAGTTGAGGATCATTCCATGATATTGCTTCAACGACCAATGGGTACCTACTACGTAGTATCGGGAGGCCCTCGGATTGAACAGGGGATAGATTGAACTTGAAATATTCGATCGAAGAGCCAGGTAGGTAGGAATTGATATACCTATGCCTCGTCATCTATCACTGCCAAATGCAAAACAAGGCCGAGGAAAAGTCATCTACTTTTCGCTACCTTCGTGAGCTAGAAGCATGGTAGAATATAGGTGTGGAATAATGTAGAACATGCCTCACATGATGAGGATACCTCCTCTTCGAACCATCAACACTCATCGAGAAATCTCTTAGTGACCTTAGTGACCGTGAACTTTACGAGATATGAATAGGTTTCTACTGCGGTGCATTGGACTTTTGTTAGCGGGCCAGCTTAGCTAATACGGTCGCCAAGCATTCATTACGTTACACTTCTCCGACGCCGCTATCCGTGGAAGCCGAGGCTTGTCCAACGCTTCCATCGAGAGCTTTGATACAAGGTATCTACATATTTATACATAATAAAAGCTCGGACCTTTATGCGAAGACTGTGTTATCTACCTAAGGTAAGGTTGTATACCACTGCGCGATGGAGGATTCCCTATGAAACTATCACTGCGCACAACCTCTTCAAATTATTGATACGGGACATTCTACCGGTAGCCAGCTAGGCTGCTAGGTACCTAAAGATCAAAATTCGCTGACTTTCAATATGCAAGGGCCGGAATTTGCCAGCTCTGGGTTCGTGGACCCTTAAAAATAGACACAGAACATATGCGGGGCAAATTACCCCACTATCGCGATATCGATAAAGAGGTATCTCAACAGATAGACGATATCGCAGGACTCGGCTCGACTCTATTTAGAAAATAAACGTGAACTTGTCCGGTCTACTATTGAACATTGGGAATTAGTTAAGGCGCTTTGTTAGAGAAGAATGGTTGCCTAATGTACTCAACCTCTCAGCTACAGTAGGTAAATACCTACAAGCCGCGCGGATATATACGGGGAGCTGGAGTCGGCATCTAACTCTGCTCACCGTGGACGAGCCTCATTGGTCTGCAGACTGCACTGGACGATTACGCAATGGGGCGTTTTGGATTTGAGTTGCGTTGAAGAAGGAACCAACTCAGCCGATTGTGCCTTGCCAGCGCTTCCTCCCAGGCCTCTGCTCACCCAACTCCGGGGGCCCGCGAAACCTTATCTAAAGGCGCATATTATAGGTTGCCTTCCCGTAGCCAACCCTCGTCCTTCCTCTTCACCCCTCTCGAATCTTGCATCTTGCATCTCGCATCTTCTTCTTCCTTTTTATTTCACACCGCAATCTCAAAGCCAATAGACTTTGATTTATCGGGCTCTTCTGTTTTCTGCTAGCTCCCGTTTGAAAACATGCCTGTTCCCGTTATCGCCAAGGGTAAGTCGAGACCATGTCATTTGATACATTCCCGCTGCCCCACGTCCAATCGTTTGTAGATCACTTTGCGAATGTGCGTGCCTGCTGTGCTGCCTCGAGCCCAGTGGCGAATACACACGTACAAACTAACGAACCACGCTCTCCTTCTGTCTCGTGCTGTTTCTGTTTCGTTGGTTCTTAGAGAATAGGCATCGTCTTTTCTTCTATCAATACCTACTTATCTATCTTCTGTCATAAGCTGCACATTCCTACCATTACCCAATCCATCACCTGCATCGTCTCTAGTCTGCTGTCATTTACATCATGCCTAATCATCCTGCCGTTACAGTCGGCATCATTGCCGCCGTGGTAGCTGTTGCAGCCGCTGTCGCAATCTACGAATCGCCCGAAGTACAGCGTATGGCCAACGATCTTCGACGCCGCATTGCCCTTGCACTCCGCTCCCTTGGTGACAACATCAGCCCGGAGGAGCGGCAGAACCTCTTTAACAGACCCGAAGATGCCGAAGGTTTCCTACGCTCCCGAGGAATAGATATTAATGAACTGGGTGTCGATGCCGATGACGAAACCCGCCGACGTCAACGTGAGGAGCTGATGTACTGGAACGCCATTCGTGAGGAGAAACAGGGAAAGCAACGTGGTGACTCGGAGAAAATGGATGCTTCACGCCCACAGTCTGCAACACGCAGCTTCGACGATTTCATGCGACAGGATGACCACGCCGAGAAGGGTACCTACGTTTTCCATACTGGTTCAGATGCTCGGAACGCCGAAGGTACAATACGACGACGTGGGGATGGAGCACGAGGCCTTTCTGCTTCAGTCTACACAAACCCCTTTAGCGACGAGCACGGAATTGACGAGTACGTCGCTTTTGAGAACAGCTTGATGGATCCCGAAAAAGACGAGCTAGACAACACGGATATCTACAGCGCTAGCACGCAGCTCGGCAACAAGGATGAGACGTCGCAATCTGCTTCCCTGTCTTCTTCGATTCCTCAGTTAATCAAAGTTGAAAGCGAGACCCCCGTGGCGCAGGCAGACTCGGCTCAGCCCTCGGAACGAGAGTTGGGCCCAGATGAATACATGACCGCCGGCCAAGACGACCGTCACGACGTCTTCAGCTCCATCCAGGCTTGGACTCAAGACGCCTCCAACGCCAGCTTTTACTCGCCGCTGCCGGTGTCGCCTGCCGCACCCTTGTCGGAGCCAGAGATCATTAGCGTGGGCATGTTGACGCCGGTAGACTCTGCTTCCTTCGCAGGCTCCGGCGAGGACATTGGTGACGACGCTGTATCCGCCCGGTCGTGGAACGATAATCGACCCTACGACGTGATGAGTGATGACGAAGGCATGATGACCCCGGCAAGTTGGACCGAAGTTGGAAGCGTTGTAAGCGAGAGTGAAGCTGGCGTAGCACGCCCATGAAGATATATATTTATTCTCAGTTTTGCATTTACCAGTACCCCGGATTTGTATTGGCATGGCGTCTCCAGGCAAGGAATCTAGGCACCTCCAGTAAGGTAACAAGTTAAGGATGGACAGATGGATGAGTCCCTGTATATGGCACATTGAATCTGCTTTTTATGCTAGACAGCGTTTGGGTTGGATTTTATAAAATATTAATTACACGCAATTGGGTATCTATACCGTAACTCGTCTCAACATACAAAGAAATTTGGTAGCTAATAATCTTGCTTCGAGCAGAAGGTCATCTTGAACATCTCAGTGCCTACCCTTTCTTTTCTAGCGTCTCTTTATAGTCATCAAACAATTGCTCTATAGGTCTTCCGAGAAGCTCCGTCCAAAAGGCCTTCTCCTCGTATTTGTCCTGCCTCAGCTTGTTATTGATCCGCCGCACCGTGCCCTCGCCAAACCGCTCCTCCAGGTACTGGAGCAGGTAGGCCGTATGCTGATACCCGGCATCCCACTTGCCGGCGACTTCCCGCCGCCAGTGCGGAGGGGCCAGGTCGCACTGCAACCGCACCCAGTCGGCGATGCCTTCGATCAAGCCGCCCGGCGCCGCGCCCTTACCGTTCCACTGGTAGCAGTGCACAAGCTCGTGAGTCACGACGCCGGTGATCTCGGCGGTCCGTCGCTCGGGCGGGGAGATGGCCTTGATGTACCGCAGGGAGAAGTGGATCTCCTTGTGGTCCGAGTCCAGGTCCGAGCCCGTCGTGTACGCGACGCCGTCCATGTCCCGCAGGATCAGGGTCACGGAGCGGGTCGCGGGCGGCTGCGGGCGAGAGGGGACGGAGTTCGAGTATAGATGCTTGTCAATGCCCTGTATGCTGGACCGCAGCACGGTGGACGCGTTGACCGCCGAGAGGAAGATGGCGGAGCCCTCGTGCGCTATGTCTTGGATGTGGAGGCGTAGGCGCGGGAGCGAGATGGCTGATGGGTTTTCGTCTCCCTTCGTCTTGGTGGGCTCTTCCGGTGCGGGCTTGTCGTCCTTTGGCGGGACTGGAGGAGCGGTGGAGGATATCGGAGCCGGGGGCGCCACTGTACGGTGAGACATTCCTGGCATGAACACCGGCTTCGGGGCCGGTGTTGTGTCGGGTGGGAGGGGCATGGAGGTTGTGGGTTTCGGTTGATCTTTGTTCTCTGCTGCGACGCTGTCTTCTACTGATACTATGAGGTGTATGTCTAAGGTGTTGACTCCGGATAGATTGGGACGACTCATGGGATGGATGGACGGTGTGTAGAGAATAAATTATAAATCAGCTTAGGTTACAGGGTGAGTTAAATATCTGAGGAGGTTTATATGACTTCGCCTTGACTAGAGTTGAACCAAAAATCTATGTGCTTGTGATGATCTGGATTCGGCCGATACGAGTTGTCTACGTGGTGAACTTGTTCTGAAGCGAGGCTCCTTAAGAGAGAGATGAGATGATGTTTACTTGCTGTATGCCCTTACATTGCCCCTCGTACACTGTCTATCGCGGGGCAAGTTGGTGCGACGGGGTTGATCCTAGCCCCCTTGCCCCTGTTGGCTCAAGAGTTGAACCATTGAAAAGCAACGAATAAGATTCATTAAAGCTATTCTTCTAGCGATGTTTGTACCACATTAGTGCTATGCTAGTGCACTGCAAGCTCCACACAAGCCCCTGTGGAGAGTACCTAACCAGGAGGTAGGTACTGGAGAACCCGATCAGGCCGTTGTCGTGCAGGTAACCATTTCCCGCATCAACAAGCTGAGCTGCCTTATGACAACAACATAGGAGAAATCATCTTCCAATTTATTCTCGTAACATTACCAATACTTGTAACATATCGCATACAAATTCTCCCTCGCCTGCGCAATCAATCGCAAACTCTCTCAACTATTACTGGCATTGGCGCTGTCACTTCTAGAATAACAGATTCTTGAAACACTGTCGCAACTAGTTTCTAAACATTTCCAACTTTTCTGGATCCAAGCCAGCAAGTATATCACTCTTCGCCCAACCGCCGTAGCCAGACGACCCGACCCCTCCATAACATACTTTGTCCGTGCACAGAACGACTTCGAATATCCGAATTGACCAAAACTATAAAGACCTCGCGACCTACCGCCAGATCCTCGATTCGTTTGGGGCATCATGGCCGAAATGCTCACTGAGGAGCAAGTTGCCGGCTTGCTGGCAATCCTCAGAAAGGATGCCTCCGTCGACGCGAAAGTCCAACAAGTCACGGCCGTAAAGTCCGCCATTAAGCATTACAGCGTACCCGATGGATGTGTCGCACCACTCTTCGAAGCCCTTCGGCTTGCCTCGAGTTCGCAACACGCGGCCCTCGTGAATGCCGGCTTTACCACATTGAATCACCTATTGACGCGCATGTCACTACAAGAGCCCAAGTACCTCTCCAGGGAGGCGAAGCAAACCCTACCACTCATCGTCGACAAGATGGGTGATCAGAAGGACAAGTTCAGACAATTGGCCATACAGGCGATGGCGACCATGTATGTTCAGGTGCCGGTGGACGCTGAGAGATTCGTGCGCAATACCGCCATGGTTGGGAAGAACCCGAGGGCGAAGGAGTCAGGCATGCAATGGCTGTTACAGGTACGCGCGCATCTAATTACGCGACTGGTGTGACTTAGTCCTGGCCCGCTAACAATCTGCAGATGCACAAAGACCAGGGCTTACAATTCCGTGCCTACGTACCTACCTTGATGGAGTTATTAGAGGATGCTGACGGCATGGTTCGAGATCTAGCCAAGAGCACGGTGATAGATCTATTCAGGTTAGAGAAGATCTTGCCTTCATATATACAACATACACTCTAACATCAACCCGCAGGGATGCCCCGAATGCGGCCAAGTCAGATTTAAAGAGGCAGTTGAAGAACTTCAAGGTGCGGCCGGCTATAGAGCAGGCTATCGTAAAGGAGCTAGCACCGACGTCTTCGAAGGTGGATCCCGAATCAAGACCAGCCTCAGCAATGCAGACGAGACCGAATCTTGCTGCAAGTGTCTCATCCCTTGCTAGCGAACGGCCAATAACGCCAATGCCTGAGGCTAAGGCTGAAGCAGTTGAGCCCTCATACGTCAATACTCAGAGAGAACTGGACGATATATTCAAGGACATGCACCAGTGGTTTGAGGGCAGGGAGACCGAGCAAAACTGGTTGAAAAGAGAAGAGAGCATCATTAAGTTACGGAAACTGGATGCTGGCAATGCGCCGTCGGATTTCCCTGATGCATTTATCGCTGGCTGCCGAGGACTACTTGATGGCATCATCAAAGCCGTCGTATCCTTACGAACCAGTTTATCTAAAGAGGGATGTGCTCTCGTCCAAGATCTAGCGAACACATTTGGGCCTGGCATCGACCCAATGGTTGAGCTGCTTATGCAGACATTCATCAAGTTGTGTGCGGCGACGAAAAAGATCGCCTCTCAACAAGCCAACACCACCGTGGACACCATCATTGGAAGAACGACGTATAATGCTAGGATCATGCAACACATATGGAGTGCCTGCCAGGACAAGAATATACAACCGAGGACGTATGTCGCGGGATGGTTGAAGACTTTGCTGAAGAAGGAGGCGCATCACAAGAGCCACCTTGAACATGGCGGAGGCGTGGACATGATTGAGAAGTGTATCAAGAAGGGTCTGAGCGATGCAAACCCCGGAGTCCGTGAGAAGATGCGCGCAACGTACTGGGCGTATGCTGCAATCTGGCCAGCGAGGGCAGAAACGTAAGTCTGGCAAACCCTTTTTTCTGATGTGGAGACTAACATTTGCAAAGAATCATGGATAACCTCGATTCCACGGCCCAGAAATTATTGCAAAAGGATCCCAACAATCCGAATTCGCCGAAGAAGACCGACCCAGCTCCGCGCCCAGGACTAGGTCTTTCGAAGAGTACTATGGCCAGCACGAAACCTTCATTGAGAGAGACAATGATGGCACAGAAGAAGGCTTTGGCTTCGAGGAACTTGCCTGCTCGACCAGGATCCGCGATGGCGACGATCTCGCCGGCGCGGAACGTATCTAATTCGTCGAACATGTCATCAGTTTCACATGCGACTGCTCCTGCAACCCGGACACGTCCGGATACCTCCGCGAAATCACACGGCGGTATGTCGGTAGCTCCCATGCGACCAGCTAGGAGGAGACCAGATATCGCACCTCGACCGGCCACCGCTGGACCGTATTCAGTTAGGACGCACGATGGACCATCAAGGGAGCAAACGAGCCCCTCTGACAATACGAAGTCAAAAGCGGTGACTCCAAAAACCATCTCGGGGTCTCCTAGGAGGACTGTCCCAAGAACTCGACCTGGCCATGTAGCAACTGCTAGCGAATCCAGCGTTCCGACTCCCTCGAAAGTAGCACCAAGTAAAGCTGTTGCCTCTCCGAAGACTAGTCCGGCGAAGGTTAAGGCACCGGTGATGGACCTTCCCCTTAGCAGCCCTCCGAATGCTAATGAAGACCTCACTCTTGTTGTGCCAAACATTGCTCAGCTAAAAGAGAGCTTACAATCGACTTCACCCAAGTCCCCCCCTCCAGCACCCGTAGCTGTCGAGGAAGAGAAAGCAAGTCCTGTTCCAAAATCAGCCACTCCGTCGCCTACGAAGTCGTTAAAGGTCTACGAAGACCCTTTCATTGAGGAAGATCAACCTACTCGCCCAGTCATGAATGGTACGGTAGAGCGACCAGTGCTTGAGGATAAGCCGATTAATGAAGATGCTGCCAACCTCCCTCAAAATCCCTTAGACACGGACGGGGTGCCTGGAAGTCCTCTTGCCCCACCTGACAAAACCCGTCAAAATTCCCGCCTCATCGAAAGCGGCATCGCTCGCGTGAAAGCGCAGACCCTTGATGTGCATGGCTTCCGCAAGCTACAGAGCCTCCTTCGTGATAACAAAGTGCTCCTTGGCGATGACAAGTTCGACTCCCTATTGATCGGACTGTTCGAGTACCTCGAATCTCCTCTCGATAACATCGCCCCTGAGAAGATCCAAGACGTAAAAGCGCAGATATTGGCTACCATTAAGCTATTGCTCAAGAAGTCTCGCGACAGATTCCAACCCCACGTTTCCCGTGGCCTCGAGGCTTTACTTGCTGCGCGCACGCGTTATGACGCCCGAACACATATCGTAAGCGGGCTCGAGCTCCTTGCGGACGAATTGGTAACGATTGGAGATGCGGACGAGATCACGGTCACCATGACCAAGGACTTGAGCAAGATGGATATGAACACGTCGGGCCATCGCAGTTTAAGCATGGGCCTCCACGTGTTGAAGGAACTCGTCGACTCGCGAACGACGTTCGCACCTAGCGAGAGCGAGATTACGGGCCTATTGAGCCTTGCAAGCAACTGCCTCGAGAGCAAGGAGAGCGGCGTGCGAATGGATGCTGTCCAGCTGTGTGTTGCGCTACATGCCCGCTTGGGCGAAGCCAAGTTCTGGGAGAGCATGAAAGGGGTTAAGGAGGACCCCAAGAGTTTGATTACGTATTACATCGTCAAGAGGCAGCGGGAGAACGGACTTGTCGCCTCCTGAAAGGTGATGTGAAGCTTTTTTTCCTGCTTCTATTGCTTTTACCGTCTCGGGTTTTGTATTGGGTTTTTTTCTGTTGCGGACATTAGTTAGGCGCTGGTGGTCCGCAATGCCTCCAGCATTCGCAGCCGGTGTTACACGTGCTCGTTGTATACCCAAGGGGAGCTCCATGTACTTTTTTTTTTTGCGGGTTTGAGTGCTTCTATTCGGATGTCATATAAAACAGCGCTTGGCGTTGGGCTGGGGAGCAAAAAGGGGGGGGGTAAAGGGGGGGGACATCGGATGGAAACTGCACATACTACCCCGTTTATTGTACGCATTTTGTAATGAGTAGTGCACATCGTGGCATGTTTGATAATTTCAATGGGACCAAGGACGGTATTTCGTCTGAGAATACGTGGGGGAGTCAAGTACACTTCGATGCGTTTCGATGCCGGTGATATACAGTAAGACATTAGACAACCAGAATCATGCCGCCATCTTCAGCCTCGGAGTCTAGCCAGTCTTTCTCGAAAATGCCCCATCCTATTCTATGGTAATATTCACCATCGTTGGGCCTAGGTGTTCCATCAATAGGCTCAGATGCTCCACTGCTAGCCCCTTGGTCGAGACGCTTCTTGTCTACAAGCAAGACCAAGCACGTATCTCGGCCGCTCAACAGGACATCTTCCACCGGATCTCCGAAGCTATCATATTTCCTCAACTTATGGCAATAAGAGGTAGCATACAGATAAGTCTGCCTTACCCTTGAATTCTTCCTAAAGAAAGACCTCGTTGGGACCACGTTGCTACGTGACACGACAGGCGCCTGTGGATGGATCTACATAGAGACCTGACGTCTATTGACAAGCAAGCAAGTGGGATTTATGGTCGGACTATACAATAGCTCTACCAAGAAAGACTCTGACGTCTTTGTCAAGTGCAGCAGATCAGATATCCTGGGGGGGTTACAGAAGAATAAACCGCGATTCTCATATATCAACTCTATGTACAAGGTACGTGGTAAAGTAACCTCTAACAATGCAACGAGAAAAATAACACAACCGCCAACGCCAAGGCCATGCTCATGCCAACGTCTCGTGGGGGTATATTCATCACCAAAACAGTCCTTTTCATCCTCCAAGTACTTTTCTTTACATCAAACGCCAAATCCAACATCCATTTCGTGTGTCGTGAGACGCGCCTTTTCTGATTTTATCTATCCGTTCCTTCCTCCCGTCCGAAAATGCTGGAGACCGCGTAGGCAACAAATGCAAGAATGTATGCTCTCGATTTACAATCGTTTATATCGTGAGTTGGTCATGAGTCGTGTTATCGCATTTCGATGCTTTTAGGTTCGGGGGTCTTAGAAATGTGTACAATCATCCACCCGAAATGATGAATACAATACGTCCCATATATAGGACTGAAAGCGGACGCGCTTTCAGTTTTGGAGTAAGAGGGGCGCGCAGAACAGGAACTCGAGGGATCGAGAGTCGGTGGGTTGAAAGTTGCCGAGCTCAAGGCGCGTGCGTAGATAGGCTGGAGTGACACCCAAGTGCTGGAAGTATTCCTTAACCGTGTCATCCTCCTCAACAACCTCGATAGGTAAATTTGCCGCCTTGCTGATCATCGCCGGGAGGACTTTTCGGTTAACCAGGAGCGTTCGCAGCATTCCCGTGAGCTCGTCTCCTTTATCCGTGTAGCTGCTGGGGGGGTTTTGGAGCGGCCACAGGGGCCTGAGCTTCTCCTGATCCCACGCTTTGAATGCCCACGTGGTCTTCTCCATGCAGTTGAGGTAAAGCATGACCGTGAGAAACATAGGAAAACCGAGCTTGATCTTGGCGTCCAGCAGGTTCTGCAAGATACCCTTCAGGAGAGTCCGGCTAGCAGCGTCTGCTTTGCGTTCAGCTGCTGCGGTGAGTTGCATGCATATATTCGTGTAGGCCTCGCTGTCGGAATCGTCCTTAATCCAGTAATCCTCGACATCTTCTTTAGGTGACTTCGCCAACATGGTCCACTGTCGTTCACGATCTATCATCTCCACAATTCCCCAGAGTTGCAGGGATCTCTTGAGTAGCTCGTCGTTTGTGTTATTTGCCACCGTTGTCGCAGTCTCCAAGGTCACCTTAACATAATGAGAAGGCTCACGACTGATGAGTTCATTAAGCGTCTCTCTCATATATGTTTCCACCTTGCTCTCGATCTCCTCATTATCGTAGTCTAGCAGCAGCACTCGGCCGGAGTCACTGGCATCGGCAAGGTTGTCGTCCCCTTCGTTCTGAGTTCCCTGAAGCACCTGAAAGGTGGCCTTATGGCCAGTCTCGGGGAAATGGGACGCCTCCACCGTAATGCCCACGTTCTGAAACCGATAGCTACTCTTAAGGCTATTGATTCTTTTCTGAGACAGGACAGCTTGTACCTTGGCAGAATACAATTTATCGAGGTCGGCTTGTTTGATACGAACACAGCCAGTGTTCCAGACTCGGGGTGACAAGACCTTCTTACAGGTGACACAGGGGGTACCCAGAGAACACGTCTTCCGTAGAATTCGGCATCTTATGCATGCGCCAATGAGGCGAACTGCCGAGACTTCCTTTCGTCGATCCGGCTCGAATTTCGAACGGTTGTGGCGCTGATGAGTTCCATAGAGACCGTTGCTCGTGTCCATGCGAAATCCACCCCTGTTCAGTGTTATGGCTGGGCGTTGACCATGGTCGTTGACGGTCGCAGGTGCGTGAATGCCTCCTGTCAGATACGTTGTGCTATCCCAAGGCAGAGTAGATACGTTTGTGCTTGGCGGCGCTAGCTGTTGCTCGTGAGTAAGGGGGTACTCGATCATCATGTCAGTAGATTGAGATTGAGGTTGGGGCTGAGGTGCCGACTCAGAAATCGCCCCAGGGAGGAACTGTGGATGGAGAAGAGATGTATTAAGGCGGGCAGTTGCGGCAGCCGCAACGGATAGGACGGACTGAGGTGAGCCGGCATTAGGCAAAAGCTGTCGGATTGTGTCCTCTGCGGAGAGCTCGGTCTGTGCAATATCCGAAGGCTTTGCAAGCCCATCTGTAAAACCCATAAGAGGGAGCTGTTGGTGCATGTCTACATGCGAGTATGTGGGAAGGGGCATACCTTCATCGTCTTGAGGGCGATTGTCGAAGTTCGTCGGCTGGTACTCTGGATAGAACTGTTGGTACGTGTACGCACCTGAGTGTGTAATCAAGGGCATACCTTCATTGTTTTGAGAGTGATGGTCGAAATCCATCGGCGGGTTCTCTAGAATGAACTGTTGGCTCATGTTTGCATGGGAGTATGTAGTCAAGGGCGCACCTTCATTGCCATGTTGAGAGCGATTGTCAACGTTCATCGGCGGGTTTTCCAGAGTGAACTGTTCATGTAGTTCAAAAGGATTGGTGCTGGCCGCGACTGGGACAGCAGCAGCTAGAGTAGTTCGAATAGCCTCAGCAGTATGATCCTGGGACGAGGGCACATGGTCATCATGCTTCTCGTTGGCCTCAATCTGGCGCGAGGCCTCAGCTAATGCCTCCAAGGGCGTCCAGATCTGGTTCTGGTTCTGGCCCTGATTCTGGCCTTGGTTCTGAACGGGAGCAGGGGGAGGGCCGGCATTGGGACCTGTGTGTAGCAGACCGTCAAATCTCATGCGGCTCGCTCCTCTGGGAATGTCATTGAGCTCGCAAAAGGCATGCTCGCGGTCTTCAACTGAGATTGCCGGACACTTCCTGATTAAGTGGGTTGTAAGGCTCTCGATACGGCCCTTCGGAAATTCCTCGCCACATAGCTTGCAGCGGTGGCGATAGCGATTGCTGTTACCAGGGAGCTTTGCGCCGCGCTCAAAGTACTCGATGATTATGGGATTGGGTTTGCGACCCATGGTGTTTGACGATGGCGTCGCAAAGAGAGGGTCAACAAGTAGCAGCCCGTGGCAGAATCGAATTCCAGCTTCTCACCGCCAAATCGCTCAGATATCGGCTAATCGTATCAATTTGCCCAATGTCTTTCTTACGCTAGTACGACTAGGGAAATGTCGGTAGTGGGATGACGAAATGTCGGAATGTCGGAGTTCCGATAAGGTGTTTTG
Organism: Hypoxylon cercidicola; assembly: GCA_022578845.1. Taxonomy (NCBI): domain Eukaryota; kingdom Fungi; phylum Ascomycota; class Sordariomycetes; order Xylariales; family Hypoxylaceae; genus Hypoxylon; species Hypoxylon cercidicola. The sequence goes on from MU399522.1 coordinate 102,870, forward strand.
CTATCTTTTTCGGATTAATTGCAAGTGATGGTGGGGATTTCTGGAGAAAGTAATTGTGGCAAATTGCGGCAGTTTGTGGGGATTTGGTGGGAGCGTAAAATTCAAGCACTACAACTGGTGGTTTGGGCTGACCCCACCCCCGCATCAGGTCATGTGATACTATTATCTCAGCAACTACGAGGTATGTAGTAGCTTCGGTTAGGAGCATATGCACATGCACAATCAGTGCACGTATTGATACCAGTTCATTTCTCAGCATTCCGATACTCACAAAGTCTCATGACAATGGAAAGTGTAACGATTCTTCAGACTATTTTAACTTCCCCAAAGCATAACTCCAAGCTAAAATTCGGGACATCGGCCTATGCATAATCGACACACCTGGCCGCCATCGTGGTCTTGATTGGCGGATTGTGTTTATCTACAATACGACGCTTCAACTCTTCAATTGCAAATGAGACCTACTGTTCTCGGGCATTGGAGATTCGTCATTTAATAGTGTGATCCTTCGTGTGGCTGGTGTCGCAGCACACCGTGTTTGGATGAAAATAACAATGGGATGAAATTAAATACTGACCTATGTTGATCTACAGCAGACTCAGATACCGATAGTATCGGGCGCGTGCTATTAAAGAACGGTGCAGCTATCCCTCGAAAATCAAGTATAATCAACAGAGTGCTGGATGTGCTTTAGTCGTTGCAATCTCTCTTCAACAAGCCGACTTGAATATTCACATAACATCACAGGACGGGTGGACATATGATTCGCAAACCAAAAATACCCGTCGTACACTAGCGAGCAGCCTCACGTCCAGGTGCCAAGCTTTCATCTTCAAAAGGTCCTTTCCAAGGTTGTGATCGTCACTGCGCCTCACCATTGCTCCACCGGCGATGGCCCTTTCATAGGTAATAGATGCAGGGTTTCCCGCAAATTCGGTCAATGTTACAGCTGCCTCTGTGCCTCTCACTTTAGCAGAATGGGCCTGGTCCTCCAGGATCCCCGAGGACCGTGGCAGCGTGGCTTGGATGCTCCTTTCAATAGGTCCAAAATCAGGTGCCTACTCTGCTACTGTAGGTTCGAGGGGTTATGCATGGATAAGATAATTATGCATGTCGTCAGGATTCTATGTTAAATACAAAACATTCCGCTGTCAAGGTAGCCGCTCTCTATTCATGGTTCCGGACGTAAACATTCTTTTTCGTGTTTTCCTCGAGTCGTTCTTTTAGGGTATACGGAACCGTATACCTCATATGTGGAGGGCAACTTGATATGTTGGCTTCAATGTTTCGTGTTTACCTGAATTAGATTGTAGGTATCGGAATCGACCAACTCGATCAAGCTCAACTCGGAACTCTCGAGATGCGTCCTTCGGGGACGGCCGCCGCATCGCTAAGCCTAGCTGTCGCTGCCACTGCTACTCGCATCCATGTACAAGAGCAAGACTTGAGCTCGTATGTGTTACCACTCGTACGTCAACCCAAATGATATAGAGTTTCTCAAGTTAATGTTTCTCGAGACCGGCTCTGTAAATGGAGGCAATACATTCCCCGGCGTTAGCTTACCGTACGGGATGGTAAAGCTGGGGCCCGACTTGTATACCGGATCCGATTCCTATTCGGGCTACCAGTCCAACGGTAATTTCATCGGCTTTAGCTTGTTACACGAGAGCGGCACCGGTGGCGCCCCCAAATACGGAGTTGTCGCACAAATGCCTACCACAGGTACAATTGACAATCCCTTGACTGACCAGAGCGTCAACCGAAGTCAGGCCGATGTGTCGAGACTCGGCTACTACAAATCGAGCCTGTTCAACGGCATTACCGTGGAAATGGGAGCGACTGGCAAGGCTGGAATGTTCAAATACCAGTTCCCAGATGATGCTAGCGATTCAAATGTCATCGTCGACGTCTCTCACGTGCTTCCGTCATTCAGGGGCCAAGGTCTCGGTCAAAACTACCTGGGCGGCAACATCTCGGTGACGACAACGGATGGGAGTATCCAATACCAAGGATCTGGTTCATATGACAATGTACGTCGATGGCTGCTGTGAAGAATTGGGTATTAAATGAACCTTCTGACCCTAGGCAGGGCTGGAACCGTGCTCCAAAATGGACAGTTTACTTCTGCGGCTATTTCGACCAGGCAGCGACTTTCAAGACGTTCCTAGGCACGAACGCGACAGGCGAGGATCTGTCAGACTTCAGCGATGCGACCAGCCAGGACTCCGAGGCTCGACTAGGTGCCGTTTTCACCTTCAACACCACCGAGGTCACATCGAGGGTAGGAGTGTCGTTCATTTCATCTAATCAAGCTTGCGCAAACGTCGACAGGGAGATACCAGCTGGAACGACCCTCGACACCCTGGAGACCAATGTGAAGAACACCTGGAATGACCAGGTACTGTCCAAAATCACAACGACGGACACGTCCAATTCAACAAGGCTCCAGCTTCTCTATTCGTCCTTATATCATATGTCCCTTATCCCGACGAACAAGACCGGGGAAAACCCGCTGTGGTCGTCGAGCGAGCCGTATTATGACGACATCTTCACGTTCTGGGATTTGGTAGGTCGATATTCATCCAAGCCACCGGCTTCCTGAAATCTAATCGCACGCAGTTCCGGTGCACGACAGCTCTTATGCATATCCTACAGCCCGTCGCGTATGAAGAATTCATCCGCTCTCTCGTCGATATCTGGAGAAACGAAGGGTTCCTACCCGACGGACGTTCCTCATTTTTCAACGGCGCAACCCAGGGCGGTTCCAACGCGGATAACGTGTTGGCAGATGCTTATGTGAAAGGGGTCCGCGGTGCTATTGACTGGGAGGATGCATTTGCCGCTATGGTTACGGATGCTGAAACAGTGCCTCCGAACAATAACGACCCGAGAGATACGTCTTCCTCGACAAAGGAGGGGCGGGGAGCCTTACCGGACTGGATAGATCGCGGCTTCATAACCACCAAGTATCGGCGCTCGGTGAGTCGGGCCGTCGAATAGTAAGCACCCCCTTAGATCGTTGATTAGTCCACCAATATTAACACGCCATAGTGCTGGGAACGACTTCGGCCTCTACCAAGTGGCCAAGGGCCTAGGGAAGAACGACGAGGCGCAAAAGTACCTCAACCGATCCCGCAGCTGGCGCAACCAGTGGAACCCAGACCTAGAGGCGCTGGGATTCACGGGGTTCCTGGGTCCCATCGACGAGGACGGCAACTTCGTCGACCAGGACCCGCTCAGCTGCGGCGGCTGCTACTGGGGCGACGACTACTACCAGGGCCTGCCGATGGAGTACTCGTTCAACGCGCACCACGACATCAACAAGCTGGTCGAGCTCAGCGGCGGCGCGGACAACTTCACGGCGCGCCTCGAGAAGCTGTTCGAGGGCGGTGTCAGCTCGGGCAACTCGCAGTTCAACCACACGCTCTTCAACCCGGGCAACGAGCCCAGCTTCACGTCACCGTACCTGTTCAACTTCGTCGGCCGCCAGGACCTGACGGTCAAGAATAGCCGCTACGTCGCCAACAGCTACTACGCGCCGACGGCCGCCGGGCTCCCCGGCAACTCCGACGCGGGCGCCATGGAGTCGTGGGTTCTCTGGTCCATGATCGGGCTGTACCCCATGACGGGCCAGACGACGTTCCTCGTCGGTTCGCCCTGGTTCAGTGACCTGACCATCGACCTCGGCAGCGACAACAAGAAGCTCGTCATCACGGCCACGGGCGGCAGCGACACGGCGTTCTACGTGCAGTCGCTCCGCGTCAACGGAGAGGCCTGGGACAAGGCGTGGGTGACGTGGGAGGACGTCTTCGCCAACGGGGGCACGATGGACTTCGTGCTCGGTTCCGAGCCCGCGGACTGGGCGACCGGCGACGCGCCGCCTAGTCCGGCAACGGAGAGTTCGTGAGATGGGAGAGAGGCTGTTTGGTTTGTATTATATATACGTATGTAAATAGGTACATAATAGAAACAGTGTTGTACTGTAGATAAAAGGGCACTGTCGTTCGTGTGTATATGAGGAATTTCGATGTATTTAGGATGTTTGGGTCAGAGTTCAAGCCGGGATCAAAACTTGCTTAAGCAACCGCTTGAGATCATGATTCGGCTGTATTCTGCTTGACTTGGTCGTAAAGCTACATGTAAGCATAAGATTTGGTCGAAACCTGCGTACGAGGTAGCCAACGTTAGGGATAGTTTCAAGGTAAACTCAGCCGACCCCTTTTCCCCAGTAATACGAGGATATTAGTAAGCGACCGAAGGCGTAGACCTAGGATCTACGCAAGTAAACAGCTGGTTATAAATCTTATTGTTGACGGCAGGGGACCATTAGACAGTGCCGTACAGTGAGATGGCAATGATAATGATTGTAACTTTGGATGTCTATCGTCTGCTCCCTAGACCATAGCGAGACCATGAGTTTCTAGATCTGTGTCATAAACCAGAGGTACCTAAAGATGCTTGAAATGTTGTATTGCAAGCAACCCAGAATCTTCACATAGGTAGGAGTACTCAAAGTAGTCCAGGTTGTACATATTCATAGTAGGCAGCGCTCTCTGTAATGCTTAGAATATGTATCAAACTCTTCTCACAGTTGCATGCATGTATTACCGCTGTCTACGCATACACTTAATAATATGGCCGAGGAACTGCTGCACTTTGATTAAGAAAACAGGTAGGATTGATGCTTCTCTTGTGGTTTCTATGTAAATATTAGGTAGGTATGGAGATATTTTTCAATAATTTAAAATGTAGAGTGCGGCATGGCTTAGGAGCATCTTATTACCTGAGGTGGGAATATTTTCTCATGGGGGCAAACCAGTAACATGGGCCGGCAAACATGGGCCGGCAAACATGGACCTACGAAAGTAAAGGTTAAATACCCCAATAGCACAGTAGATTTTCAAGGCCAGGGTGGGCTAATTGAGCAGCCGCTCATCGGTGAAGCCGCTTAGGTGCTTTCTGGACGTTTAGCTCAGTTGGTGCAGTCAAGTTCATAACCAGATAGTGTATTGAAAAATATACGAGGTACAGAGACGGCTAAGAGTCTGATTGGGCCAAAGCGGATGAAAGATTCACTGGAGGGAGACGTCGGTTCGAACCCGGCCCCTGGCATTCCCTTTTTTTTTTCCTCTCTTTTTTTCTTTTGCGGCTTCATACAAGAAGACACAACAAGCCAACCCAACATTGCAGTTAATAAAAATCACCATGATTAAAACAGCCAGCAGTCTGGTACACTTAGTAGATGTAGGATTTTAATTGTTGAATACTGATTAATTAAATACTCAAAAAGCACAAAACATAGAAACCAATGTAGTCAAACTCCGAACCGATGCTAATGCCCCTATACCAGTCTACCCGCCCGCCATTGCCAATCCAAAGATTCGCTATGTTCCGTCTATCCCTCTTTCCCCATTAACCCATTCCACGTAACAGATGCACACCCCAGAGCCCGGACTCATGATTTATTCGTCTACTTGCTCTTGGGGATGTTGCATTTCTGCAGGCACTTCTCGACGCCAAGGGCGACGTTAGTGCTGATGAGGCCGCGGAACTTGTCGACGTCGGCGCCCTTGATCTGGTTGCCGGCGGCGGCGCGGATGGTGTCATCCTCGAGCGCGAAGTAAGCCTGGGCCATGGTGTTGGCGCCGAAGTCCTCGCTCGAGAGGGGCGCGACGAAGGTCGCGTCCCCGCAGTCCGGGTTGAACTGCGTGTGGAGGGCGCCCATAAAATAGGGGGTGGCTTGCAGCTCCTCGATCGTGTTGGTGATGTCGCGTGGCTTCTTGTCGGCGCCCTCGACGCCGTTCTCCACCACCATCTCCGACACCACGCGCCCCTTCGTCACGATCAGCAGTTCCGTGGCGCGGTTGTGCACGTGCGGCGTATTGAACCCGCAAGGACCGAGGAATCCGACGGCCATGCCGATGCCCGTGCCGGTCAGCGCGGGGAACGCCTTGCGGTTGGCTTGGACGATCTCACCGCCCGCGCCGGGGCCGAACTTCCGCGCCTTGTTGAAGTCGAAGACGAAGTCCGAGTCGTCCTTGAGCACGTTGTTGATGGCATCGGCGCGGGTGTCGGAAAGCAAGATCTGCGCGACCTTGCTCAGACCCGTAGGAGTAGCGGGACCGGAAGCGAGAGTTGTCGTTGTAGAGGAGCCACCTGAGCTACCAGAGTTGTCAGAGTTGTCAGAGCTACCGGTGTTTCCAGTGCTGCCAGAGTCGGGGGAAGCCGTGCATTCCGGAGCGTCAACCGCAGTAGAGGCTGAATGAGCATAGCTCAAGGAACTAGAGTAGCTTGAAGTGGTAGGAGACTCCTGTTGATGGGGCCAACCAGTAGCAGTTCCGGAGACGCTAGTGGTTGTGTAGGAGGCCGAGCCAGTGTTGAACCAGCCTTCCCACTCCTTGTTCAGCGGCGTCGCCGAGGAAAAGGAGCAGAAAGCCAGGATGGCTGCGACGGTGCCGGTAGTAAGCATCGTGACGGTATTAGGCGAATTAAACGATATAGGTATTTTAGAAATATCGGTTCAAGAGAAATAACCACGCCGGTAAGAAACTGGAGTAGAAGGAAATCAAGGAAATAAGAAAATAAGGAGATGACAGAGGAAATAATAGGAAATAAAAATAAGAAAATAGGAAATATTTGAGACTTGTTGGTGATGAGGATGATAGAACAAAACACCTCCATCATGAGATGATTCACTCGAGTCTTTATAGCCAGTCTGGAAGGCCATCATGATATAGGTAGGCTATGCAAGTAGACCTATAGTCGTCGTTTTCATCCCACCGTCTGCTGACGACAGCTTTCTCCCATGGAGGACGTCAATTCCGCGAGGCTGAGCAGAGACGGTTACCAGTGTCCCGGGTCGACTATAGGCAATTAGAGAAGGACATGATTGGGGCATGCCTAGCGCACGTGGGCAACGGACCTCAGAGCCAGCTATGACGAGGCCTTAGGGATATAAAAGGATCGATGTTGGTAGTTAATTGGTAATAAAGTTGGAAGTGTTGGTTCGAACAAGCCAATCGTAGAGAGGAAAGGTGGTTCTTCGTGACTTGGTGCTCACCTAAGATATTAGCTTTGTTCACCTTGCTGCAATGCTACCAACCCCACGATGTAACAATCTAGTCTTCTCGTTAGGTAGATCAGATGGCAAAAATATTTGCCATAAATAATTCTGGAATCGTTGGTTGGCGACTTGGGTAGTAGGATTTATCGTGCCAGTAGATAGTGTAAACCCGTACTTCTGCGAGTTGGTTCGTAGACGTACTGCGTTAGGGACTTTTGTCATAGTTGAGACTAAGCAACAGAAAAATAGATCTCGTAACGAGGCCAGCCTTTGTTGTGTTCGGGATGATAAGCAGCCGCAAGACTTAACTTCATAGCCACCAATAATTTCACAAATTGTAGCAAGTAACCTATAGGACTATGAGGTAACCTGGTGAATCGAAGGATGCATATGTAGTCAGAATCAACATTCACTGACTCAGACACGCCTTTCGGTGGGCAGTTAGACAACGATGTAAGCCAGACATGAGGCCCCAGAATCCTAATCTTCACGGGCTACGAAGCCCAAGGGCGATTTGAGCAAAGGCGTAGTTTTTAGGGCTCGATCTCTTCGATCTGAAGTCGCCATGAAAAGCTGAAAAGCTGACCGGGGGGACATGCTTAGGGATGAAGTTGATTCCCCAGAAGGATGGCTTGATGACGCTTGATAGCCACACAGGGGTGAAAAGGACTCTTTTCAGCCCTTTTTCAATCCGCAGTCGAATCGTGCTCATGGCTTGACATCTCGGGTGGGTTAAAGGACGAGGATGCCTAATATGGCAATATACCCAGATACCTTGCATACTTGCTTATAGCATACTGATCGAGATGGCTTCGGACCAACAGGTAAAGTCCAAGGTGTATGATTGGACCTCTACACGTGCGATATGAAGTAGCTGTATGCCATAAGCTCATGTCGGGCATGGATGCTTGTTGTGCTACCATATGCAGTAAGACGCACGTGAGGTCGCATTTTGTCGAATCATGACCGGGGGAACTTGAGCACCATGCCTTGCAGCGTTGCAATATATAATGTAGCCTCTTCCCGCCCTGCAGCCCGTTCCCCTCTGTTCCTTGCGCTAGACTGTCAAAGCTCAAGCTCAAGCTCATAAGGGCACATCTAGACGCGTTCGTCGCGTAAGGTTGTTGTTCACAGGGAAACTCTGTGCTGGCATTCTACGTGGACTCGCATTTCGAAGGACACGTTAAAGAAAAACCAGTCTACATACGACTGCACGCGCAGCTAACGTCCGACTGAGGAACTACGTTGGCGCGCATCGGGCATCATCAGCATCACCTGCATTATCGCGTGTTGTGCTGTTGAACGGTGGGTGGTACTGAGTCGATCTGAATTCCGTTCCATTTTGCACTTTTGGTTCCTTTGGTTCCTGCATTAGCGGTTGGAGTCTCGTTGATCTCGGGAAGATTGCGATAAGGCGATAAAGCGATAAGGGGAAATTGGAGAGGCTCGTTCCGGTAGTTGCTTAATTGCACTTAGCCCAACTTGGGACGTGGAGCCGTACCTGCTTGTAGCTCATTTAATCCAATATCTCTCATTGGCCAATCTCCAAGAAATTGCTGTAGCTTTTAGGAATAGCGGCCAATAGCGACGGGGCATCAATCGCGCCTCTTTCTTAGCCCCGTTCTCCTGTTTTTTTATTCCTCTCCGTTCGTTACCCCCGTCGTCCCCGTCTCCGCTGTCTCTCTTTCTCCCTTGACCCTTTTCCTGGAGTCATTTCTCCGTCTTCGTGCAACGCGGCCCAATTCCCTCGTTTTCTTTTGCTTTTGCATTTGCATCACACTCGTTATTTTGTGAATAGTCACTCTTTATCTTGGAGATTTATCTCCTTGTCACTCTTTTACAGTAAATATTACACTCGTTCCAAAACCTCCCAAGCAAATATAAGCCAGGCTCGTCTTTTGCTCATTCCGAGACTAAAGCTCACCGTCGATCGATCGTCGTCTCCAGTGTTGATCCTGCTGTTGATCACTCGATGCACTAACAGAGGGGCATTCGCCTTACGCCTCAGCTTCTTTACATCGAAGTATACACTCATTTGACACGAAATATTTGCCGAGCGTTTACCATGAAGATCACAACAATACAAGCCGCCATTGGGTCGGCAGCCCTTCTTCTGTCTGCTCAGCCGTGCGTCGCGACTGCTCAGCACCATCACCACCACCTTCACCTCGAAAAGAAGCACGGCCATGCTCACAGTCATGATCTACTCCAAGCCCGCTTGCCGAGCGACCTCCAAAGCAGCTACAATCCAAACTACAGCGCCCGAAACAGCTCAGCGCTTGTGTCACGAGATGGCAAGAAGAAGTGCAAATTCCCCGAAGGAAAGGGTCTGTTTGCCGTTACTCCGTCCATGATGAACGGTGGCTGGGCTATGGCCCCCGACCAAGAGTGCGTATCGGGCACGTGGTGTCCTATTGCCTGCCCACCTGGTCAAGTCATGGCGCAATGGAAGCCGGGCACAACCTACACCTATCCTGAATCAACCGTCAGTATTCAGCCTTCTTGGTTTCGTTGTATTCGATCGCTAAATATGCTATAGTATGGTGGTGTTTATTGCAATGACGATGGTGAAATCGAAGTTCCCTTCAAGGGCAAGTCTTGGTGTGTTGAAGGGACAGGCACCGTGGAAGCTGTAAATAAGGCTGGAGATGTGGTGTCTTTCTGCCAAACCTGCCTGCCAGGCTACGAAGACATGATCATTCCCACTGACGTTTATGACACTGCTACGTTAGCTGTTCCAGATGAGTCCTACTGGGACAAGACGGCAGCCCAGTAAGTGTTTACAAGTCGACCAGCTGTCATCATTAGCTAACACGTATAGCTTTTATATCAATCCTCCAGGAGTCGATTCAGCGCAAGGGTGCCATTGGGGAGTTGATACGGTGCCGATTGGAAATTGGTCTCCGTATGTTGCCGGAGCTAATACTGTCGGGGACGGTTCAACCTTTGTCAAGATTGGATTAAATCCGGTATGGCAGGACTCTGCCCTCTTCAACACGAAGCCCGACTTCGGCGTCAAAATCGAATGCCCAGACGGAGGTTGTAATGGTATCCCATGCGAGTGTGATGGGTCTGGCGTCAGGAGCAACAATAAAGCAACCGGTGCTGGCGGTGCGGACTTCTGTGTTGTGACGGTTCCGAAAGGGGGTAAGGCCAACATCGTCGTCTTTAATCTGGATGGTTCGGAGGGGGGCTCGAGCTCATCAAGCCCCCCAAGCTCCTCGTCCTCAGAGCCTCAATCGACTTCTACTCAAGCTCCCACCTCATCCAGCATCGCCACGACAAGCTCGAGCTCAAGCTCAAGCCCAAGTTCAAGTTCTAGTTCTGCTTCACCCACGACGACTTCAACGTCCTCGATCGCCTCTTCTACGTCGACTTCGTCTAAGGCGCTGATTACCAGTTCGTCGGCAAGTAGTACGATTACTACCAGCAGTTATCCAGTATCCTCAAGCAAGTCAAGCAGCCCCAGCGCCTCGGTAAATCTTGGCGGTGTTTTCCAAGAGAACGGGACATCTAGCAGCAGCTTCTCTTGGGCTGGCCCGTCATCCACATCCACATCTACCCCTATTTCTGCTTCAGCTGATGGGGAATCTGCTTCGGGTGAAACGAACAAGAACGAAGCCGCGGGTCAACGACAAGGTGGTGCTGCCATCGCAGGCCTGATTGTTGCTTTTGTAGCCTCTACCTACTTGCTATAAAGTAACGTCGAGCTGCCGGATATGCACCACCTCGACTCGTCCTTTTCACTTACATATTTTCAGAGTATTTCTATGAGAAGGGTTTTGCTCCTCTTTGTTTCGGGAGCGACGCCCTTCTCGCCATGAACATTTTGGATGCCTTTGTTGCCATCTCATCTCGCGGCAATACCTACCTATTTTCGTACATTTTATAGTCTCGGAGGGCTCTCATGTCTCCAGTTGGAGCTGGTTGCATATAACGAACAACTTAGTGTCTATTGTCTATTCTTTACATATCTTTCTCGCTCATTTTGAGCTGCACATGTTTTATCTTCTTCCTATACCCCATTATGGTGGAGAGTGTCCGTGGTTCGGGCGGCTTGGAGCCTTTTTATCCCTTTCTTAGCGAGAGCGGTATCTTGAGACCTATCTGGAGAAAGTTAGAACAAATTTCTCGGTGGAACAAGCTTTGCTGAGGGAAGAGATACACGATTGAGACGAGATGAGAATCCTTTACTCATGAAAACCTGACTTTAGGGCGCCGCGGCTAGGGCGTCTTTGGATTAAAGAAATAAAAGCTTTGAAGAGCTGGTGGGTTCTCTTGGGTTTATACGGCTGAGATCTAGATCCTTGTTGCTGTGGATATACTTTCGTCTTCTACTGCAGCATGCCTGTTACTAGCATTGGCAGTTGTCGGTGTTGAATGAGAATTGTTGGTTGGAATGAGCTCTTCTAGTCCCTAAATGCTTGTGTCCATTTTGAATGTGATCATCAGGCCATGTAGAATTAAGCATATAGTAATGAACCAGGGAGAAGTGCCGTTAAAGTCCCCAAGCTTCACCTTGACTTCACATCACGCCCCTTTTAATGTTATTAGCCAAAACCACCACCACCCACAAGATGGTACTTGATAGTTGATATAATTAGCAATCCCAATTATGATCCTTTCAACTAAGATATTTCTACTCAGTGACTTCTATGTATGTGAGCTTGGAAATATTTATAAGATAATCAACTGGGTCCTAGCAAGACAAGCAAACGAGCTGCCCCTGAGCTGAAATGTGTTAACTTTCCCGTCTAGTAAGAGAATCATCCTCTAGAACCTTACGAGACTATGTGTCGGGAAAAATAGTGCTTGGTGGAAGGAGAAGGAATTCCCACTCTTTCGAATAGGCCAGATCCCTATATCAATGCAAATCTAACATACTTGCCAATTACTAGACCTTCAAACCCGATACACTTTACTTGCTAGTTAGTACATACTTTAGGTACTTAAGTAGCATTTTGCCCTATTGTACGACTTAATTAGAGATCATCACAGACAGCTTCCTGTCCTTCGTTCTAGCTCAAATGCATTACTTGGTATTCTAGGTTTACAATATTTGCTTATCTTAAATAGAGTAGAGCCCTGTGCTTTATGAACCTGTAATAAAAATCTAGTTAGCACCAGGACTACTAGAGAGTCGATATCTTAACTCGGTACAATATGAATATTAAGATCAATGACCTAATCACTCCGATATGGGCATTTGTAACACCGTGTCCAACAATTAATGGGAGGATTGTCACATTCTGCTAACAGCTGTTTGCCATTTCTTAGAGTGCTTGATTTATAGGCACCTACATGTATGTGTCATACGACCAACTCTAGGCGTTTCCATCTATAAATGCGAATGCGTAAGTGAGCTCTGGTATGAGAATATTAGAGTAAATCTTTAACACGATTACCTGAGTGATGACCAGTATAATTACATGTATCCTAGTAGAATGTTGAGACTGGTTACGACAACAATTTTTAGCCTGCTCTGGACTAATATTCTCACCTAATCGAGTAATATCTCTTTTCCCGAATTGCTAATCCCCAATCTTTTTATTATTTGCTCTTTCATTATGCTCATGAGAATCACCACTCGTCACCAACAGTTAATAAAATACATAGCTTCATCTCTTGCCCTCTCATGATACCTCCTTGCCTTCGATCTGAATAAATTAAGACAACACGGCAGCATTCGTTCTTCATGTTCCATCGCACTTCCTAACCAATATGTTAGCTATTTACTTGGCCACTCTCGGTTGGCCAAATAATTGACTCCACGAATACAATGAGCGAAGAGATCAAATAGGAGCAGCGCCCCAGCTCGAGGCACACTAAGGCGCCGTCCTTCAGCAATAGCTACATGAAACCCGGCAACGAGGCAGATGTCCTAATAGCGCGAGCCGTTATTTTAAGGGGCATTTTCTTGTGTTACTTTATCTTGATAAACGGCAAATGCCACTGGATCTTCTTCAATATTTCAACACAACCGTTTATAATTTCCGCCTGGGCAACCGCGCTCGCTACATCTCCGTCGTTGCTATCGCGTCACTAGTTCGTTCATGGCCTGCTTTTGTTTCTATTCTAGTTTCTCCACCTGCTTTCAAAGCTATTTTCGTGCAACTCTCACGTCATGATGGCACCGACTCGACGATAATCCAACGCCAACAATGCCATCAAGGTCAACAAGACCAAGAAGGCCAGCTGATAGAGCCCCACGATGCGCAGATCGACGGGCCGGGTTCGAGCAACATTCGTCAGATATCTATAACGCAAGTCAGAGACGTCCGACACACCTAAGAGGAAATATACGAGTCTATCCACCAATAAACAATCGACCACATAGCGACAATGTGAATACCTGGCCGGCGGGTTAGCAAGCAAAGCTGCTATATCGCCTGTCCATCTGCAAGACTTACACTCTTGAGGCTTATCGACACACCTTTGGTCCTTACTCCAAAGACATAACGCTAAAGTTCGATAAGACATATAAGGCCATGGACTGGCCCAGAAGAGCCCAAACGTAATCCGAAACATCATCGATGGCAAGCTCAAAGAAATGAGATTGGTGTGGTTCCTTCAACTGGTTGATACTACAACTAAGCCATGCTTTTGGGAAAAATACTGCGGAAGATTTCCCGACAAGTGGGAAACCAATGGACATGTCAGCCCAAGTACGGATTCAGAGGACGAAGCCGAGAACGAACTCAGTCGTGCCTATATAGCCATCTAGACCAAGACAGCCAATGAATCGACTCGAGGAGCACGGCGGGGAACTAGTACGACATTTTGGCTCAAAAATGATAAATTAAGAAGTCAGTCATATATTTATTGACGACGAGGGCATCGTCATTTTGGTGGGCAGCAAATGCCTCACGCCGAAAGAGAGGTGATGACCAACAGCGAGCACCACCAGCAACATATGTGGAAAAGCATGTGCGGAAAAACGACCTACGATACCGAGAACTAGCTGCGGAAGCCTTTCAAACTCATTGACCGGATTTACAGCTCCCAGATCAAGACACATAATTTCCGTCCACATTCTAGGCGTCTCTTTGCAAGGTCGGCCACATGGCCGTTTGACTCACATAAGCACAATCAAGCTACATTGGCGAGTGAGGTGAAGAAGAGAGTTGGTGATCACGAATCCGATACCGCAAATGTACCTAGGTACCTATTTGGCTCCTCCAGCATGGAAATCACGCGAAGATCCCCGACTTTTGGAAGCCAAAAGAACAACAAGCCAAATTGATCGAATACGACGAGCCAATGACACGATGCTCGAGTGACGGATCCTCCAACCGACGATGAACCAGAGGCCGGTGACCAACCCGCAGCCAATACTTTCGTTCCTCCAGCCAAGATCGGACCTCGTCTCGCTAAGCTCATGACCACCTACAACAAGACCGTGACGAAAAGCGAAAAAGTTTTCTTCACCGACAAATTCGCAGACCACAACTGGGGCAACTGGGGCGCCACACCAACGAAGCAGCAGAATGACCAACTGCTTACTCCTACCGACTTCGATGCGAACGACCAACAATGGAGCGAGGAACAAACTCACGGGTCAAGAAAGATCTAGCAGTCAGAGACGACAACAGGTAACCAGCCAAAACCCGAACCAGTGGATGACTTGGTTCCGGCACAACTTGCAGGAATGCGACAGAGCCTAGACAAGTTCGGGGACGATACTTCTGACGATTTCGAGATCATCTGCAAGAGGGCGGAGGATGTAACGGCCAGGGTTCAAGAGTGGGACCAACGCATGATGAAAATGACAAGAGACCTGGTCAAATTACAAGGGCGTATTGAAGCGCTGACGCAAATTCTTCGTCGAGCATGAGGACATCGTATTTTCGTCGCAAGGGGGGTGATGATAGCAGGTAGGCGACTTGAGTTTGCCTGGTGCGAAGGACGTTGGTGATTACGAATCCGAGATTGTACCCGCACGAGTCACGGACAGGCCGAGCTGTACGTTAATGAGGATAGGTTGTCTTTTGCAATGCAATGGAACGGAGCAACTCTCCGGGCTAGCCCCGTGGTCCCGGAGACATATCGTACTTGGTTCCCGAAGACGTTGTGATTTAGCTCCAAGTGGCTGTGATATCACCCGAAATACGCGGATACTCGTGTGGTTCAATGCGTATTCCTAGGCTGTACTTATTTTGCATTCTTGTACTTGGAGCTCGTCCACAGGCTTTGAGGTATCGATGCTTTGTTACGTCGTTGGCTATACCTGGACTCTGTGTCCTTGATAACTGTTGATATGTCGGCTGTTGGACTCTGTGTTAAAGGCTACCTAGAAGGCAGGTCAGCATACCCTCCCCTATTACTCAAATTCCTCCTTTGGGGTCCCAGTAGTGATGGATGATGGCGAGTATATACGTCGAAGACTGGTGGACTTGGAGGAACGTCGTGTGGTAAA
Source organism: Hypoxylon cercidicola (assembly GCA_022578845.1). Lineage (NCBI taxonomy): Eukaryota > Fungi > Ascomycota > Sordariomycetes > Xylariales > Hypoxylaceae > Hypoxylon > Hypoxylon cercidicola. The sequence continues at coordinate 118,349 of MU399522.1, forward strand.
TTTGTTGAATCTAAGAGGACAAAGACCACATCTTCCCTCGCCTTGGTCATCACAGGGAACATACTCGTCTAGGGCCGCTGTCAACCTGGCTGTCGAAACTCTGCTCCTGGGCAGCAGAAATATATTTCTGGGGATACTCGTAGGAAGAGCCGCCAAGGGACGTGAGTTGATAGAACCATCAAAGGTCGAACGCCGTTCTTTCGTGTCGTCCCGTCTTTCCTGTAAAGTCGTATCCCGAGCCAACTCCAATAGCGTTTTAAGGGCCTTCGTTGTGACAACAACCGTCACTCCGCGAAGAATTGCTCCACTCAAAACTTCTTGTCTCGCGATTCGTGATCTCGGTAGACTGTAGGAACTCGGTCGTACACGTATCCTAAAGGTCAAGTCAGTCCATCGCTGCAATCGTTGATCGCCCGCTCCGGAATCCTCGAGTGTTCTGGTAAATGCGGCAGCCGTGTCCCATCAACACTAGACCGTCCCGCTGGAATCGTATCTCTTCCAAATCTCTTGTGCTTCTAGTGTTCATCCCATAGTACACTTCTCTCTAACCCACTGCGCCACACTCGTCGGGTCAGGCTTCGACGTGGTATAACCGCATGGTCCGGAATATTCGTTGCTTGCGCTGGACCGGGAGGCTTGAAATCGACCTGTAAAATCCACGGTGCTCCTCCCTAGATGTTGAAGACATCCGCCCAAACCAAGTCGTAGTTCTTGCGATCCCGTTGTACCGCTCACAAATCCTCTCGAAACTTCCGGGCGTCTCGGTTGAGTCGACAAGCGACCAGAGGAAGTTCTTCGATGTTGTGGCAGAAAAATAGTACGGCTCGGGCTGTGCTAGGTCGTGTTTTCCTCCGCCGTCAAGTGGACGACGTACGGCGTAGTTTACCTCCTAAGGTATCAGTTGGTTCTTCGATTCGATGCCCTCCACTCCCGGCAAAACTGTCGAGCTCTGAGACCGAATCATGCGTCGAATTCCGAGTCCAAATCTTGGTCGTTTCTGCGTCGTACTTGTTGCTGCCACCCATCCCACCCGAGCAGTCTTTCTCCATCTCGTTCGCCTCAAACCACTCGAGGAAGCATACCATTTCTCTAGTTGAGCCGTCGTGTTGCCATCCCACCCCATAGTTCCAGCAATGGTGAGGTCAATACCTCTCCTCTGTTGACGAGCAGACCCTGCCAAACAACCTCCGCATGCCGATAAAGGTGCATAGATTGGGTGGTATTTTGATGAAGCTAGAGCTGGTGTCGTCGTCGATCCACAAGACAGGAGTCACTTCGGGACAGAAGCGGAGGTATAGACTAGACGTAAGACGAGAATGGCGAGGTTAAACTAGAGCGCTTGGTTCCAGGAACTCGGTCGGATCTCGTCCAGCAGTATTTTTTCTATGTTAGCTAGCGAGGTAGTCTAGTAGTGTAATGGCATAGAGGTGGTTGGGAGGCTTAATGTTAGCTTTGAGGAGGCAGTGTCTATTGGAAGGTGTCATGAAAAGAAAACTGTCGACGCCGTGCCTTGGGTTGGTTTAGTTTCGTTGTGGCATTTTGCATCTGTGGTTTTGATGCATCTGAGGTGTCCGTCTCGTGTCTCCCAACGAACGTAGAGTAGGTAACGCTCCGTTACACTACATCAGTGGAAGAGTCGACGATTATGGTGTTTTCCTGCTTGAGATGTTACCTGTTACTCCATCTAATGCGTCATACAGCCTGCTTTTCGTCGGCTTCGTCATCCCTTGTCGATCGAGTGATAGAGTAAATCGACGGGAGATTTCAAACTGATGTTTCGCCCTATGTCGAAGTTGAGATAGGGGGTTCTCAATGATGACCCATTCGTTGTCAAATGTGACTCGGTGTGCGTTTCTCTAAGGGGGGTGCGCAGTGATATGCTGTGCTAACGGCGTACTAGCGGTGAGCGATTAGGGGGTCGTTTGGATCCTTTATCCTCTCCTGAATGGCGGCATTCTACAATCTGGCATGTCCTGGTCCACCTCCTCGGGTTTGTGAATACAGAGCAATAGATGGTCGTGTTCTCTTGCTCCGGGTATATTCGTCGTTCACGTTGACAAAGTGATCGTTCCTTCGGAAATTTTCAGCCCTGTTACTCCGGGGGGATATAAGCCAGGTCTTCTTCTGTCGGCCTACTCCGTTCGTCGTATTTCCAGGTTGCATTTAAGTATCGAAATCTGGCCTTAGTTGACATGACATAACATTCGAGTTTCTCACAGAGTTGGAATGATATATAAAGCCAAGAGAGTTGGATAATTGATTAATTGTAAGAGCTGACACCGGAGCCCCTGAGAACAAAAAGGGGGTCAACGGAGATCCACTATGTAGACAAATTCAGGAGGCTAGGTTACCATTCTGTCTGTGTGTTTGCATATACCAGTCAGCTATTGTGTTGATTACGTTACATGATGTATTATTGAGACGCATTCGTGGTGCTAAACTCTTGTAGGCAATAAACATGAACGGGCCTCGTTATATGTTGCTATTTACATCCTACCGTACCTTAAGCTGTCAGCCGCTTTGGACAGGGAACGGCCTTGTCGGTAGGCTGATACCAGGTGAGTGATTGGTGGTCGAGGTCTCCTTTGGCGTAGCTGCATACGCAGTGGCTGGGAATTGACCAGTTCCTGGTATGAGTTGATTTGCCCAGTTAGACCCCAAAAGGAACAGATCCAAATAGGAAGGTATGTATCCAATACTTCCTGGCGAGGACCCTGTTGAAGGAGCCTTACGAGATCTTGGTTTTGGTGGACCCGAGAACTCGAACCCATGTGCCGATGGTAGTAATCAACACGATGTCGCAAGTAGGTAACACCGGCTAGGAGACAAGGTACGGATGGTGCTTCGTTACCAGCTAGATCTCGGCTGCACCCTCACCATGCAGGGTTCTCCAGAAGTCGAGGTCCCTGTTAGCCAACAGGCTAGTTTATTTTGGTCATTAGGCGACGGGAAGACTGCGTACATATGTCTAAAATAGTTACCGTAACGTGTACTACTCGGCCGCTCCTCAACACCGGCTTACGGTAACCAGTACCGATTAACGGAAATGTATAGATACGTATAAGTAGAGACAACAGAAATGCTTCCTCAGTAGATAATCAAGCCCTAGACAACCTCGGTTTTTGGAGAGCACAACGTCGAGGCTACTGCTTGCTAGCATGCGAAGGAGACAAGCACGCCCTCTACTTTGACGGGTCCGTGTGTGACGCACAATAGGTCATTTCCGCGGAAATTTCTTAGCCTAAAATTCATATTGTGCAGCCTTCTTCTTGTCTAGACGGCGATCTGAGAGCAGAGTCAATAATAGGAGGCTTGCTAAGGTGGTGTGCTGTGTGTACATCCAGGGGGACGTGCAACTGGATCTCGGACCAGGATGAGTATGTGGTTAGGTGTATACCAGGTAGGTATGCAAGTGATAGAAACGGAATGTCACAGTGCGGAAAAGAAAAGAAAGAAAAGAAAGAAAATTCCCTAAATTAACAATGTACCTTCTAACCTGTTTGGCTCTGGCGAATCACGTACGGTCGTAGATCACCGCACGGGCCATTATAGCAGGACAACCCATGCTCTTCCAACTTCATCCAACCCCTCGGGAGCGGTTTTTCCGCTCTAACCTCTTGCTCCCGTCCCCCCTATGGAAAAATCTCGGTGGCTGAAGAAAATCGGTTACACGATCTGTAATCTTTGACACTAAACTGACCAAGGGTATGAAGCAAAAGAGGGCCCGGTTGCAAAAAATGTCCGTTCGTTTGTCTTGAAAAAAATGACACGTTGCCACCACCACCACTACTCTGGCCTCGCCCATGGTCGGGTCTGTTAAGACTGACCTACTCACATTTGGGAGCCCGTGGTCATGCGTGCGCGTTTGTGGCTTTTCTTCTGGTGCCCTCCAGGCAAGGATTACGAAAAGGCATTGCGGATGGATGCTCCTAAGTATGGACCGTATGGGCCGGAAGAGAAGACCGGCAGTCGGCACTGTCCTGCGACTTTTTGCATAATGAAACAGAAGTCTTGCAGCAGGCATGTGTCAAAGCCCGGAAATGCTATGTCGAGAGAGAGAGGTCTCTTTCTTTTTTGTCGGTTTGAGGTAACCATCCCACGAAGCTCGGGGTGCGACGTCTACGCGCTATTCGAGGGTCCGTTCACAACCGAAGCTTGCTTCCAAGGAGTTAGTATGGGCCGCATTGCTCCGTTTTGGGACGGGATGGGATGCAGAGGTTGGGCCTCCATTACCGGTTTTGGCCCTTTCTAACTTTGGCAGCGTATACGACGTGCTGGCGGTCCAATGTCTTGCCGCATTTGGTTCGTGGGCCCATGGGTGCATGAGAGCCTGCATGAACATGAACATGAAAACCTAGGCCAACGCCGTTATGGTATTGTCGCTATGATCGATGTCAGGGATACACCGACTTGCATCTACGACGACGACATGGTTGGAATTCCCCATTTCCCCCGCATCCCAAGGTCTGGCCCGGGATCTTCGAGCCGACGCTAAGGCTGATGGAGGTCATGCTGCTTGGCCGTGATTCGGCCTCTGCGGTCGTTATGTGCTGGTGTTACGCATCTACGGGGCAAGGCATTGTCTTGCGTGCTTATCTCGCTCCCGTTGTGGACGGACCGCTGACGATGACCAGCGAGGCATAGGCGTCTCATGCAAGTCATACGTTGCTCCCGAGAGTCCTCTCGTGGCCCACATACATAGGAGGCGACTCGTGCGAGATGTCACCGACCTCCCCATCCAGCCGTCGTATCCGTAATTGATTTCTGGGTCGAGTTAAGATAGGCAATGCTTAATAGTGTCACTAATGTGACCTCTCCGTCCCCCTTACCCAGCATTCAGGAACGGTGACCCTAGAGAGTGTCTAGTAGACTTAGGCTTCCGATTCCCGTAGCACCCCTAACAGACTAGGCTGCTGTAGACTCCACATCCCGTCTCTGACCTGCCGCCAGCGGGAGGGTAGCCTCACAATCTAGCCGGCCATGGTGGAACCCAGTACTGAGGTACCCTGCAGGAGCTGGGTTGTCATAGCAAGGTCGAGTCCGTGGCCTACTAGCTAGAGACGGAGCCTGCTGCCACACCGGCATCTGTACCACGATTTCTCTCCAATGGGAAGGGGTGTGAGGGGGTACTGATTGTCTAGCAGTCTATGGATGTGCAGTTTCCATACGGACAAATACCTCGTCCTTCTCTATACCCGGGCCGCATCCCTTGTCAGAGCTCTCTCCCACCGAAAATCACATCCACGATGCTCGTATAATTGTCGTCTCAATAGCAGACTCTATCTTACTTCGCCATCCCTTGCTTTCTCGGATACGAGTCGCCGAGGAACCTCGGACCGGACCTAAAGGGATGGCTTAGCCCGAAAGAGAAGACGCTCATGGCGCTTCGGCATTTTTATTAACAGCTCCGTCCGAGTGAGATAGAGAGAGAGATTGGCGACGAGAGTGGTTCATACGCCCGTTACTATATGACCTGGCCGCAGCTAGGCCGGGTTTCTATATAAAAGACCCCATAGCTTAGCCTACCTACGAGATCTGCCGTGCCCCATGTCCTAAGAGCTATTATTGGGTCGCACTGGGCCTCCTGTGTTGGCCAAGACGCAATCAGGGGTATAATTGTGCTCTGCTATACGCACAGTCGCACGCCATATCTATCCGCTTCCTTGCTTTTTCGGTGATCTTAGTGGCTGGAACTAGCCCGGATAACTTCACGACACCTTCTTTCGGACACATCATGTAGGTAATCAGCTAGATGGGGAAAGGACAAGCCCTCAGACACGGCAGGCTGGCGCCTTTTACCACTCGTCGACTGCAGTCATGAGTAAGAGGAGTAAGCGTACCGTGGTCGTGGACACACAGTCCCAAACTTTTCTAACCCCCCTTATCACCAGGCTGCTGTTGCGCTCCACCACCACTGATGTTACAAGATACGTATCACGAGGACGGAACGTATTTGCATATATTCATTTTTTTGTGCAGTACCTATGAGATAATTACTATATCTATGGCTGCCGTTAGTTGATGTGGGCTGCTGGCCCCTCTCCGAACGCCGCTGGAAGTGTGAATGACCGATCCAGACTGTGTAGTTCCACGGGAGCAACTGTTGTGTCCCCCATTGTTCCATCCATAAGGGGCCGTTATACCCCCTCGTTAAGTTTTACCAAACTATAATGGAAGCCCCGAATAACCTTTACGCCGGCCCAGTAATCTTCGCCAAGATGATGAGATTGCCCTCCAATAAACGACCTGCCATCTGCAGAAATAGACTTGCAGTGGAGGTTCCTCTCCCGAGACCGAGACCGCCTGCTGACCCTGCCACAGGTTTGCGGTCCGGGCCCGCCCCCTCCACTTCTGATGTCGACCTTATCTGATCTCTGACGCCAGATGCTGTTCATCGGCCTTAATACTGCATGACGGAGCATGTGCCGGGGTGCTCTCTCTCGCCTAAACCTATGAGATCCCAACAAAATGGGGGTAGCCACCCCTTTCCTTTAACACCATGATAGCCGAGTCGAGCCGACAAAAACCCAGGAGGGAATATCTGTCCCCCCCCCAAAGACGTCGAGTGGCGAAGGAGGGAACATTACGTATTATGACGAGACATATCCGACCATAGTAAGACCGTTGGTGGGATGATGTGAGGAGAAAAGGGTACTAATGTAAAATGATACTGATGACTTCGTGAATCGCGCAGAAGAGCAAAAGGCAGGCTATGCCCCTCTGCGCGTTATCATCCGCACAGAGGACATTGGCCAGGCTGGACGATGTAGCGTTCGTGCGGTCCTCTCGGGCATGAGTGCTTTCGACTGCCGTCAACGGAGGTACGGAAGAAGTGAGCGCCGGGGTCGAGACACGACGTGTATATATAGTAGTTTTTTGTGAAGTCGCACATTATTGTGCTAGAGAATGAGCTCTAAGTGTGTTACTGTTTATGCTCAGATTCCCGAAAGTGTGAGGATGAGTGGTCTGTGCAAGTCAGATCGTGATAGCACTTGTACTTGAAGCTGGCCATTAGTACGTGAACAAGGCTCACAGCAGCGGTGGCACATACCTTAAATATACGATGAGAGACGAGAATAGCTCCTTAAGGAAAGTTAAGTTCGATGTCTGTTCGGCGTGGTATATAGTTTGCGGGTTGGAGTTGACTAGTTTCTTTAGAGTTCCGGGGAGAGCCAGTGACGGCATGTCTAGGCTACTTATATATATAGCTTAGGGAAGGTGGAGATGTGACTTGCTTTCCTAGAAGTATCAAGTCGCACGACATCCCTTGTAGGTCCTTGTAGGTCCTTGTGGGATAGCAGGTTAATAAATAATAGTCATTATTATTATCGGGGTGTGGTCAGCCCGGGCCCTGTGTATGTGCGTGCACGCGCGTGAGAGACAGAGCAGATATACATATTAATGTGTGAGTCTGTGGGTGTGGGTGAATGTGGATGTATTTCATAAATTACCCAGCCAGGTGGTGAAGCAAGCTTCAACCTCGCCCACTGGAACACAGCAACGAACACAGTACATGTTGACAGAGACATAATATCTGGAGCCCCAGGGCCCACGGGAGAGAAGATGACATGGGTAAAGAGAGAGACCATCCATGTCTGACGGAGAGGCGCTTGCACACGTCTCAACACCCAGGTCGATTAGAAGTTTATGTGAGAGTACAAGTACGGACGGTACAGATGGTACATAGAGAAGCTCGTCGTGTGCGTGACAAACGGGGCCTAAGCAAATCTAGCTCCATCAGACGATCGATGAAGCATGGTCGGACTCCGACAAGGGCCAAGGAGAGAAAGCTTGGAATGGAGATGGCATCCCTGAACGGAGAAAAAAAATAGTGGTTCAAATCTTCTACTTCAGGGCACCAGGACGTTCAGGAGGGGCCCGGGAAAGTAAGAAAGCGGGGAGTACATGAACATGGAGAGCTAAGGGGGACATAATAAACCAGTCCGTTCAAATAACGAGAGGTTTGGCCATACACATATTACCTTTTTGTATAGACTTGGTTTGTGACAAGAAAGGAAAGGGGCGTATAGAGAAAATAATAATCATCAATATCCAATACAAGGAGAGATCCTCGAGGTTCTCCGATCGAGAAAAACGGACAGGGGGATGGTTTGCATGTACTTGTACAATGCTACTATGGGACAGGCATGCTATACGCAAGCAACCAGCTACGGTACGCTAGTGCACCAAAGCGGCAATGAGCATGATGCAAGGTAAATCCATTGTCGTACCCCTTGGCATGTTCTGTTTGGTGATGCAGCCCTGCGCGAGGGGTGAATTGGAATTGCTAGCAGTCCCACTGTGTTTGGTGAGGGCGAGACGGCGTTAGAGCTGCGAACGAGGCGGCTTGTCCCATTTCATAATAAGCGAGAGCAAGATGGAAGTGGATATGACGATTGATGTGACCCCCGGCCTTAGATGAGTGATCCATCGTGATTGAGTATTGTAATAGACTGGACTGGATCTTAGGGAGTTGAGGTACAGAGAATAAATTCAGTACCTGGTAGGTAGCCGTTAAATCACGAGATATTACCTACATGTACCTACATGTATGCACTTAAACACCTAATAATAAGCGCTACCAAAGACCGAAGCCTCGGCATTAGAATAAGCGGACCAACCAGAAGAACGGATCTAACATAACGAACACCACGAAGCCATGTATAAAATCTAGAGATCTACCACTTAAAAAAAGCCGTCTCATTGCATTTCGTCAACTTGGAATCTCCGAAAGGGCTCCTGTTTCGCCTACAGGGCTCTAGATGAAGCACTCGATATTTCGAGCAGCAAACTTGTAACAATATTGTAACAATATTAGGTAGAATTTGACAATATCGATCTCGCCCCTTCTGCTTCATGCGATGACCCCGTCTTCATCTCGGAACAACTGAGGATGGATGCCTTGGTGATATCGATATCGAGCGTGTGATATCGATCTCTTAGGTGGGATATGGACAAGAGGTACTTCTTTGCCGTGTTATATAGCGCTGGGTAGGTATCTCGCATTGCGACAACGGTTAACCAATGGGATCCACACTGGCATGAGCATCGTAAGAGTTCGAACCGTGATGAGAAAAGACAAGAGAAAAAAAAAAGCAAACATATATTATATTGTGAACGAGGTACGAAATATGCAGTTTCCAGTTTCCTCAAGTCCCCGTGCGGCGGCCAAGCCGAGACCCCCGGTCCTGGCTCCTGGGCGAGGTCTGGCTGAGATGAGAACTGGGTGATGTATCCGTAGTACGATCCCTCATGTAAGAACGTACATACATACTGTATGTACATGATAATAGTCTACACCACGGCCCTGGGGCGTGGTAAACTTCCCGTATTATAAAGCGAGTTTTCATCACGATAGTAACGCCAAGGCCACCTCCGTGCTATATTTCTTCTCCTGTCGATAGCCTTCACTTTGACAGCGGCAATACCTAACAGAGTCTAAGATCCGCCAGCTTGAAATAGCGCGATAGGACGGACTAATAGCGCTAGCACTGCCAGACTAATGCAAGCGTGTGACATGCCGAACGTCTTATCCTTTTCCGCTTACGATTGGTCCATTTGCCAATTGTCTCCCCTTTATCCCTGTGGTTCTGGACTATATCAAGTGCTTTGAACCTCAAAGCACAGAATGTGATGAACCCAAAATGCCTCAAGACCGGCCCACGCAATTCCCTATCAGATGCGTTGATCTCTGACTCTAACCTCCATCGTAGTGGTGTACGAGGTTTGTGAGGTGTATGATGAGGTGTTACAGTACGTGGGGCTTGAGGTGTTCGTCTCCCAAACCCCCACAAGTTTTCATGCATTAGGTATCTAAGACATCTGGGGCCTGCCGGTAAAGTCATAATAAATTCGGATCCGAGCCGGCTTTCAAGAGGACTTCGTCATGGGCTAGACGGGATGGAGGAGCTGCATGATCGTAGTCCCTAGAGTAGATCCCGTTTCGAGACCAGTAAAAACAGCGATCAGTTGTTATTACACAAGGCTGAAGAGACAAACACGACGAGAAGATACTTAGGAGGCTTGAATATAGATGTGAGGGATATGAGGGATTGTGATATAAAATAAAATAAAAAAGTGAGGCGTCAAAATTTGTGAAGCATTCTCTTACGCCCGGCATTCGAGCTGATCTACCGAAAAGACTGCAATCGTGGTCGCTGATCTTTTTAGTTGGGGGTTATCGTAGGTACTGTACTTGTAGGTACTACCATCGGCTTGACGTGCGCAGCAGATCCCGCACTCGTTAAGCTGGTAAAACATGCTCGGAGTAGGGGAAAATGTAGGAGCTGAAGCCTGAAAGGGATATGGGCTGTCTCGCATATCGGGATACGGAAATCGCCAAGAGACGCCCCCGTCCAGTTCAGGTGGTGGCTTGAGATGTAACATACGCACGTTTGACTCGCATTGAACATACATATTTTACTTGAAATTGGCAGGGCAAACAGATTGCAACCGCAAGAGCAGAGGTAACATTGATATAACAAGGAAACCTGGTACATAACGTAGGTGACGGGCCTAGGTACTATGTAATACGAATCAGCTCTCTCGTACCCCATCTCTTCGGAAAGATTACCGACAAGCCAGAATTGTTCACTCTTTGGAAAGCCAAGGTCCAGCTCGGGGACGTTACCTAGATGTTACCTACCTAGGTACCTAGGTACCTATCATATAGATGTCAGATCGGATCGCAGTTTTTGACTCGCTAATAAATATCTCAAGCCGACGAGCCACGTGATGAATTGGTCTTGCTACTTTAGCTACTGTATGTATTACGGATGTAAGTTGTGCCTAATAATGGGATCCCGTACTAACGCCTAAGTTATCCAGTTCAAAGTTACCGAACGAGCGTGCCGAGCCTGCATGAGCCGCTGCTGAAGTGGGTTTCCTAACGGGGCGACTACTGCAGCCATTGTGGATGTGTGTCCGTCTAGTCGGCGTCGTAACTAAATCAGGTACGTACATACATAGTAGCGCGTATGCGTTCGTAGCGTCGACGGATTGCCCAATTCCTAATAACCGGAAAGGCATCCCGAAGGTAAGGGATCGATGAAAATAGGTGATTGTGGGGGGGGGCAACTTTTCTTCTCCGTTCTTCTCGAAGCAATCTGCCAAGGGATCGAGCGAGCCCCCTCCTTCGGAATCGTACCATGGACCAGAAAACGTACGTTTCGCCAGTTTTTTTCATCTTCTCCTTAGAAAGATTGCTACTACGAAGAGAATATTGAAGATGGGGCAGTAAACTTGAAGATACCTTCTAAGAGGGGAGCTTATTTAGGTTGAAACGGTTATGCGGGGCTAAGAGCTAAGAGCTAAGAGGATAGGTGCAATATGTGGAGTTACGCAGGTATCTAATTAGGTACCTACTTAAGGTATAATAATAATATTAGTATTTTCGGGGTCAAGGTAAGATCATGATAACCTTAGTTAAGTTAAAGGATATGCGACAATCGAAGACGAGTGGATTTTCATTTTGCCCACTTCCATTTTCTTCCGACTCGCGCTTAGACATCGATCTCACATGGGCCCCAGAAATGGCCCGAGGGGAAGGAGAGTCAAAGCGCAAATTTGGGTTTCGTCCGAGTCAAAGCGCTCGTCTGATCTCTTCACCTTTTTTTTTTTTTTTTTTTTTTTTTTTTTTTTCAATATTATTACCACTATTACCACTAACCTCTTACTACCATGCATAGAAAAGCAAGAAACTAGACACTGTCTAGCGGCGACTCGATGCCCAATATCAGATCTATCTGTTATTAGGCTCGAAATAGACATCCACATTAGCATTAGTCGACGTTAGCACCACATGCCTTACATGCCTTATACGGGCGGCCTGTGATGCCCTGAAATGAAAAAGATTATTTCTAATAAAATGTCCGACAAGACGCCTCGCCTCAATGCAATGCAACGCTTCCCGACCAAACAAGCCGGGATCAGGATTACATACTGTAGGACCAGGTCCGGGTCCAGGAGAGCCAGGTTCGAGTCCTGGGCCGATTGTGACAGGTCATATAGCCAAGCCACCGGTTCTTCCACACTTCCCCGATGACCATCATGACTTGCCGGGTTTTTGTTTTTAGTGTGTGCATCCGACAACACAGTACATACACGAGCCCCGTGCTAGGTATTCGTCGTCATCGTCCATTCTGAGCTATGGCCTCAACACAGACACTTACATGCTCATTCGGATGTCTTACCCGTATCGGGGTCTTACTACCAGAGTCTGAGAAAAGAGCCAAGCACCTCACTTTTGAAATGTTCAGTGCAGAGGTGTGATTGCGCCTATCACTGGACGTTGCTCCTCTGTATGGAGTGGATATATCTTCTATGTCAACCATCGGCATGCTTCAATGATGGAGTACCTACGTCTAACCCCCCCGTGAAAGTACCTTTCTATTTCCATTCAGTTAATCGAACCACAGTCTCAGTGTCTTTAGAAAGCCCCGACTCCGAGTCAGACGGTAATAGAAGTGACTCGATACGTGTTGCCTCTAACGTCTCGTGAACCACCATCGGCGCCACTCGAGGCATCGCGGTGAGACCCGAGCCGTTCTCCGTACGAACATCGACAGGCGGAACTTGGGCCTGCCTCTTCCGTGGCTCAGAGACTCCGTCTTGTCTTATTGCGCACTACTACTGCAATTCGCTTCCGCCCAGACCGCCACCTGGCAGAGAAAGCAATCGGCGCTAGCTGCGGATGGGCTTCGCGCGATATGATTGATTACCGAGCGGGCGGGCTGCGTGTGTTGTTCTACCAACTCGAGGAATCTCCCGGGACAGGCGAGCGAGCCGCTTGGCGGAAATGCGCGGCCTTGGAGCCGGACCACCCGATCCTACCACCTGCCAGTTGTGAGTGTCTCGTGTGGCGAGTTAGGCAGTTCTACTATATTTAGTGGATATTCAATTATCGACGCGTGTGATGTCGAGGCCTGAAGCTACAATGGCATGTGGTTATTAGGCGACGAGTTGACTTACTAGTAGAGCAGTCTTGATGGAAAGGGGGTTGCATCGGGCACTAATATGGCTTACATGTCACTTCCGAGCTAGAGTCGATTCTTAGGGCGAAATTGTGGGCATTGACCACTTGCAGCCGTACAGCTGTATGTTTTGTCTTTGTCTGCTGAGCTGAGAGTGAAGCGGGCGACTGCCGGCGGCAACGAAGGGGGCTGTCCCCGGCTCCTCTTGCAGAAGCAGACATGGCTGCGAAGGTTGGTGACTTGGCAATAAAGCCCTAAGTAAACTCCAATGAGATTTTCATCGGGTTACATACACCATGGCTGGATTGAGTTTGGACATGATTCCCAGGTGCCCTTTTTAGTGTCTCTGGTAGGCGGGCAGCCACTGACAATCGGGACCAGGAGGCGGTCTATAGGTACTCATACAGTATTCATTATAGCAGAGAAGCTAGAGAGCAGCGTGAAATCTGATATGATTATCTCCGTCAGTTTTTATTAATGGTGAGTTAATGGTATCATGTGACGGTCGAAGCAAGGTCAACTTCCCCCTTTTTCAGGGGGAGAATTCGAGAGATACGATCCCCAACACAGGTATAATTAATTAGGTAGTATTTGGAGGATGTGCCAGGGATTTATCTACCATAGAATGCTTCGAACCCAGAACACCTTATTCTTTCGCCGGCAATGCAGACATCCACCCTCGCCCCCATTACATTGTTGAAATTTCCTTTGATCCGCAAGCTCCTAGCGCCAATTGCTCGAGTGATATATTTCCCAAAAGAAAGGCCCGGTCATGAATCCCTTAGTCGCGTTCCTAATTTCTGCTATGCCCCATTACCAGGTAGGTATATAACTTAGAGAACTCCGTGACAGGAAAAAAGAAAAGGGATGAGAGGATTGTGGAATCACGTGTCATCCCCTAGCGGGTAGACGCCCTTCAGAATCTCCCAGCACCACAGAGCGGTCGCGTCGGTGTCTTTCAGGTCCCGTATCCAGTCTATACAGAGCATAGCTGTCTCGTTGGCGTCTTGGTCGAAATTGGTCCCCATTAAAGATGTCCGTATCCGTACCAGGATAGGTACCTGCTGCGTCAAATGCAGAATCAGAAGAATGCCGAGTAGGTTTTGCGTCCAGAAAAACAGACACGGGATTAGCCGCTTATGGAAGCAAGTGGGCGACATCGTGATAGGCCATTTGAGTATGGCCTTGAGGCATTCCGCAACGCCCTCTGCATCGTCCCGCGTCACCTGCTCCGGGTGGTGGAGGGCTTTGAATATGAACGGCCGGTGTATAAGATATTTCACGTAATAATATCGTGTCCTGAGGCCAGCAATTTGTATGTCTACCGTGTATGGGTAGCGTACGGGAGGGCTATCCAGGTCCGTCGTAAACATGAAGTTCGAGTGGATATCCGGCACTGGAGGCGGATACATCGACTGGTCGTCGTATAACTCTTCAGTCGGGCTGGAGAACGTACCCGGGTTATCCCCCTCCCAACGCAGATACACGGGCAATAGTCCTCTCCAATGGTCTAGCTGCGCGGCCATCTGCTTCGTCATGATGGCGGCTGAGGAGATGGGTGGTTCGGCCGGAAGGTGTGTAGGGCCGAAAGCTTCATGTAATTAGTCAGTGATGTTTCTTCAGCTGAAAAGGAAGAATCAGGAGACGCTTCCGCGTTTACAATTCCGCATTGAGCTTACCATTAGTCAAGCTAGTGTGAAACTCTACAGAGAGTCGCCGAAGCACTATTTGCGACGCGAAGTGCTCTTGAAAGTGAGAAGCTTGATTCCCGAGGTAGTCATCCTCAGAGAAGGAGCCGCTGAAGTCAGGCAATCCCACCAATGCCTCTAACTTATCGAGGCCGGTCCGAGGAATATTCAGTTCCAAATTCAGACATCTGTAACTGGTTAGTCTGATCCATAACAATGTCAGGGGTATACGACGTACGTCTCCATTATAGAGCAATGCCAGAAAGCTCTTCGGACCAGATCACCCCGATGAGTCGCCAGTTCCTCTGGATTACTAAATACCACGTTAATAAAAACACCGCCCTCGTCTCTCTTGCTACGTACCTGGTTAACAATGCTTGGCACGCAAGCGACGCGGATGTCGTCAGGCGCCAAAACTCCTGTGTAAGTTAGCAAGTAAATCTGAATGTTGGATCGGAAAGACTTCTAGCTACCAAATGATGGCAGCATGTCCCGTAGTAAATACTAGACAAGGATTGGTCAGCGATAATACGGGGTTGCTACCAGATGATACTCACGCTGCCAAAGCAAATATCTGCACATTCTCCAGACTGCACTCGGTCAGATTAAATCCCATCCGCTTTCTAGCCTCGTTGAAAAACAACAGCCCCGGTGGTCTATCTGGAGTGCCCCCCCTTACGCCACTTGGACGGCCTTTATATGTCTGCAGATACCAGATTAGTAGGTAGCTTTTCGGAAATCGCAGAGGGGAGAGCGAGCGTTGGCCAAGACATTTCCAAGTAACACAATAGACTCAACGAACTATGAAATATTAGGTAGGGTGGGCAATAAGAGAAAAGGTGATAAGATGCTTAAAACGCACTTACTGCGATAGGAGCACTTTGCACGTCGCTCATAGCCACTTCGCCCAGTGCGAAGACTAGGCATGCTAACGTCGAAGAGCTGCTCTCGTCGAAGCCGCGGCTAGCGATGGCAGGTAATACTTCTGCCTGAAAGATCTGCCGATCCATAATCGGATATATCAAGTTGAACGTGTCGAAATACGATTTAGAAAGTCGCTGCATCGTGTCCCAATTCATACTCAGCCCGCCCGCCTGCATCCCTTCCACCTGGCTCGTGGGAGGAACCTGTAAAGAGATAGAGGCACCCTCGCTGCTTAGATTAACAGAAGCGTACATGTTAGTCGGTAGGGTTACCGCCCGGCCCTGCAGACCCAACAACATGGCTGCTCCATCTTTTTCTAAGCGTGGAAGATCAATATTGGGGTTCTTGTTCTCAAGAACTTGTTGTATGAAGGGCCATGACAGCATTTTATGGGTAGCAGAGACATATTGAACATCTCGAGGCGAAGCTGGGGGGATTGCCGGAGGTTGAAGATGGACGTTTGCGGCAGGCCATGAACTAGACCGGCTAGCATCTAGCGCCACCCGGGGATTGGTCTGGAGAGGGCCATAAATGGACAGGGGAAAGGCACCTCGAGCGTTGAGGCTATCGACCTTCCCATCTAGGTTCCTCAAGTTCCCTTCGAGGTTCTTCAGTCGCTCCAGTATCTCCACAAGGGTCTTATCTTTCCTGTAACTCGTCAGTGTTATCCGGCACGTCACGGTGCAACATGATTCGGCTCGGGACTTTCGTCGAATGCATCCGAGGAGGGTACAAGTTGCATGCGGACGATACGTACTTGGTCGGTTGAGGCTCTCGATATTTGCATTCCAGCTGACGGGGTTAGTAAAGAGACACGCAGTGGGGCGAGACGGTCCATCTTACATTCATTCGCTGTCCCACGTTTTGCTGTTAGTTATAACATCTACCTTAAGACTTAGACGAGTCACTAGGAGTATCATCAAGAAGCAGAAAGGAGCTGTACGACCTCGACGCCGTTTCCTTTTATCCTTCAAGGGTCGACTGCTCCCAAAGAAGGACCAAACTGATATGAAAGAGTTCGATTACTGACCTGACAAGTAGCGCACTTTGGCCTCTCTTCGCTACATCTTTGCTTGCGCTGTCTGCAAGACTCACAGGCCTGGGGCTGTTAAAATGTGAATTCTGAAACAGAAGGGGGAAAATGACGAAATACCTGGGCTGCTATAGCACCCCGCTCCTTTCTGCTATTATTAGGCGTCGCCGGTCCAGCAGAACTTGAGTTATTCGAAGTGCTCTCGGGATTCATCCTCTACAATAAAAAGTGCAGGCGGAGGGGGTGTGGTTGAGGATCGAGGGAATAGCCTCTGGGCCGAGGACGATCGAGAAAAGGGTTCTATCGACTGAGCACATGACAGACGACGATAAGTTAGTGCTACAGTTGTGTCCAAACACGACCATCCCTGAAAAGAAGCGCGAACCCGGAGGAGCGAAGTCGATGCAGATCAGGCGCGGTATACTTGCCGTCTAGGATTGAGGGAGGATCACCGGACCGGACCGCAACGCGTACACGGCGGATCTCTCAGCTCGGATATCTAGGGACCCTAGATGGGGATAGAGGGTGGTGACTGGCCGGGCCTGGGTCGTAAATCCTGCTCTACCAATTGTCATGCAGTAGGGCTTCTTCAGAAGGGCACGAGGGCGAAAACCGATTGAGATTTTGTATTTTTTGGAGACTTTTGGGCTAAGACGAGTAAAACCGAATGTTTTGATGACTGTGGAGGGCGGTTCTCACGGAGGAAATGCCCGACTCCGCTGGCCGCCTCAGCAAAGAAGGGGAAGACAGGGCCTTTTTTAAACGGGCGCTCGTGGTTGAAAAAAAGGGACTCTCTTCTTTTTCCTGCCAGGCCTAGAACCAATTTACAGCGCAGTGAAGCCCGTGCTTTCCAGTACGCCACACACGACCGCATAAAGCCTCTTGAAGGCGATGTGGAATTATTTTTTAATGGTGGTTGATGCCACGATGTTGGCTACCTAGACACGGGAAATAATTGGATGTGGCTTGCACTTGCGAAGGAATCAATAGGGACTGGTAAAGTGGACAAACCTCAAGGGCTAAAGAAGGCTGCAAGACGGGTAGGGATATGATTGCTTCCAAGCTGGTCTAGCCATACATGTACATACCCCTAGCCTACCCCTTCTTATCTGGCTCGTAAACCGACCACATGTGCATTTCTAATATGGCAAGAAATGTAGGAACCACACTTTGCACTCGCTGTGTTGCTACGCTTTCCCCCCAGTAGCAGGTCCTGAGGCCGGCGTCGTAAAGGTCATTGATTCCAAACAGATGACGGCGTTGAAACGAAGCACATGCCGGGGTTCATGCTGGGTGTGCCGGGCGTAGCAACAGTCGGGTCGATATCAGGTCCACAGAAGCTGAATTGGACAATAGCGCCATCCAGTCAGAAGCCATCGTGAAGGAGACATCCAAAAGGGTAAAGTGTCGACGACGGGCGATAGGCTTGGCTGCCGAAAAGGAGCTAAGGTCAACGTCATGCCGCACCTTGCCGAATATTTCTAAGATATCAGATGGGAACGGCATAACCGGAAAACCTGTTCCTCGACGAACGGCCAGCCCCAGGCAAGTTTAGGTCTAGGTCCAGGTCCAGGTCCAGATCTAGGTCTGTGATTAGAAGTCTCTGATTGGAGCCGCGTAACAAAAAAAAGTCACTAGTTTAAAAAATATATAAACAAGAGCCAAATATGCGGCCAGCACAGCTGCGAAGTGGACACCGAAATAAGAAGATAGACAAGACAATCCAAAAATAGATCGAGGGTGAGTCGTGAAGTAGAAAGTGAAGGGAGCTGGGAGCTGGGTGCTGGGTGCTGGACGAAACAGAAAAAGAAAAAGAAGGGGTCGATGATTATCCAGAATTTTTAGAGGAAGCGGTGCTCCCATTGGTGGCGACACACTAAGGACCAAGGTACAGTTAGCGGGAAAGACTGCCAGGCTAGGGTGGAGATCCGCGCTACGTTCCGAGCACACGTACCTGGTAAATAGCAAGACTGTGGGGTAATGGCCCGAAGGGTTAGGGGTGAATGTACCTACATTCATAGTACATACATAGGTACATTACCTACTACATGTAGATAGGTAGGTACAGGTACGAACGCCTTGGTTCGTGCATCTCACCTTTGAGAAATGCGATCCTTTAATTCATTCTATTATTATATAGTCCTGCGAGGCCATCTCCTTTCTCGGTCTGTCAGCGCACTTCCTCTACTTAGGTGCCAGGGTGCCAACAAACAACAGACGAGCGACGGAATACAAACGAAATGACACAGAAGTTACCTACGTTATGAGGTGGGTAGTTCTGAGGCCGGCCTAGACCTCCCTTGGATTTCTCACCATTGAATGTGTCTTGCCCGCCCCAGGTCCGTATGCAACCAGGCCCTCAGCTGAGGCCCCCCTTAAAAACTTCATTGGAGAACGCGGTCCTCGAGTAACAGATGATCTATCGATGATCTTCACCATTTTCAGCGATCCTCGCTTGAGCCGCAGCCGAGCCCGGGCGACGACATTCCGACTTCATGTCCCATTCCACTCAAGAACCACACTGCTTATCCCACGTGTCCTGCTGCACGGCTTACGGTCTATAGGATCAGTTGCATGAGCGCCGTGGCCCCTTTTTCTTCGTCCCTGTCGGCTATCACCGAGATGAGACTGCGATGATCATCTGGCTAGTCTCATTCACTTCTTTCTAGATGCCGTCTTAGGCGCGTAGATCAGTGTTCGATATCCGATATCAGGTCAAGCCATTTTTTCTATTACGAATCTGAACAAGCAGCGATATCGAAGGACTTGGCTATTACGAAGTCTCTTTTGCCGGATCGGATTCGCCGAAGCTACCTAGGTAATTACACAGACTTTTATATGACACCACCGCTCGAGCTCTCTAACGTTAGGCTAACTTCAGAAATATATAAGCCATCCCACAGTAGAACCATTGTACCAGTTTCTCCATAAGATACTATGGCCGAGTTGGTTCGGTCTAGCGGATACTATTCTTACACTATCCTTATAAATATGGTTATGAGTATTGCTAGGTCCTAGGGTTCGATTCCCTAGATGGCTAATCTTTTTTTTTTTTTTTTTTTTTTTTTTGCCTTTTGTCATTTGTAGCCTGATTCATTCTTCCACTGACCGCAAAGCTAAAGCCTGGACAGACAAATATGTATGCAGCATCTTTAGCTTGATAATAATTACCTGGAAAACATAGCTGCTTCTGGATTGCACTGCTCGGGAGGAAACCTGTTATACCCCTTAATTTCATTTCATCGATCTTAGTTGCTTCTCTCTGAGCGTACCATCTATGCAGAGCAAGGCGAAAGACATTTTCAATTTTAGTGTGCATGGGTTCAATAGAGGATATTCTGGGAAGAGATAGACCAACATCGCTTCAAATGAACCGAATTGCCAAATGTGACAGTGTGCTATTCATTCGAAAACGACTATGGTTGTGGCTTCGAGATCCCAGGAGCTATCGATCGATGCAGTGCTACTCGGGTCGACAACGTCATCAACCCGTAAGTTTCTATACATGTAAATGCAAATGGGCTAGGAAGATGCAAGGCAAGTTAGCTCTTTAAAGTAGAGCTACATGTCTGGAAATACTGAGTAGGCACCTGGGCTACGGGCATCTACAGCTTGAGCAAGGAAATGGATGCGTAGTCCATCAGGGAACAAGCAATAAATAGTTAAAATTAGAATCCATTCAGTGGCAACCTGACCATTAGCATAGGAAGATATTGGCAACCCTGTCATGATGCCAGGACAAAGGACCACGTCCAGGCTATGAGAGGACCCGTAACTTCTATGAGGCTCCAGGGATGACCCTACCCGAGAGGTAAGGGACGAGGTTCTGACAAACTCATCTAGATGATATCCCTGAATTCATGTCCTGACCATGTTTAAGAAAGTAAAGACTACAGAAGACATAAGCAGTATCAAACTTCAAACTCAGAAGCATTAGTTTTGCGATATAAATAATTTACTCATAGAAACATCCAACATAGAAGTTCACGTTACGCGTTGTGTTAGATGGACAGATGGCACATATTATCTAAGTAGACGTAGAGTAGGTTGGTAAGACTGTAACTATAGAGAATATTAAGACCATCTACGTGAAAAGGGAAAAAAAAGAATAGATCGGAAAATAAACATACGAGTGGAAAACATTCCCAAATGAGACTAAAAGGGGGAATAGGGGTAGGTAAGGGGCAGAGAAAAGGGGCTTATATGAGGGGAAAGGGGCACTTTCAACTCGGCTGGAACTCAGTACGCTTCGTCTAAAAAAGCATCATGGCCTAGTACCAGTACCAGTACTAAGGTGTTCTTTAAACGGATATCCACTATGAACAACTCACTATTAAATCAATAATGAAGTCGCCAATTTCTTCAACGGGTTATGCTGATATCTTTTAGATACGAGCGCAACAGTCAACCATCATTACAAACGGGCGAGTGGCGGTCCCGGATTTGTCAAAGACTTTCATGCACTTCTGAATACGGTTCTTGAGAATTCCCCTTGGCAGCTGCTCTTTCTGAGAGACCTATGCCTTGCGAGATAGAGCAATACAGCTGAACCGCAGATCCGCACCCCCGGCCTCCTGCTCGAGCCTGATCACCCTCCTAAACCCCAAGTCGAGGGCCTTCGGGCTCAGAACGTCCTCGTCATCTCCCAGCACGCCCCGGTCCAGCGGGCCCTTCCTCGACCCCTCCAACTCCCAGAGGTGGCCGTCGGCTTTGACGAAGGCGACGAAATGTTGGCCCAGGTGTTCTTCGTTGCTCGGCACGGTATCCCCGAGCCGTACGCACGACGCGTGCGCTTCCTCAAAGGGGACGCTGTTGTAGAGCAGGTCGGCCCGCTCCTTAATCTTGAGGGGGATCGCGTCGCGGCGGATCTGCTCCAGGTCGGAGCCGGGCTGGATGAAATCGGCCGCAGGGCCGTTGATAGCGCAATGCAGGAACCCGATGGACCCGCACGCGTTTCCGATGGTCTGCTTGAACCAGACTACGGGCTCCTCGGGTCCGGAGCCTTCGTAGTCTCCCTTTTCAGCATCCTCGGCTCGGCGGTCCCGGTCCCAGGCAGGGGTAAAAGGGAGGATGACTAGGAGGGCCATGGCGGGACGAGGGATGTGGGCCATCAGCTCGGGCTCGTCGAGAGACCAGACATCGTAGAAAGTGAGCTCGGATGACAGGCCTAGCTTGGCGGCCAGCTGGTTCATCACCTCTGGGTTATTTTCTGTGATGGATTAGCGGCGCTGCCATGTCTTAGGGTTGCGTGTGCTAAAGAGTTCCTCACCCAATACAACCCACTTCTTCGGCGCCATTATGCTAGTGTCACACGGCTGGCTTGTAAGAGAATGTCGTAGTTCTTCAAAATTGCCTACCTGATTAAAGGGGAACTTGGTGAGTTCTCAAGCCTATGCGGTTTATCACTAATTGTTTTACACCGGATGCATCCACTGTCTGCATTATGACAAACGACATCCACGGCAGGCAACAGAGTGTACTCGTACCTGACTTGGTGTGCAGGTACTAATGCTGTACCCCACTATAGATAGACCTGTCTTAGTGGTTCACAGGCAGGGTCCCGACTTAATGAACAGCCCCGCCCACTATTCAAACAGGCACCAGGAGAGGTAGGAGGTGCATATCTGCGAGCGTATTACCGTTTAAAAGCCTGTTACACAGACCGGTTCTACGGATGGCATTTTCAAGCCCACAATCCACGGGCCGCTTAGACATCGCTACATGCCGGACCTGACAGACGACGGTCGTCTCTCTTGCAGCATCAAGCCGTCCAGCAGGGCGCACCGAAATATTCCTGCTTATCGTGCTCTGTCATACTTTGGGCAACTCCTGTGGGAGAATGCCATGTTCGACTACTTCTGTACGGATTGTCTAAGCGTAAACCAGAAAGATGGCACGGAGGTTGGCATACAACTACCTCTGATGGGCTAGATCTACTGAGAAGCTCAAAGTGTCTTCTTGTGTCTCGGACACGATACTCACGGTCAGGATGCATTGGAACTCATTTCCGACTGGGACCTACTGGAACCGAATCTGGATTAATCCAGGAAGTCATCTCGGCCCAGAAAGGGTCAGCTATCGCCGGAAATTCGTCGATGGACTTGGAGTACTTTCTCGATAAAGCCATCATGTCACATTAGGTTGGTAATATTCCCTTCATATGGTTGATGTTGGACGATTGATTCGGTATGAAGAACCCCTTAAGAAAAGAGCCCTCACATGCTTCATTAGCACTTACCCAAAGAAGCAAGCCCCTTCAGCCCTACGGGGACCCTTAGCCCCACTGACCCCGTGGGGTGGTTCAGGAACCACTAGTCCAACAATTTTGGATTTCTCCCACCAACGATTCTTCGGTATCCAAATTCGTCGACTTGTCCATTCGCTGCTAGGTAGCAAGTCAGGTCCACGACAAGAGAAAACCAACCCGTCGGGTCGGGATCCCGGAAGCGGCCGCAGGTGTATGTGTGACACAGGGAGGATACCTCCTTGCCGTCCTCACCCCCGCTAAGGCTGCCGTGGAACAGCTAGGGGTGCCGCAAGCAAGAGCTGCAAGTAACAAAAGCCCCGAACAATGTGGTACAGGAAATGGCGAAATGTTTAGGATATTGTTACCAAGACGTCGGTTACGTACACCTAGTGAGACAACGGCCACAAGACTGCACTGCCACAAAGCACAGGGGATGCTGGTTGATGCATCGTCGTGGTGATGCGCATGTTAGAGTCAACCTGAGAGGAATCGGACAGTAGCATTGTTGCAATCTAGGGATCTTGCTGTACCTCAGGTAAGAGGGAACATGATATTAAATAGAACATTACATATAGCCTCTCTACTAGCACCCCTAAAAAGCACCGGGTTGGTATTACTTAAAGTCGTACAACATTCGACTCGCTGTCGTGTTCGTCGTAGTTAGAAAACCTCTATCCAATGATATACTTACAGCGCTGGTCAATACCAATCTCAGATGACAATTGCCTCGTTTATAGAAGTGCGCGGCAATTTACGTAAGTGGAGGCGAAATATGTTGTTTAAAATCATGTCGATATTTTCGAGGTATCATACTGTAAATAGATACATACAAGATGAGCGGCGGACTGTGCACCCCCCGTCTCGAGTCTCGTAATTTTCTTTCTTTACATGGCCTAGTCTATAAAACCCTGACCTGTGCAACCACCTCCTCTAGCAAAATGAAACGCAACAGGCCTAAAGCGCCCGACAGCAATATCGACTGGGTATACAGATGGAGAGCAAAATGGTCTTCTTTAAACTTTCTCCTCGACCGTGTCGTTGACCAGGGCCGTGTTGTCCTCCACGCGGTGCATCTCGGAGGCGAAGGTGTGGCTTGGCTTCCATTTGGCTGAGCGGCGTGGGGGTACTTCCTGCATGCACATATCCGCCTGTTCGAGGGAGAGCCCCTTCAGCTCGGGGACGAGGAAGTAGGCGAATGTGAGAGAGAGGCAGCAGAGAGAACCCCATAGGAAGAACACCTTAGGTCCCAGGTTGGCTTCGTGCTCGCCGACCAGATAGGGGGTGATGACAGCGATGATGGTGTTCCAGAACCAGTTGGACGCGGTGGAGATACCAACGCCACGAGATCGGATAGGTAGAGGGAAAACCTCGCCGACAACGACCCACGCGGTGGGACCCCAGGTAGTGGCAAAGAAGGAGATGTTGATGCAGATGAACGCAATCATGGCTGAGACAGCGGTGGGGTTGTGAGCCTCCTCTCGGCCCTGGGTGACACCGATCGCACCAACGATGAACTGGGAAATAATCATGCCGGTAGCACCCGTCAACAACAGGGCACGACGACCAAATTTCTCAATGGTGTAGAATGAGAGGGGTGTCGACAGAACGTTGACGAGGGTCGTAATGAGGGAGATGAGGAACGGGTTGGAGATGGTTCCCAGCTGCTTGAAGAAGGGAGGGCCGAAGTAGAAGACGAAGTTGATACCGGTGCACTGCTGCATGCACTGCAGGCCGGCTCCCAATATCGTTCGTCGGAGACTGCTGTTACCGCTGGACAGCGAACCCTTGAAGCAGGCAGTCCAAGAACCGACATATGAAGTCTGAGGGATGTGTCGCATTTCGAATTCGTTGTTGGCCACGATTTCGGCAAGTTCGTCCCTGACGTAGTCGGATTCCAGGGGTTGGCCACGGACGTAGGCGAGGGCCTTGGCTGCCTCCTCAATCTTGCCCTTCTTGACAAAGTAACGGGGAGACTCGGGGAGGATGAAAAGACCAATACCCAGGATAAGAGCCCATAGGAACTGAACACCGATAGGGATTCTGTATGAGCCCGTGTCGGGGCGGTTCTGAGTAGCATACACAACACAGTTGGCCAAGAGGATACCAATGGTGATGCAGAATTGGTAACCGGACACCATAGCGCCACGGACCTTCTTGGGCGCAATCTCGGACATGTACAAAATGACAACCGCGGAGATGAAACCGACACCAACGCCAGCAATCAGACGGCCGAAGACAAACAGGACCTCCTGGTTGGTGCTAGAAATCTGCATGATGCAACCGACAGCAAAGACGAAGCAGCCAGAAATGATGGTGGGACGTCGGCCGACGAAGTCTGCGATATCACCACCAACAAGAGAGCCGAAGAAGGTACCGCAGGATAGGATCGATGTGAAGAGAGACTGCGTTGACGACGGCAGCACGAAGTCGTCCTTGGAAATACCGATGGGAGCACCGATCGTGCCGTCGGCATTGACGACATTATAGTCGTAAGGGACTCCGGTGTATAGAGTGATGAAGTACGGCATCGCCAGCACGCCACCCATCCAACCTAAACAAACAATTAGCACCTAAAAGCGCGTACGGTGTGCACATGACCGTTTGAGCTTACCCGTATCATAACCGAAGAAGATACCACCGAAGGCGGCGAAGGCGCAAATCAAGTACGCCTTAAAGGTGACGGGCGCCTCGACGCGGCCCACGTCGGTGGTGCCCGTGACAACGACACCTCCAGCCATCTCGAATTGTCTCTCTTTCTCTGTATGCAAGTAAAGGTGAAGCTGTCACGATCCAATGCTTGCGTCGCCGGATGAAGGAATAGCGGAGGACGGCGCGTCTGGGACGGGGTAGCAAGGGAAGGGAAACACAGGAGAGCTAGGATTGGGGAGTATTTGCCAGATATTATATAGCTATATCGCCTGGCAGGGTATTAACAGAAAGCAACCCACATACTGTATGCTACGAGATGAAAACCACCCCTCCCCTGCAGGCCCTACAGGTCAGCGGTGGAGACCAGTCTGGGGGAAACGTGGTACTCAGGCGAATAGGGACTCAGCATACACGCCGAGGCGTTATGGAAACATTCTCGACATTCTTCTGCGTAGTAAACTGTTACACGCCACCATGACTGTGGTCTTTGTACGTTACCAGCACTAGGGTACTTTCAGGTGGGTCATTGGTGAAGGACTCGGGGTCTCCTGTCGGGTTCTAGACTGAAAGAGGTCCGTTCGTCGAATCAGTTGCGGTTGATGGGTTGGTGGTGATTGGGTTGCTGCACGACCGCGGCCAGGATATCGGGCTTATAGACAGGGGTGTAAAAGGGCCGTCTCCATGGAGGAAGTTGACTCCTGCTTGGTCTCGCCGACATGCAGCTGGATCTGACCCACAAAGATGCAAAGATCCCATGGCCCTAAGCAGGGTCCCCAAACTGGAGATTTGGGGAAGAGGAGAATAAAGGATGGGGAATGGGGAAAAGCCATGTTTAGTGCCATACTGCCATACCGTAGTTATTTCTAGGCACGCCTAGTTGACAACAAAACCGCCAGTGGAAGATGATTATGCTGTGTAGGACCGGGACTAGGACTGGGACTGGTTCAATACTCCAGGGTTCCCAATAGCCTGGTTGATCGTTGCTGTCAGACCCTGCGGGCTGATATTTTGGCTATATGGGGGGGTCGGGCATTAGCCTGGTGAGTATTATTTGTTAGACACACCTTTACGCTCTCGTACGTAGCAGTGTAAACCCATCTACCACTCGGTAGAGGATACTGTGTTTGTGTTCGAGAGTGTAGATCTCGAGCTGAGATGGTACCTATGTAAATACGCATGCACAGAATTTTGATTCCTTGATTCCGACAGTATTGAATCCTTTCTCCATGTAAATTGTGAAGTCACCAATCCTTTTTCTGATATTAGTGTAATTAGGGAAATGTGCGAGAGCAGGGGTCGGTCAACCAATTGCTGAACTGGTACCTTCGTATTTTCCAGGCCGGCTGGCTCGGTTGGATACCTACTCAAACCCGTAGATGCCCCGGCGGCTGAGCACGAAGGGTGTGGTACGGGATGAAACAGATTGGAGGGGAAAAGGATTGAACCAGTTGTCTCTCTTCTTTCATCTGGAATCCGTAGCCACATCCCCTCGTGGCTCACGTGGTGTCCAGCTGGAGAAGGGTTGGTCCTGTGGTCAGCTGGTTAAGGTTAAGGCGCAGAGTGTCATAAGTTCCTTGCTGAGTTCGTATCTCTTCGAATTCCTGACTCCTGAGTCCCGAGTCTTGACACCTTCGTTGATCCGT
Source organism: Hypoxylon cercidicola (assembly GCA_022578845.1). NCBI lineage: Eukaryota > Fungi > Ascomycota > Sordariomycetes > Xylariales > Hypoxylaceae > Hypoxylon > Hypoxylon cercidicola. The sequence goes on from MU399522.1 coordinate 145,504, forward strand.
CGGACGCGACGTTACATAGACTCTCTAAAGGAGTATGTACTAAGCAAGCACTAACTTGCAGGTCGCGATTCCCACCCTATCATAAGGAGAGGGACTATCTTATTAAACGAATGTGTAGGATAGCATTATTGTTATTACATCTCCACCAGGATCCCTTTCCCCTTTCCATAAGGACTTTCCCATCACGGCTGGTCAGGCTTACACAGGACGCAGGAAGAGGCAGAGACAGGCTTGTCCGGTTCCCCTCACTAGAAGGTCCCAGCAATGTGGCGTCGCGACGCGCATCAGCTCATATGTCTCGTGTCGATGACACGGCGGCGTCTATCTTTTGGGCAGGACGAAAAAGCAACCCGGCATAGGATCGTTACCGTTACAGCCTGGCTGAGGTAATAGGTTGCCACACTAGGTACCTTGTGTATGAGCAACTTGACTTGGTCCTTATTCGGCCATGTCAAAATACCTAGGTAGGTTTTATTCCCCAGCAGGAGGATCCTTGCGTGTTTGAATTACAATGCTCGCCACTAAGCGATTCTCTTGGCAACTCACTACCAAGTTAGCATAGTGCTACTAACATCATGACTGTTTCTATCGTCTGGACTCTAGACTCTACACCTCAGGCTGATAACCAAGCGGGCTAGGTTAGTAGTCGGTATAGATGTGATGGTTGATCCGATCTAATCGGTCTAATGTTGACGCGAGAAATGATGTCGCGTAAGTCTCACGTAACAGAGAATCTTAAGAGATCAGATCCTAACTCGGAGGGTTTGGTAAGCAAATGGTAGAAGAACAATTCTAGAATGGAAGATAGCGCGACAGAACCAAAGCTGGAGAAAGCGCCGAAGTAAGGAAGAGGATTTGATGCTACTTGGTTCCAACAGTCGTGTGAAAAGTCCAGGAAGGTTGCTGTCAAGACTGGTACAGCTAATACAAATACGGTAAAGTGTGATAATCTTATTTCACTAGTAAAATGGCGGGGCCCCAATCTCGGAAAGAAACGAGGGGAAAGGTGGAAAAAATATCGAAGCTGGAGTCCCCGCGCCCCTAAAAGAGTCGGCCCGAATAGCTTTAACCATCTTGACAAAAGCAAAGCGACAAAGATATCACGACTTTTATCGACTACCTAATCCCATTTAGCATCTAGTTCCCAGCAAAACGTCCGACGTGTGACACTTCCCAAGGCTTTTACCCCGGACTTTGTCGAATACCTAGTACCGTGCCACATCTAGCCTTGTCCCGTGATGCTTTAGACGGAAATGAAAGCACGGCCGTCTGGATAGCTTCATTATATTCGGTGTAAATACGGACGTTCTTGGCCAGTGACCGCGCTTGGAGTCAAGCCACACAGTTCCTCCTACATGATAGTAGCCAACCGCCAGACCACCATCCGTCTTGTTTGTCGGCTAGTACCTACGGTAGGTAGCCGCCGGCTTCTTCCCATCCTCGATTGTCAAGTCGGTTCTAGAACTCGAGCTAGTCCCCAGGTTCCAATTATTTTCGCCTAGGCCAACCGCGTTGTTCCCCGGGTTCCAACAAAGAACTACGAAGTTTTAGTGGGAATCTTTTAATAAACCACACACTCGGGTGCGAATTTCGCATGTTTGATGAGCTGGGATTCCTGTCTGCGTGCTAGCTACATAGTTCGCAGAACCCCCCCTGATCGTGTAACAATGCTAGAGTGGCAGAGTGGGAGCCAGTGCGAGTCTGGCTTACATCGACCACGAGGTGATCTTCCCCTTGATCTCTCTTGGAACCTCCCAGTTACCGAAGCTCTGGAACCGCCTGGGTAGCTAGCCGACACGGTCATTGGACTGCCTGCATTCAAGACCCAGCTCTCAGGACACTGGCAAACCTCAATGCTTGCCCTCTTACGATTAATTTCGAACAGCAATATGATTTGCTCCCAATTCGGATTTTCCTTGCAGAGCTAGCGTAGTGGCCTATCCATGCTCAGCGATTGGCCTTTTTCTACTTATGCCAAGCTGCTTTGCCTTTTTAACATGACCGTTTGACCTCGGCGGCTGCGGCTATCTCTAGCTTCGTTTCTTGGATTCCTATGGATGGTTCTTGGAAGCAGAATTCTACTCTTGGTCACTGACATGTCGCTAACATGACTTTGTTTGTCCTCATGATGCAGCCCGGCCTTGGCTAGGGCAATTAAACTTGTTCTTCACCTACACGAACTCTCCAACTGGGAACGATGCCCGTGAAACCTCGGGGCCAAGGCAATGCCTGCTAGTATTTCGGAAGAAAACCCAGACCGACACACACCTGAATGGCCACCTGATGCAGAGGCATTCTGTGTTTCCACTCGGTATTTCTTCCTAACCCGGCCATTTCAAGACATGATTCCACCAACACACCACGTTCTCACCGCATCTTCTATGTACATATGTTCCCCTTTCCAGTCCCACCAGGTAGATCGGTTCGTCTGCTTCCTTTAGACGAACAGGGATTGTTGCTGTCATCGTGGCAGGGAGACCGGGTTCCACCGGCCGCACGTTAACGACTCAGCCTCATCACACGCTGATGCTACCCTTGAAATGGTTATCAACGCCGTTCGGAGGCCTAGCGCGTAAGCCTATCGCGTGCCGCCTCCTGTGAATAGTAACGCCGGCTTGGCTCGAAAGTTAGGCGCACGATACTTCATGGTTCGTAATGCCGCGCGTGGCTAGAGGCGGCTATTGCCATATTGACCAAGACGAGGCTTCAGCCAGTGCTTGCAGCATATGTATATCCAAGCAAAGAAAATAAGTTTGATTTGACTCAAATCAAACTAAACAACCTAGAAACGCCGAATTCGGGTGACTGGCAGAATCCTCCAGTTTACCACGAGGTTACGCGGCGAGGGTCCAAACATGTACACAATTTATATTAACTACCTACTTCTAGGCAAACATCGAAAATCCCCAGGTCAAACATCAGCTTATTGTCAATGAGTACTTTTATATATAAAAACCGACTCTTCTATAGCATAGTAGTATATTTGACAATAGAAATCAGTTCCAGCGGGGGCATAAAGCCATATCTCCTATTTCCAGGGGTGTCAAGTCCCAGTTCAAAAACCACCCAGGACACGGGCATCAGCACATTGAACGAAAGTTACCTGCAGTGTTTTTGGCGACGAGCCGTGGATTAGCAAACCTCCAGCATTAGGACAAAATGAGAACAGGGTGCCTTAGCACGAGACAATTTAAGTACCTGCCTGACTCTAACATCCAAGGTCCTACCAACTAACGTGGAGGGTACACTTCTTCGACTACTTGTCTTTACCAAGTTGAATGTCTTCATATTGCATCTTGCTGTCTCTTGATTGACTACACAAGTAACCATACCAGCTACGACGCAAAAAGGTAGTACACAAACTCCTTGCCAGTCCATTCCAACGTATGCAGATACTTGCGTGCAGCCAATGAAAAAAATCCATATCGCATCTCGTCCTTTAATCGTAGCCCGTGCAATTAGCTTCGTCACATCGACCTTCCGCTCACCCGTGCTCCGTAAAGCACGAGTCACCATTGAGCTCTGTTCGGAGGCCCAGAGGTTATTGGGTTGGATCGTAAAACACAGTGTATGCGAGATCAAGTCCATCTTCAAAACCCCACCCCTTCAAGGCTCGAACAGAGCTATATGCTATTAGGAGAGAGGAAAGCGAGACGGAGAAAACACGAAGTGGCGTTGGGGGGGTATAATCCTCTATCTGTACCGGGGAATAAAACCGAGCTTCTCGCGTCCTCGAGCATCATGGAAATCGAAATACCTGAACAGTCTAGTTTCGCCCGGATTCTTGGTGGTCGCAGTCGCTATTCATGGTCTCCTCTACCTACTTCTGGAAAAACCAGCTGCTTCTCTTACCGGCATTGCCTTCGTTCTGCAGGTTGGCGATGGTCGGGACCTGGGCAGGGGCATCACCGCTAGCACCTCCACCTCGGAGAGGCTTCGCGATGCGGCTTCCGGCGTTACCAAAGCTAAAACCACCGGCACCCGATGCCGAGTTCAGGCCGCGGGTCGAGCCAGCCTTGGCCGCCTCAAGACGTTCCTTGACGGCGGTGAGCTGAGACTCGAACCTATCACTCGTGTTAGCAGAGAATAGTGGTGCAATAGACGGTATAACATACCTGTGGTTCGCGGCAGTCAGCTTCTCTTGGCTATCCTGCAACAAGCTCTCCAAACTAGAGATACGCTCATTTCTCGCGATGAGTTTCCTCTCAGCGATGGCAACTTCCTTCTTTAAGCTGCTGTTCTGTTCCACGAGTTGACGTTGGACTTGGGTCAGCTGCTCCAGATTGCGCTCGAGGAATGCCATCTTCTTTTGTTGGGCACGGTTGTTGGACGAGCGCAGAACATTATTGTACTGCTCTCTTGTCTCGTCAAGCGAGATCTCCAGCTCGACCACTCTCTCGCATCGGTTTTGCAAATCTCGCATCAAACTCTTCTTCATAACATCGAATTCGGCGATTTGCTGCTGCATCGTCTTGCCATTGGCTAGACCTGGAACGCCGCTGTGAAGGGATAGTTCTGCTTGTCGGACGATACCCTGGGTCTCCACCAGCTTGGCTTTGAGATCATGTAGATCGTCTGGTGGGATAGGGTCTCCTGATGAACTCTGTTCGTATAGAGCCTCGACTTGCTGGATGGCATTGGCAATCGACTGCTCGTTGGCACTGAAAACTTCTCCACCCAAGTCGAACCCTGCCATCATCTTAGCCATCTTCTCGGCCTTCCGTTTCTCCTTGTCATCCAGGACTGCGCTTGTCTCCTTCGCACTCATCTTGATATCCAGGAGTTGTTGCTTGACGTCATCAAGCTCCGTCGTGAGCTCCGAGTTCGCCTCTTTCAACGCGTCCATCGTGATCTGGGCTTCCTTGCTTTCGAAGGCTAGGCGCTCGAGCTGCATCTTGGCTTCGTTGACCTCGGTTGTCAACTTCTCGTTCTCTTTGCCCATCTTGCTATCATGTTCCTTCAAGAAGGACAATTCTTCTTTGGACTCTTGAAGGGCCTTTTCGGCAGCCGCAACAGCCGATTCTTTCTCTGCCAACTGATCCTGAAGCTCATTCTCTCTTCGGAGGAACTCTTCTCTTTCGTCTTTGTCCAGAGGGAGACTTGGTGTTCCCGCGCGCTCGGTTAAAGCAGGTGTCTCGGATCGACTTTCGGGTATCAATCGTGATGGAGTTGAAGGCCGAGGGGCCTTCGCGTCCGCTCTCGTACTGACGACACCATCGGCCGCCATTGCCTGAACCCATCGCTCCTTAGGCACAGTTTCACCACCACGCCACAGTTGAAGTTCTCCTTCCAAATTTGAGATATAAGACTCGAAGTTCGTGATGTTGGACTTGGCCCTGGCAAGCATAGCCTTGAGCTCCGCAGGACTGAGTTCGGCGTTGACCTTCGCTTTGTTCTTTATCGACTTCGCTCTCATACCGAATCGTAGCGTACTTAATGTCTCGGCATCGTTGTAGCTGCTGGGTGAACAGTTTATGATGAGGGTTGTCCTGCTATTTCCTCCGAGAGACTCTTGTAGAATTCTCGTTAATTTGGAATCTCGATAGGGAATATGGGAAGATTTGCCGTCGGTGAGGGAGTTGATGACCATTCCCAAGGCGCTCAAACTCTTGTTGATCTTCTTCGCCTCCTCCAAAGTCTGGCCACTCGCACCGGTCTTGCCAACCTTTTCGCTACCAGCTAAATCGACTAGGAACAGCTGACCGCTCTTCATCGAACCGGTCTCGAGGTTTTTCTGGGTAACGGTGATGACGAAAATAGAGTGCGAACGCGACGATTCCTGGTTCATATTTGTGGCAGCAACAGCTCTTGCGTTTCCACCTCTCTTCATTACTTCGAAAACCTCCTCTACGCTCGAGACGTATATCTCCAGGAGACCTTTGACATATACGCCGCGGTTCTTCTCCTCGTGGACTGGTAGGTTGTCGTTCTGGGGCGCTAGCAGATCGCGGATACGTTCCATATAGATTTCCATGTAGCTGACTCGGACGGTATATTCGATGGTCGGCGGGCTAGACATGATACTACTAAATATCTGTTCCACGATGCGGGGTGTGATTCCCTTGCCGTCTTCGTCCTCTATACTCGTTCCCATCATCGTGTATGACTTTCCGGCACCTGTCTGACCGTATGCAAACACGGTTCCATTGTAACCGTTAAGGATGTCATCGACGGTGGGCCTGATTGAGTAATCAAAAATGTCGGCTTGTTTGCCTTGCATATCAAACACGCGATCGAAGGTGAAGGAACCTGCAGCTTCTGCCGACTAATAGCAGTAGTGTTAGCATGCATGACGATAGGTGGGCACGGGAAGGGACGGGTAGACGCACGGTAATAGCACATGTGTCGGGGCCATCGAAAGATACAATAGGCTCGCCGCCCGAAGCCAACTCGACCTTGTTCTGGGGTCGGAAACGGGCGACGACCTTGATACTATTTGCGCTTGCCATGATGTTGGAGGTTGGCGTTTGGCGTTTGGCGTCTGGGGACGGCTACGCGCAGACAAATATGTACGAAGAGGGGTCTGGGTCTATCTCATGTTAAGCAGGCCGAACAGAATAGATGCAGAACGGTGCAGACGGTGCAGACGCAGCTCGGCCGATAAAACGGCGAACACGTCAAAAGATGCCAGGTATGTAACAATAAGACTCGTCTCTAGGTGGCTATGATTGATGTTTAAGGGGTTGTGCCGAAAAGAGTGTCGCGTCAATATTGGGGACTCGGCGTTTGTGGGAAGAAAACAAGGCGTCGACGTTTCTCAGCAGAATGCACATGTGCAGATTAGCAGGTTGCCGTGCCTGAGGTTCCAAGTTCGACCTTAATCCGCTAACCCAAGGGGAACCACCAGCTGTAACCTTGCAAGGAAGCGAAAGCCACAGATGATTAAGTACTGAACTCTCACATTTATGTGGCGGGGTACCTAAGGGTACCTAAGGGTTTTAATCTTTCTTCGGTAGCGTCCTTTTAGTGAGTCCGGTGCTAGGTTAGTGCTGTATGCCTCCCTTTATTTAGAAATGCATGTCACTACGCCCGAAAGCAAAATGAGTCCTGTTCATCCCACCTTTGCAAATAACGTTTTACAGCATGAACAATGAACAAGAATGCTGTATGGCAGGTTAATTTAAGGTAGAGGTATCACATAAGGCACGGCAAGGCAAAGTACGGTGTATGATCTGCGTGGACCCCTTTCCTAGGTATTTATTGGCATTTATTAAAACATCCCACTTGCTAGTCTATTAGCCTGACCTACCTGGTAGATAGATATTGGACACATGCAATTTTTAAGCTATCGCCGAATCATGCACCCTTAAACGCCCGGAGAACTTAAACACAAGAACCTAGCCAAACAACTGTGCAGGCTTTCGTATTATTTACTTGGAAGACTGTTTATTCCACGCTGCTTCGCTGCAACTTAAGTACCTAAGTAAGTAGTAGTATGTTTGGCATTTCCCAACCTCAGAAATGATAACGCCTTGGCCGAATGCGGAGAGTTCTGAGAAAGTGGAAAAACAATGATCCGTAAAGTCATCAACGGGGCATCAAGAGGAATAACTCCAGCTGCCACCTCATCACTACATGACAGTCCTTCGAAAGCCCTCCCCAAACGCCGAGCCATTGCGCCTCTCGTAGATTATATCCTTGCCATATAACTGGAGCGGCATCGGACCAATACGCTTATGTAGAACCCTGAGTTGTAGTTGCAGAGATATGCCTCCCTTCAAGACGTGTTGGCCCTGGTCGAGGTCCGCAGCGCTACGCCCAAGGCAAGAAATAACGCCAAGTTTCTTAATTAAGAGATTCTACACCTAATCTTCCCAGCTCTTCTCTACAGTCTCGCGAACCCTCTTGGTGTACTCCTTTCGGTTGTCCTTGTAAAGATTAGAGGCTTCGACATTCGCGGGAGAGCCGGTGTTAGGGTCGTTAAGTAAACTGACGTGAGGATGTTAGCATATAAAACATCCAACGGCCCAAAGTTGTATAGTTTCTCACCTTTGGATGCTTGTCAGGACGGCTGCGACATCGTAGGTAGGACTCCATCGATTCTGTAGGATATCTAGGCAGAGCTCGCCTGTAGCGTAGACGTTGGGATGGAACATCTGGCTGATGAACTTGACAGCCGGTGGTTTGTTCGGATATTGCTCCTCGAAGTGCATCACGAGTCGGAAAGTTCCATCTTCGAACGGGGTATCAGCGGGACCGATGATAACAGCGTTCCTGTGCAGATTTGTGGTTAGCTTGGCGTCGCGATTGGAATTGAAGTAGCCACTCCTAAGCTTACCAGGTCATAACATTATCAGGCACGGGGGATGCAGATACGCCAGCAGGAGGGTCAGTTTGCATGCGCTGCGTAATCGTATCAGTATGTCTTGTATGCTTCGATGATGTAGGATAGGAGAGAGCATATCCATCTGTGGTATCTTACCTTGAAGTCTCGCATTAAGCGACGGCGAGCGGCAGTCGACATCTTGATCTAGCTGAAGACTAGAAGGCCAGCCTTCAAAGCGAGTGTATGGGAGTATAGGAGTTTTCGTTGATGGATAGTTTTCCTAAGAAAATCGAAGCTTACTTAGATGGACGAAGTAAATAGGGAGAAGAGGCAGAAGTCTTATGACGAGAAGAGGCGAATGAGGTTGACTAATGGCTTAGATAGACCGAATCTTTGGGCGGCGATTGACCCAACAAAGAACGGGAAATGAATTGACGTGAGAGCGATAAGGCACAGTACTTGGGTACTTCCTTTCAGTTCATGCAGTTAGCCGTTTGGATTGGGAGATCGGAAGCTGCGCACGTGACCGGCTTTGCCCACTGTCCTGCAGCAAGGGATGATGGAGCTGTAGGTACCTAAGGTACGTACCAGGTAAGTAAGGAAAAAAAGGGGTTTGGAACGTGCTCAACGGCATATAATCATGCCGATCCGAGTAGCATATTAGTCAGATTTCACATGTCCAGCTAAAAGAACTAGAAACTCAAGTTACAGCGAATTAGAATTAAACTATGTAAGAGGATTCAGTGTACATACATGGTGTACGGGTAGGGACGCAGGTGAGGTACGGCTACAGATTGGCAGGTTGCTTCCCCGGATCTGCCCAGGACCGGGTTCCTCGGTTCAATGTCGATTTTCGGCATGGAGGGGCATTGTTTTGGAAGGGGGAACATTCCGCTGTAAGCCGAGGTGTTGCATTACGAAAGGGTAATCCCGGGTCTCTGACCGATTCGCTATCATATACGTCTGTGATGTTAACATAGTGTTTTTCTTCGTAACATAACGCTTAATAAAATCCTATATTCTCTTTCGTTTCTTCGTCGTTAAGTCCCATAGTAGTTTTGTCTTTAAAGGTGCCGAAATGGTATTACGATTAGGGGCGGTCGGATCTGCTGCCAGAGGCACACCTCTCCGAGCCAGTGCTAGAGCGTTCGCGGCGCCACGCCACTTCTCGGTGCAGACGGCCAGGCGACAGGAACTTAAAGACGCATATATTCTGAGTGCTTCGAGAACCCCTACTGCGAAGGTGCTTCATATACACGGCGATCGACGATGACATCATAGCTAATCGGTTGTCTAGTTCAATGGCTCTTTTCTCACAGTATCAGCGCCACAGCTCGGCGCCGCTGCTATCAAGTCGGCTCTCGAAAAGTCCAAAGTCCCAGTCGAAAAGATCACAGATGTTTACATGGGAAATGTCTTGCAAGGCTCCGTAGGTCAGGCACCTGCCAGGCAAGCCACCATATTCGCCGGCCTTCCGACGAGCGTCGAAGCAGTTACCATCAACAAGGTTTGCGCTTCGGGGTTAAAGGCAGTAATTTTTGCGGCACAGAATATCCAGCTTGGTCTGAGTGAGGCGCAAGTAGCCGGCGGTATGGAGAACATGTCGCAGGTTCCATACTATGTTCCTCGTGCGAGTGCCTTGCCGCCATTCGGACATGTCAAGATGGAGGATGGCCTCATCAAAGACGGGCTGACCGATGTATATGATCAATTCCACATGGGTATCTGCGCCGAAACGACAGCCAAGAAATATGAAATCTCTCGGGAAATGCAAGACGAATATGCGATCCAGTCGTACGAGCGAGCGCAAGCCGCATGGAAAGACAAGGCATTTGCAGAAGAAATCACCCCTGTAACTGTAAAAGGTCGGAAGGGTGACACTATAATCGATACTGATGAGGGATATCTGGATATCAAACTGGACAAACTTCCCACGTTAAAGCCAGCTTTCATCCGTGACGGGACAGGTACCGTCACGGCGGCAAACTCATCTACACTCAACGATGGTGCTAGTGCGCTAGTATTGGGAAGCAAAGATATTGCCAAGGAATTCGGAGGCGGTTCAAGAGTCCTAGCGAGAATATGCGGCTCTGCCGATGCAGCAGTCGACCCCGTTGACTTCCCTGTTGCTCCAGCCAAGGCCGTACCTATAGCTTTAGAGCGTGCAGGCATAACGAAGGACCAAGTCGCAGTCTGGGAGTTCAACGAGGCCTTTGCGGCTGTCATCAAGGCTAATGAGAAGGTGAGAATGAAGAACTATAATCTCGGCGTCAACTATTTGCTAATAATGAGCTACAGATACTTGGTCTTCAGAACGCTAGAGTGAACCCGCTGGGCGGCGCGATCTCTCTAGGCCACGCGTTAGGCAGCTCGGGATCCCGAATTCTCACAACCCTGTTGCACCAGCTCAATCCAGGGGAGTATGGTGTTGCTGCTATTTGCAACGGAGGTGGTGCAGCCACGGCTATAGTTGTTCAACGCATTGAATCTGTGTGATTGGGAGATCTCTGTAGGAAACATTATAACCGTCAATCGACGTGAAGCTTTTAAACCCGATGGTGCATATGATATTCATAGGTACCACAAGATAGATAGTACAAATACATGCATGTGAGCTCCTTTACTGAGACTGAGATTTATTTGATATTCGTTACATGCATTGCACCGTCAATGGGAGATGATCTCCCTGCTCATGTTACACGTCTACATATGTAGTTCGCGTAATTGTTAGATGATGTCACTCAAATTCTTAACCTTACCTACAAGGTACCTATGTGCTAGAAAAACCCCTAGGGTACAATATCGTTCATGTTGGTGACATGTGGATCCCCTGCGCAGAACCCCTGGAATGGGGGCTTTTACTTTTGCACGCGTCTTGTACCTCTGTAATTCCACCTCCAACCTCAGACATTTCCCATCACGACCTTTTAATTGTAGCCTTGCGCCGACAGGGCAGAAGATATTTTCACCAATATTTCAACCAGTATTCATCTACATGACTATGCTGGTACCTACCTAGCTTTAACATCACAAAAATGAGCTGAAATTTAGAAAACTGTTCTCGAAACCCTCGAAAGAAACAGTTTCTCATAATGGCTTTAACAACACAGTTCCTCACGGCTATTCGTGGTTTTCTCAAAGCTCTTGATGGAGATACCCTGCGCGACTGGTTGAAGGTAGAGCCACCTTTACCGCAAGATTATTTTGATCTTGCTGCCGAGCTCAAAAGTGCTTATCAAGATAATGCGGCAATCGAAAAGCTCATCGAATCATGTCTACCGGAGGATGAAGATGTCCCAGACGGCCAAGGGACTACCTGGCCGGGCTTCGTCGCCTTTATGAAGGACTATTTTGAGTACTGGAGAGACGTGGATTTTAACGACCTTCTCGGCGCCCATCAATTGCTTACAGCGCTCACCAAGTACGCCAACGGCCTTTTCTATTCCTACATTATCCCAAGCTAATAGGTGTAGCTCATGCGCTACGGCATTTAATAATCCTACTTATGGAACCATCATGTTACAGACAAGCATATCACTCTGCTCCTCGCTGTCTAAGTTGACCATGACGCTTAACAAACGACCTGATCTCATTCAAAAGTTGGCCGCCCTCCAGGCTGGCGACGAGGAGCGGAAGTCGGTAATTGAGGTCACTGCAGAGATCATGCAGAAATTCTTCATTACCTGTCTCACAGATCGGTCAAGCCCGCGCTACGCACAGCCCACGGGCAAGAAAGTGGGCGTCTATATATTCGCTAATAAGACCTTGAAGCTGCTGACCATGGTACGTTGAAACTACGAAGACAATTCACCCTTCTGTGCGCCGTACTAATCGGTTCATATGTAGAACCATAAATCCTATATGGCGGCACAGCTCCTAACGAACATTATGGCGAAATCACTGCCGCTTTCATTCTATCCGGCCGCTCAGAGGGTCACGTACCTGTATTTCCTAGGCCGATTTCATGTCAACCACACTCATTATTTTCGGGCTTCGGAATGCTTTCAGGAGGCCTATTTGCAAACACCGCCGCACTTCCAGCGGCACCGCCGACTTATACTCACGTACCTAATAGCATGCAACTTCCTCCGCGGCCGCCTGCCATCTCGAGCCCTCCTGGAGCGGCCGGAGGCCCAATCCATGGCTGCATGTTTCTCCCAACTCGCGCTAGCGGTCCGGACTGGCAATTACATCCTCTTCCAGCACACCATCAAGCAGTACGAACCCTGGCTCCTGAGCAAAGGCCTGCCCTTGCTCACGGGCCTCCAGTACAACCTGCGGGCGCTGATGTGGCGTTCGCTCGCGCGGAAGACCTTCGTGCTGACATACGTGCCGCCTGCCGAAGGCGAATCCCGGAAGGCTGCCACGCTGGAGCTGAGACACCTGGAGACGACGATGCGATACGTGCAGAAGCGGCTCGAGGGCTACCTCCCCGCGCGGGTGGCGCCCAAGGGGAAGCAGGCCGGCATCAACAGCATGCTCCTGAAGGCCGTCTCTAACAGCGCCGGCCCGGGCTCGGCCGACTCCACCCTCGTGCCGCCGCCCGGCGGGCCCAAGCAGCTGGAGCCGGACGAGGGCCTCCTGATGGGCAACATGGCGGTCACGGCGGAGCACGTCGAGTGGATCGTCGCCTCGCTCATCGACCAGGACTTCCTCCACGGCTACATAGCGCACGCCCAGGGTGTCTTCGCTATTATGGGCACGAAGCAGAAGGGCAGTGCGGTGAACGCCGGGTGGCCGCCTCCGAGCGAGGCTATCGCGCAGCGCTCCGCCGAGCCATTCCTCCCCGGGTGGGTCAAGGAGGAATAGGGGCTTAGAAGGCGTTGTCTAACACCCGCCCGTCACTGACACAATATATAATAGATGTCTCCAGGCATGACAAGGTTGCGGAGTATTGATACCCAGAGATAATATGAGCATCGCTATTAGGATGGCTTGATTGCTTGTGGAAGATAAAACTTAGAAGTTGGCGTGTAGTTGAGTGAATTCGAGCATTACCAGCCTCCAGGAGTTATTGTCTTTATCACATAAATACAAGAATATTTCTACCCATGTCCTATGTTTAGGTATGTAGTGCCGTAATGGCTCGCTAGGAACCTAAACAGACATCTAGAGAAATGCTCGAGATGGGACACGAATTACGCTTCATAAAATAGCATTGAATGTGTATATGTCCTTGTAAGGTAGATTAAACGCTATAGAGAGGGTCCTAGAAGGGAGCGCACCTTTTTCGTGACATGTAGTGGTCTTCCAAGAAGCTCCACAGGTACGCAGGAAGGGGTTTGCTAGTCAGTCTACGGATTGTTCTAGGCAAGTGTACGGCATCTCGTAGGAAAAGCTTCATGCATTGGGTCCTTGGTGGGTAGGACTAGAGGCTGCCGAGTGCCGAGTGACCAGGCATCCATTGGTAGTTGGCGCCTCAGGCAAACTTGCCGGCCGGCTGGCTGGCTGGCAGCGCGACCGACAGCACGTCGTCCCGGTAACCCCGGGGGAACAAACCGGCCCGGGCACCTTCCCTACCAAAGGGTTATATGGTAGAATTGCAGCACCAGTTTCTAACGAATTAAGCCGGGGTGGTCTAGTGGTATGACACTGGGAAAGGCAGACTTGACGACTCACTAAATCTCTCAGACGCGGATGCCAGACACCACATTCGAACCTTGTGGATGCCAGCCACAGCGAGGAAGCTTTAGTGGATTATGAACAGCTGCTTCTACCGGGGACGCCAGTTCGAATCTGGCTCCTGGCAATTGATGATTTGTTTTTTTTTGTTCCCTTTTTTTCCCTTGCCACGCTACCACGCTACCACGCTACCTACCCCCATGTCACTCTCTATCACCCCTAGTTTTTACTCCTTTTATTTTATAGCCGCTAGTATCTTTTATATCATGAACGTTTGCATAGGTACTATCATTATTTTATTTGTAGAATTGCGACTTAAATGGTTTGCATAACATAACTGCACAAGCCCGATATCGACTGACTGCCGCCCAAGCCTTGCATGCATGTATCAACTCACTACAATCTCCCATATTACGAAGACTAATACCATGCCTTTTAATCAGTTATAGTCATTGAATTGAAAGCTCGCACAATGCTTGGTAAATCATTGGTACCTCCACTTCGTTAATCTACCGCATATCTCACGACGCCCGTCGCCCAGCCCCTAAACCCCTATTTCAGCCCCCCTTTTCACGAACCCATCAACTTCCTCACCCTCTTCTCCACGCCGTCCTCAAACTGCTGCACGCCGCCCTCAAGCAATTCCATACGGCCCCCTCTCAGTCTATACACCAACCTCCTCCTCATCGTCGCCCTCCCCACACCCTTGTCTTCCTCCTCGTCTTCATCCCCACTCTCATCATCCCCCTCCACCACGCCCCGCACAAACCACCGGTCATGGCTCACAACCACCACGGCGCCGTCCCAGGACCTCAGCGCCCGCCTCAGCGCGGCCACGGTCTCGTAGTCGAGATGCGTGGTGGCCTCGTCGAGCACGAGGCAGTGCGGGCGTCGCCACAGGATCCGCGCCATCTCCAGTCGCACCAGCTGGCCGCCCGAGAGCTTGCGGACGGGCACGTCGGAGGCGAGACGACCGGGCAAGCCGAGGGAGCCTAGTAGGCCGCGGATCTCGCCCTCGTCGAGCTCGGAGGCGGCTGCTTCTTGCTTCAGGAGCGCGAGGGATGTGAGCGCGGGGTCGGCGCGGCCGGTTTGTTGGAGCGCGGGGACGGCGTGCTGCGAGTAGTAGCCTAGTTTTAGGCGCGGGTGCTTGGTTGCTGTGCCCGATGCTGGTTTCGTCTCGTCTGCGAGGAGTTTGATGAGTGTTGATTTGCCGCTGCCGTTTAGGCCGACGATGCCTATGCGGTCGCCCATGTTGATTGTCAGATTGATGTCTTGCAGCACCAGAGGCGGTACTGTCTTTGACTTGGGATCCTTCGGGTACCGGAATAAAATCTTTTCTAGCGACAATAGGGCACCTGGAAACCGGAGTTCGGGAGGATCGGGCAGCACAAAGCTTATGGGCCGTTCTTCCGGAGGGATGTCGACGTCTGCTCGGCTGGTGAGGTAGTATCCAGGTAGGTCTCTGTTAAGTTTGAACCGGCCGCCTTTGGCGCTGACCTCCATGCCCCATCGGTCATCGAGCTTCTTCTGTCGTGATTTAGCTTGTCGTATCTTGTTTTGGTCGTCCTTAGCTTTTCCGTCACGCATATTACGCTGGATAGTTTGCTGTATGTGCTCTTTCTGTTTGTCTTGCGCCTCCTTCATTTTAGTGAGGTAGGTCCTCTTCTCGGCCTGGGACGACTCATACATTGGGAGGTCGCCGTGGAAGTACGTGAGCTCCTTGTCCTTGATGATGAGCAGGTCCGTGCAAAGGGAGATGAAGTCGCGGTCGTGAGACACGAGGATCAAGGTCGGCGGATCTGCTGACTCGGCCACCGCGGTGAGATGGCGCTGCAGCCAGATTATTCCCAGGAGGTCGAGGAAGTTAGTAGGTTCGTCAAGAATCAAGATGTCCGTGTCTTGCAATAATGCGGCTGCCAACGCTGTTCGCATCTTCCAGCCTCCTGATAGACTGGACACGGACTGGTTTATCAGACTTTCCGTGAAACCGAGACCAGTGAGTATTTTCTTCGCTCTCGATTCGACCTCCGCTAGCTTTGACGGCTCGACCTGGAGCTGGAGCTCGGCAAGCATGTCTGCGGCCTCGCTGGTTTCTTTCGCCAGGGTCTCGGGGGATATATCTTCATCGTTCTGTTCGTACCTAGACTTTTTATTAGGAATGCTTGCTTAATTACGAGAATACAAATAGCTGCATACTCTGACCGAAACTCGGCTACCTTCTTCTCCATCGCAATTAGGGCTTTTCTAGCCTGCATGCCTCTGGCACCACTGCGAAGCCTCGCGTCCTTGTCTTTTCTGAATAGTTCCTTTTGAAGTCGTTCATGGTGAACTTTCCGGAAAGCTCTGAGAGCACCAAAGGGGTCGCCGCCGTCAACACCGCCAGACAAAACTGTATGGGATTAGTTTTAGACTGAAGGGTAGCGGCACCATATGGCATACCTTCAATCTCCTGCTGCACCTCCTGTTTCGATGTGGCTCGCTCGATGATTTCCTCTAACACTACGGCACCGTCGCCTGTGCTAAGGGTAGAAGCCGAATCCTCGTCATTTCCAGCGTCAGTTTGTTGTAGGATTACTATGCGCGTTTCCTCTGGTATGCCTGGAATGAGCTTCTCGGCTATTGCCTTCAGCAGTGCTAGGATGACTCGTAAGTTGCTAGTTATAAATAGTGCGATAGGGATTGGCTTACTTGACTTCCCCGTGCCATTCCGTCCGACCAGTGCGTACCGCTGGCCGGCTTTCAACCTCAACTTGGCATTGTTGAGAATTTCAATACCTTCGCTCTTCGCTTTGCCTTTACCTTTGGTGCCAGGCCTAGGTCCAGATGTGACAGTAATATTTAGACCTTCGATGTCCAACTACATTACCCATCTATTAGATTACATTTGGAACGAGCAGTTATAGAACATTACCTCGCGATAATTGGGACTTCCGATATTGAAACGAGTCTGCTTAGAGGTACACAGAATAGTCGCAGCGCTCTCTGCTTCCATGGACGTCATGATGGAGGTGGCAAGTTGGCACGATAGATGGAAGACCAGTAAGACTCTTCATCATTTTGAACGAGAAAGGCTCAATATATGCCATTTTCTATCTATGATACTCGGATCTCGTTGATATTCCTATGGGGTGGTAAGTTGCAAGTGTGGTCTCGATCTGTACGTATACTATCAAGCCTTTTTAGCTGCAGTAGCGCGGATGATTCATAGTGGTTCACAGTCGTATCTTGCCGCCATTGGCCAATGATTATAGTGACTCACTCAACGAGTTACACTGCCTAGGTAGGTGCGAGTGGTGGAATATTGAATAAGAAGAGGCATTTCATTTATCAGTATGAACACCTAACTTTGTAGAGATCAGTGTACATTTAGTTGGGAATATTAGTTGTACGGCGAAATTCCTAACTGACAATTGAGTTGTCTACTAAGACCTGCAGGTGAGGCCTGTCCTCCGTCTTGACCGTCATGCTACCTCCCTGGGGTAACTCTACGATCGTGCCGTCGATGCAGACTTTTCTCCATCTAGCATCTTCCTCTAGAGTAGTGATTTTGACCACCTCGGCCTCATCATACCCGACTTTTTCCTCGACGCCATCCTCAGTAGTCCATTTCATGTCGACGTGCTTTCCTCCGCCGTATGCTTGCATCATGATCTCCATGGTCTTCTCCCCGCTGACAGCACCGAAGTGGACCAGTCTCATTTTGCCGTCCAGAGGTTTGCTGGACGGGGAAACCGTGAATGTCTTCTCCAGGTTGGAAACCATCGTGGCTAGAATGTAGGCATGTCTGTCTCGGTCGAGCTTCTGTCGGTGAGAGCCGTCTTTTCTAGCAAGTTCGACAGTGGCATTATACGCGTGACTCTCCTTCAAAAGTTCTTGCGCTACCATGCCGAATCGCTTGGCGCCGTGCTTTCGATATTCTGGCGTATCGCTCTCCCAGACGAGCTGGCTATGGAATCCGTAGCTGGCAACAATAGCGCCGTAGAGATGTGACACTGCATCGGCATGACTTTCGGCCTCCGCTGTAGAGCTAGAATACCCTTCGCCGGGGCTTGTGTAGCTTATGATACGAGATCCAGGGGGGAATTCAGCCTTGAAAGATGGTAGCGATGCAGCTCTTCCCTTGAGTAGAGTGCGGAGACCCAGAACTAGACCAGATGAGTCCGGATATCCAGTTGCTGTCTTTGCTGATTTATGGAGCGAGTAGAATAGTGCATTTCCCGTACCCAATGGTAGTATCGCAACTAGTGGTAAATGGGCTTCCGTATCGGATCCGTTAAGCATCTCAATGACGCCACCATCACCACTGAGGAGCACGACGGTGTGCTGCACTGTATCCTGAGTGCCATGGCCAAGATCCCGAGCAAAATTGCGCACGCTATCGGCATCTTGCGTAATCACCAAATTGTAAGTGTTTGGCTTCGACCGCTCTGCTGGATCGGCGGACTTGTCTAGGGGTTGAATTCCCCAGCTCTCCAGAAGAGGATGTAGGACAGAATTATAAAAATTTAAAGAGAGGCCGGTCCCAGAGCCTGTCGATACGACAATATGGATATGACGTGTCGGGCCGCTCTGTAGGTACTGTGGAAGGTCGCCAATTAAGTAGTCGTCGAGCAGGGGTTGCGGTATGTTTGTGAGTAGAGTCCGGGATAACTTGAACGATGGTCCCTGCTCTCCGGTTTCTTCTGTCAAGCTGAAGCAATCATAAGTATTGGGTTTGCTGCTATCTTGTGTCGGTTTCGAGAAGATAAAGATAATATTTTTGATGCTGCCTGCACCAGCCGGTCCGGCGTCGGCGGAGATATCGTCGGAGTTATTAGTTGACATCTTCCGTGTATATGCGGATGGATTTGTGGTCGTAGTACCGTTTCGAGAGCTGTTTATTCGCACTTACATTCAATTCGAAAAGAATACTTTCTACCTGGAATTCAAGAGAGGCATCCGACGCAATTCAGTAGTGGAATCAAGCTTAGTAAGTCGTAGGATTACATTACACGAATGGAAAGTTCCATGATGTGCTGTATCGACCTCATTGCATAATCTTACGCAGTAGGGCGTGTTATTCGATCCCAACAAGGCGGTTAGCGGTGTTACACTAGTGGGGCTTGGGTCCTCTTGTCATCTTTCATCTTCAGTGTAGCACAGTAGAAAAAACGATATATAGAAAAGCAGAAAAGGGTATCATTTGACCGTCCTAAAGCCAGCCGTAACATTCATAACAGAAACCTGCCTCGCAACTCCTAGTATGTGGCCATGCTACGAATCGTCTATCATCGTTTACTAGCCCTGCTCTGGGGACCCCAATTCTCCCGAGGATTCGTTTGGTACCTGATGAGGCCCGGCTTCGTTGTATCTCGGCCTAGTTTCTTATCGAAGACAACCTCCATCTTATCAACTGCATCATCCCCATTCTCGGCAGCCTCATCCTTCTTACCCAATCTGAGTAGGGTGTACGCTGGGCTATGTTCCGTGATCTTGCCGACATTCACAGGCGCCTTTTGCCGGATCCATTCTCTCATGACGTGCCAAATGACTGACCAAGGTGCACTTGTCTTGATACTACCAGGCTTGCAATGACTGCGAGTGACTTGATAGCCCAGATGACGTAGCGCACCCTTGAAGCTGGCTTCGTCTGGACTGATACAATGTATCGAACCGGCTAGGCTTGACGGGTGGAAAAAGAACGGATACGGTTCGATCGCCGCAAACTCATCTTCCTTGGAACTCTCCAGCTCATCCTTCGGAGGTGGAAGCAATTCTTCCAGAGCCGTCGTTAACATGCCTTCTATCCGCGGCTTCGTACCGTAAACATCGTCCGAGACATTAGGTAAGTCGTCCAAGATTTTCTTGATAAAGTCAGAAGAATGTAGCGGCCCGCCGTACATTGGGCCGGCTAGATGCATCTTGGATCCACATTCTTCGCAAGTTCGGTCGGCAGTCGGTGCCATGGCTAGCCCGTGCTTGTAGAACACACCCTTCCCAGACTTGTTGGTCGCCTTCTTATTGCGGACCAAGAACTGTGTCTCCCAGGCCCCGCAGCCTTGATCGCAGTTATATACAATCATAGTCTTCCCCGAGAGGAACTTGACCTGTGCAGGTGACTTTCTAACCTTGACGAAAATCCGAACGTAGTAATCGATTGACAGACTCAACAGAGGCTCTATGGCTAGTCCGTACTTTGCTCCTGTCGAAGCAAGGCCATGAAGTATCAGGCGCAGTCCGGCTTCGTGAGAATAAAACGCCTTCACCGGGACACCGCCATACAGAGCGAACGTCTTCTCCGGATATCCATGTGATGCCCAGACGCCCGAGTCGGTGCAAGTGACGCATAGCAAGCCGCCATCATCTCGTACAGCATTGATTGCTGCGTCGAAGAAAGTAGCGGCAGTTCCGTAAGGGTCCAGGTCAATTACGTCGTATTTCTGGTTCGCCTTAGGAGCTCCTCTCTTATGATGCTTTCCCTTGGACTGTTCGTCCGCCTCCTCTCGAGTAAGTAAGGAGTACATGTGCGCGCGAGCATCACCTGATGTGGCATTGACTTTCGACTCGACACCATTATGCTCAGCGTTGCGTTTGATTGCCTCGACAGCCGATGGACTAAGATCGTTTGCGGTAACGGACGTAACGAATGGCAACTCCTGAGCATATCGCAAAGCTCGAAGACCCGTAGCCGATAAAGCATCGAGTATGGTAAATCGAGGTCCAGGTCGATCATCTGGTTTCGTGTCGCCAGGCTTGGACTCTTGTTTGCTAGGCGCTTGTGAAGCTTCAGCGGGTTGATCGGTATTGTTAGGTACGTCGTTGGAAGGCTTGTCGGGATTCTCGTGAGTATCTGCCGGAATATCGGTATTGTGACCATTCTGAATGTCTGAAAAAACTATATTGGCTCCTTTTGCTTGAGTCTCATTCTTCTCAGCCACATCAGCCGTGGACGTGGGACCTTTCGTAGCCTCAGTCACCTTCTCTTGCTTTGTGGGCCTATCACCTCCGGTGTCCGACTTGTCTCGCTTACGCTTAGCTGCTCTGTCGGAGTTGAAAGAGCGTCTCTTAGCCAAGGTCTCCTGACCATAGGCTTTGATGGCAAGAACAGTTAAGTCGCGGTTGAACTGCTGGATGGGATTGTAGAAAACTTTCTGCTGTTCCTCGACCTCGCTCAGCTTTTTATTTGCAGCATCTTTGGCTGAGAATGGAACCAAGATACTAGCTAGACCTTCCTTGACTTCAGTGAATTCTTGACCATCTCGCGTGAGGGTTTGAATCTCGGTCGTAGCCGTAGATGCGCCGTTCTTTTCGGAAGTCATGGTGCGCACTCGAAGATATGGTATCAGGAAAACTCGACCCACATTCCTACGTGAAAGTCGGGAAGATGCTAACGACAATGACAATAGCATGCAATTGACTATTAAGAGGGTCGCATTGAGAGCTTATGAAGGAAAGAGAATGCAACGTGCATAGGTACTGGCGATTTTAACAGTGACTTTGCCAAGAATCTCGACTTTTTCCCCCCGAAGTGGGGTGCTAGCTCTCTAGCTTTCACTCTCATTCTGCCAGGGCGGTCAATAAGCTATAAGCTATCGGGTACGTACCTCGTTTCTAAGAAAACTGAAAGTGAACCCTTCCTTTGATATTTGATAAATCGAGACGACGACCATATACATATGACTTTAAGGAGATCTGAACCAGTTTGAAGGCTAGCCTTGATGCTATTACCTGAGTTTCATGTAAATCAACTCTCCTTTATACATATCGTAGATGGATGGATATAGGTAGGTTAGGTAGGTTACCGGTAACAATGACCGTCCCTCCTTCGTTTGTAGAATATAGTAGAGGTAATGCACGGTAACTACGACAGACACCTCTAGGAGCTACCTAACTTTCCTCAAGCGCATTAAGGGAAATAACGTGTCGCATTATATAACTTCCGAATGGAAATGTCCCGCCAGAACCTGTACTCTCAAATAATCATGATTCTGGCCTTGGACTCTATCTCTTGGTCGTTTTCCCTACGAATCACATGTTTTACCTCACCTAAATGTTAATATGTCCAACACCATCTTCCCACCTAATAGTCCTAATATTAACGGGATCTCTGTCCACCAACATGACGGGCCCGACTCCAAAGAGGCTCCTCAACTAGCACCAACGCCACCGAAACCGACCGACGGTGGTAACACTCCCCAGCCCCCGGCAAGCCACGAAAAGATAGCCTATCGCGTCCTCTCCCATGCCGAATGGGTCCAGTTCTGCCGAGGCATTGGGGTATTCAAGGACGACGAGAGCGAGAAGATTGTCCGCCCAACCAATCGATGGTGGCCCCCCAAGGGATTCCGCGACGGGCTTTACCAAGATGTCCTGTCCGAGAAGACCAAGTTCGGCTACTGGTTTCGTGCCGTAGGTACCGTTACCTGGGTCTTGATGCTCATTCAGATCGCCATAAGTGCCGTTCTGACAGCGCTCGGATCTCTGTCGACCAACAACGGTACAGCAATCGTAAGCTATGCCATAGGCACAACTATGTCTCTATCATCAGCCCCAGTGTGTGCAAAGCTGACGTGAGTATCCGAGTTAGACTTCTATCGCCGCGGTCAACACCTGTGTTGGCGGCATCCTTGCCTTGCTGCACAACAGCGGTCTACCGGACAGGTACCGCAAGAACAAGAACGAGTTCTATAAAATCGAGGAACATCTCAAAGCCATCATGGACACGTCTGTCGTTCCTGCGGACAAGGACCTCAGCGAAATCCTCGCTGGCTGCTTTGACATGTTCCGAGACGCCAGACAGACAGTTCAGAACAACCACCCGGCCTCCTTTACTGCCACCCCCGGAAAACCGCCCGCTCCTAAAGTTTCTCCTAAAGTCTCTCAAATCATCGAACCGAAGAAGTAAAATCCTACCAACTGGAAGGTGATCGGATTGATACAAATTGGCCTGGCTGGTTATTCGAGGGACTGCCGTTATTGTTCGATCGAGAACTATGGTGTTGGGGAGTGCTTTGCTATTTCTCTTCTAATGATACCCTATATTTCCTATGGTTTGGCCGTTTCGTCGTGCTAGAAGGATGTGAAGCGTCTTAGTAGCAGAATCCATGACTGATCCATCAGCAGAGTCTCCAATCATCTACCTGACCTTTCAGGGATAAGTGTAAGGGATAAGAGGTGTCTAATGTAGAACGGATAGCCTAGTTTTTTGAAAGCTAGTCACAATCCTGTCTTGTAGCAATATAGGATGGTGTGGTTGGAGCCAGGGCTGGAACAGTCTTTTTAAGATGCGGAGTATTTCCAGGGGTCCGATCTTCAACGAATGGTCTCGACGCATTCAGAAGCACACCATCTTGTAGGGGAACATTAGCCGGAGAAAACGCTCCAATCCCCTCATCAATAGTAGTGCTTGTTATCTCGGCCGAGGACTCGCAAAGACGGTATGTTATACCTCCTACTTTATTGTCCCCCAGAGTGGCTTGATAAGTCATATATCTCCCCATTTTGCTACTTTTCGACAGAACTGGGCTCCCCTGCTTCTTCTATCTTTGTTCCTATCGCAACGTTATGACAATGAGGCTTCATGCGCACCTTTGCTTCAAGGTGCGACAACCATTATAGTATCAAGCACTCGAGCCAGGTCAATAACGATACTTCGTCAAACCAGAACGGATTGTTTTCCCCTCGTCGTGGCAAAGTCTACAGATAGTGGCATGAAGTCATCGTCACAAGCTTCCCGCTCTTCGTAGTCATTCGCTCATCCTCAATTTACATTCTCCTCTTTCTATTCTTGCGTTCGTTTCATGAACTTCATAAAATCTTCGAGCCGCGATGATTATTCGTAGACCATTGCACTGTGGCTATGTCGGCATCTTTCAGCTCACCATAGTGCTCATGGGGACATGTATGCTATTGGCCGTGGTCAGGCATACCGACCAACACTTTATCCAGCCTCAGCATCAGCCTCCGAGCATCTACGAATACACCGACGGCAAGACCCGGGGCGCGCGGCAGAATGAGACAACTAGCGCCCCTCCTCCGCCGTCGGACGAGACGGCGTACCTGCGATATCTGGCTCGCGAGCACGGCCTGTCGAACGAGATGCCCTTTTTCGCGCGGCGCATACAGCCGCGGTTCGATTCCAGGGTCAGGAAGAGCATGACAGAAGTCCCCAAGACGGCGTTCATGCCGCGGGACTTCCAGCGGGTGCGCACCGACGACGAACGGCTCGACCTGCACGCGGAGAGCCCGGCCGTCCGGCTCTCGGTGACGCCGTCGGCGAGGCCGGACGCGCTGAACGCCTCGGCGCTCCTGTTCGGCATCTCGACGTCGTATGACCGCCTCACGTACGGCAACGCGTCGCTGATGGCCGACTGGGCGCGGTGGCTGACGGACGGCGAGGGCGGCTCGAACGGCGCGAGCCTCGTGCTGACGCTGCACCGAACGACTACCACGGAGATCGAGTCCATAAGCGGCAGGCTGCGCGAGGCGGGCATCGAGGCCGTCGTGCTTCCGGCGGACAGCAGCGCGCACGACAGCGCCGCGCGGTACCTAGACCTCGCGGGCCTGCTCGCGCGTCGAAAGGACGAGCTGCTGGGGGAGGGGCGCCAGAAGAGGTATCTCGCGCTCGTGGACGACGACGTGTTCTTCCCGTCCCTGGGGGAGCTGCTGGCCCGGCTGGATCGGTTCGACGCGAGGAAGAAGGCGTATCTGGGCCTGCCCAGCGAGCGGGCCGACTGGACGGTCGAGAACAACGTGACGCTGACGTACGGCGGCGGCGCGGTGGTGTTCACCCCGCCAATGGCCGACGCCGTTTCCCAGCTGCCGTGTCGGAACAGGACGGCGTCACGGGACGATACAGAGGGAACAGGGCAGTGGGACGAGAGGCTCTACAGCTGCATCGCGCAGCACACGGACGAGAAGCTGCACGTGCTCCCCAGCCTGTACGCGCCGAGCGACGACCGGCACGGCCTGCGGACGGGCTACGAGAGCGGCGCGCGGCCGCTCGCGCTGCACCACTACAGGCACCGGCGGCGCTTCGACCCCGGCAAGGCGCACCTCGTCGCGTCGCTCTGCGGCGCGGACTGCTTCCTGCAGCGCTTCTTCTTCCGGGACGACGGCTGGATCCTCGTCAACGGCTACTCCGTCTCGCAGTACCCGGACGGCGTCGACGTGCTGCCGGCCGCGAAGGGCGTCACCGTGCAGGATAGCAGCGAGGTGAGGGTCGGCGATCGCCTGTCTCTCGACAGCCTGGACGACGACGCGAGGACGCGTGTCGACGCCCGACAGGTCGTCTCGTGGGCCGGCACAAAGCGCACGTGGCGCCTGCTGGACTCGCGGAAGGGAGCCGCCGGTGAGGTTTGGCAGGCGTACGTTAAGCGCCGCGGCTCCTCGTCCGGGGCGTACGGCGATGAGGACGATTGGGTGCCGGAAGATACTGTACACACGCAGGATGGGCCGTCGGATGTCGATTCGGTGATTGTCCTGATATGGGAGCCATAAGTAACGTGCCAACTACATAGTATGAAATAAAATATGAGTAATAATGTGTATACTCGGTTCCGATGTAAAGAAATTTGAATGTATAGAATAAGCGTAAGTGGAAGAGTTGAATGGCCTGCGCTAGTTTTACTATTTGTCCCTTAACCACGACGCACCACCCACCCCTTATGCTTGTCTCTGCCGAGTTGACTATTAGGCTTCGATGAGATCTTACCTAACTTCCAAGCATTTTTACTAGTAGATCTTTAAGTGTCGCGTAATACAATTTTATGTTCAACTTCAACTCATTTTCTAGAATCTACCTATCTGTGCATCTAGATCTAGGCTTTCGTATATATTTATCATCCCGATCCACGCCTTGCTAACCTTTTCCCATTCATTCATGCATGCATAAGACATCCCATAACCCATCGTGTATCATGCCGTAATTTTACCAAGTATCCGGGCCAAACCGACTGCCGTTCGGCACCGTATTGTATGAACAAGCCTGCCAGTCGCAACCTTTTCTGTACACGTCCGTTCCCCACCAGCTGAACCCGTCCATCCAGCCTGGGTAGATGAAGCCGAAGAAGACGATGACGATACCAAAGGCCAGGCCCGAATCGAGCGCGGCGCTGAGGGTCATGGTGTACTTGGCCCACCAGGCTCCCGCGCGATTCTTGATCAGATAGTTGAACAAATAGCAGACCACCGCCCAGACCGAGAAGTTGAGGCCTGTTGCCGGCGGAATCCAGCTCAGCGACCCGAACAAGACAGGTAGGTTGATCTTTCGAACGATGCTTGTCCTTTTGTTGCGGCCGTACAGCCATAAGGGGATCGGAGCTATGGCCCCAATCACAAAACACCACACCAAAGCGCGATATGTCGCAGTCGGCCCAAAGAACTCAGCTGGTCCGACGACACCCCATAAGATAGACCCGTTGAAATGGACACGGGCGATAGGGCAAGTGAAGCCGTTGATAGCTTGTGGAGTGCAAATTCCCGGGACGTTGCGAAACATCCAGTTAAGTACGAGGATCTGCGTGACCGACGACACAATCGTTGCCGCCATTTGCACTAAAAACAGAAGCCTTGGTGGAATCTTCATATAATGCCCTAATTTTAAATCCGCGGCGAATTTTATGCCCTGGGCAGATGAAATGTAGCCGTACGTCACGAACACCATATTAGCGACAGGTCTTCCTGGGAAGACAACACCACATATGAGTTGACAAATGAGGTAGATGCTACTATGTTGATTTGTCACTGCCATGACAATACCGATGGGTATGAACAGCACGGCACATATTCCGAGAGCGAGCAGCAGCCCATACCATGGTAGATGAATCGGATAGCTGCGTACTTGTTAGCAAATGTTTCCAGATCCGCTGCATGGTAGACTCACTATTCGACAACGAAAATGCCTATTGCCGTCATTGTTACAAATGTGAGCAAATACCATGTGATCGGTGCGTCCTTGTATCTTCTCATAAGGCGGTTGTGAACGTCTTCATGGCTTAAGATGTTATCGAAAGTGGAACTAGATATCCGGATGCTGCGACGATCGGCATTAGAAGGAGTCCCATCAGTCTCGCTTTCGAGCGGCTGATACACCGGTTTACTGTCTTCCTCGACTTCTTTCAAGGATCGTTTCCATTGGACGTAGATATCCTTGCCATGCCAGCAAGTCGTATGTGTAAGGAGTGATGCCAACCCGGCAAACTGCAGCCCATAGCTGAGAACATAGGTTATCGGCAAAAACACCTGGCTGTAATTCGAATATGCTTCTCTGTCAAAGGTAAAATCCGACTTTAGAATTTTACCGACATCATATATTTTTCCTGTATTGTCGAAAACCGAGGCCGAAAGTATCGGCATGTAAGACGAATAGAAGACATTACTATAGTACGCGATCGGCGCAATGATCCACATCACTATTACCAGGCCGCCGATGACGTTCATCGCCGCCCAGAAGGGCGTCAGTAGGGGCGAGCCGATGTAGGCGATCTGTGCCCAGTCAAACGTGAGCGGAAAAAGACCCAAGCCTGATACCACCCCAAACAGGTTCGCCACCACGACGTTATCCGGAGCAAACCAGGTGATTACATTGAAATAGCTTAGGGCTGGCATTAGTAGCCCGGGAAGGAAGTAGAAAAGGAATCCAGATATCCAGATGATAAAGAAGAACTTCCACCTGCTCATCCTCCATCCATTTGCCGGCTTGTTCTCCTCTTTATGAAGAGTGGAGAACATAGCAGCCGACATCAATGTGCCCGGCCAGATCATCCCAGCAGGACGGACTAAGAACCGTCTCGCCAGACCGGCGAATGTATAGCCTAGGATCTGGGTGGAGAGTGTGAGCAAGAGCTGGTACATAATACCAACGTCTTGCTTATAAAACTGAGTCTGCTCAACAATGACATCAGTTGCAAATGCAAACCCGAACGATACATTACTGCTGACATATACGCAGCTGTGCTCTTTCTCGTTCCAACTACCCTGGGCCAGCCAGAGGCGCAGACGCCCGGCACGACTTCTCTCCTTACGGGCCACTTGCCCCTGAGGGCTGCCGTTTAACGATGTTCGCCTATCTATTCGCACACCGTCCACAAATTCTTCAGGAGGATCGTCAGGGCGCTTTAGAATATAATCCCACAGGAGACCAAGAGGATGAACAAGGAGCAAGGCTATAACGGGCGTAATCGAAACGCTGGGGTATCTTAAAGAAAAAAAGAGGTTTGTAGAAGAACCAAGTATAGAGAAAAGAGTAGATAATGTCCACATGCGAGGAGTATTTATAGACAAAGACGTATTGTCGGTTGGAGCAACAGAGGCCCGAACTTGAGCGTACGGAGAGTTGTCAGGAGGGTCCTGGTCGGCGTCTTCATTCGCATCGTCTGAGCCGTCTTCGTCGTTGACGGAGGAAGCGTCTGACTTTGGATCCGTCGCTAGGTCGTTTGTCAAAGGTCTTTCGCTGATACTAAAACGACCCTCGAGGCCACCGGCTACAGTAGATCCCCCAATCTCTTCGGATTGACTCTTTCTTCTCCGGCTCAGGGAAGGGGTGCTGGCTCGGAAGGTTGTCGAATGACCGACATCGAGAGAATGGCGTCGCCTCGAATAATAACTTTCCGTGCTAACTCTTCTACTCGGCGACCCCGGGTCGCTATCGCTATCAGAGTCCTTACTCTCGGGGTGAATCGGGGCGGCGCCGTAGGACCCAGTCCCAAAGCCGGGCGAGGAACGAATCAACAGCGGCGCTTTCGACATCTTGGGTCCTCGACTATCGGCAGCAGGGTCAAGTTGTGCCTTGTAGTCGGGATCGGTATTGTAGCAGTCATGACTCGTATCCGACCGTGAAGGAGAGATTCTAGTAGGACGGTTGGTTGAGGGTAGCAAGGAGGCAGCTACATTTGTATCGTCTAGCGTGGGGTTCGAGACAAGGACTGGATCTGCGGGCAGGGCGGAGGAGTTGCTAGTTGTGGTCGTGGTGTTGTAAATGGGTCGCAATGGGAAACTTTGCGAGTGGCCGCGGTCACTGTCACTGTGGGCATCCATCGATGGGGTTTAACGGGGATTTAACAAGGCCTAGAAGCATAAGCGATCTATTATCCCTGCTCTTTTAGGGAACCCATGGGCTTTCTGGTTGCCTATGGTCCTTAACGTTACATACAACCGCAGCTGCGAAGATCATATTATCCCACGCGGGAAAGGGCTAAGATACCGATTACTGGATTTGCACAAGCTGACGTCGGGCTGCCATTGGTGGTATAAGTTGCGTACGGGTTTTGCAAGTCTAATATGTGGATTCCTGTCCGAGGTGCCTAGCGAGTGCCTAGCGGGCGCCTAGGCATACGCACGAGGCAAGTACATGCAGGTCGAACTCGATGATGGCTGTTGATGTGTATCTGGTGGTATCTAGTGAAATCAGCACAAAATTACCTAGTCTCGCCGACATATACTTGATACGACGGGTTTCTGGTTTCTCGAATAAATTTCGAAGGCGCGGAGTTTCGTTCGTTATTGGGTAAAGACCGCAATGCTGTCCGTTAGACTCGAACCAAACTGGAGGGACGGGACCCGGAAAGTCGATACTGCAGGTTCTACAGCATCGGAGGACCCTTGCTTTTAGCAGGCATCGGCCTGCTGCAGCCCGCCCAACTTGTCCTGCAGAGCGGGCGAAGGAGACGCTGTCGACTACTAACCAGGCTCGTCAGAATTGGCTTAAGTGGATATCCCCTGTCGCTCCAGAATTGATCATACGGTCGTATGACCAAGATTGATTGATTAGATCATGATGGATTAGATAAAAAAGATGATACTGTGCAGAGTTCGGATCTGAACCGGGTGGCTTTGAGTAAGAGATGCATACTCGAACTGTATATTGTATACCCTTGAGTATCCGTTATTATCCAAGTACATATAAAGGGAAACTTGATCGAGGATCCCTCTAGCGGTAGATAAGACAAAGGAATTTAGAAGTTCGTCTGTTGTCTAGGACGTCGTTAGTGCTAAGCTAATCAGTAGATCGCTTAAGGATAGTAAAAGAGTCCTCTGCTCTACGGAGACGAGGAATGATAACGTAAATGTCCACTAAAGAGGGAAGTGGATTCATCTTAGCGATATGTATGTTACATTCTTATGCCGAGGTGGGAATCGGTGACCGTTGCTTCCGAGCGGACCTTGCTTTTTTTAATCCGGTCCGGCCCGTCTGCAGGTGACGGGATACTTCAGATTTCAATACGGGAACGCGGGCCAACCCGATGGAAGACTGTCATCTCATAACACATACCTAAGCGAGGATACTTGTTAAATTCCGCATGCAGCAACGAAGAGCATGTCACAAGAATCAGTCATGAACTCATCGGCGCTTAGTGCTGCTAAGACACAGCTTCGCTTGCTGATGAAGCAGCGCTTAGCAAATATATCACAGGAATCCATCATATCGCAGAGTGAGTGACTTTGAAATGTATCGCCGCTAGATATAATGTTAGCTAACCGTAGACGTAGGTACAAATGTATTCGAGTCGTTATCCAAGTTCAGACCATATGTGAACGCCAAAAGAGTAGCGGTCTACCTGTCCATGCCTGGTGGGGAGATCCAGACAGATCCAATCGTAAAACATGCCTTATCATCAGGCAAGCAGGTATTCGTGCCTTACTTACA
The DNA here is from genome assembly GCA_022578845.1 of Hypoxylon cercidicola. Taxonomy (NCBI): domain Eukaryota; kingdom Fungi; phylum Ascomycota; class Sordariomycetes; order Xylariales; family Hypoxylaceae; genus Hypoxylon; species Hypoxylon cercidicola. The sequence goes on from MU399522.1 coordinate 176,016, forward strand.
TAAGTCGGGATTGCGGCCGGGCGATGGACCTACTAGGCTGATGGACATGGTGAGTCTGAAGGATATAGATGACTACGAGTCCCTACAGAGAGACAAGTGGGGTATCCCGAGTGTTGATGCCTCTACGGTAAACGAAAGGAAGCGAAGCGTGGGCGAGCTTGACGGGAACAGATCCGAAGAAGTTTCGTTGGACCTGATCCTCATGCCTGGGGTGGCCTTCGACGTCGATCCGAAGTCTAAGGCTATCCGAAGACTCGGCCACGGCAAGGGCTTCTACGATTACTTTCTTCATCGATATGCATTGGCTGCTTCACCTCAAGAGAGAACAACAGATGGTCGACCAGCCGTATTGCTATACGCTCTAGCCTTGAAAGAACAGCTCCTCCCCCCTTCGTCAGGAGAGTCTGTCCCCGTTGGACCCCACGACCAACCAATAGATGGCCTCTTTCTCGGGGATGGCCAAATCAAAGAATCTGCGAAGAACGACACAAATTAAAAATGAGTATATCATAATCATCTTTGGGTGTCCATAATCATTCGCAGTGTATTCCTCCGTACGTGTGAGAACGCAATTCCTCTTATTTTTCTTGACTGACCTCCCAATCGATACCTGTGCTCTAGTTTTCCTTCATACGGCTTCTTGGATCAGTGACACGTTGTCACCCTTCAGCAGGATTTGTCCTGTAGAACCGTCAGCTACATCCAACCAGATAAATTCTCAACGTGAATCGGCGGAATCGTACCAAGCGGTCTTCTTTTCTCCTCCGGATTCGTCTTCGTGACGTGCTTTACCTCAATCGCGTCGTCGATAACGAGGTTCATGAATTCGTCAAAACCCTGTGTGTGCAGACATTAGCTCCATAGCTCCATAGCCGTGAGTATGTGGATATGCTCATAGGGAATATTCATCGTACTCTGATCTTGCCCTCAATCCTAATTGACAGCTGCTCGTACAACCAGATCTTGACCGTCGCGTGCGTCTGAAGAAGCTTGAAGATAAAGTTGATGGGAGGGAGGAGAATCTTGCGCCCACCGCCGCCACCACGACCAGTCATTTTGGAATAGATGGGTAAAACCTGTATGGAATATTCGTTGGTTTGATGGTCGTAGCGAACTCGATGAATGCAGCTATATCGTGTGAAGGGTCGGGAGCTTGTGTGGTTTGATTTTCGAGACGAAATTCAACAAGGCGGAAAGGCTGAAGAGGCTGTCACCAATGGAATAGCTAAAATTGAATCAGGTCCAAAAAAAAGGTAGGCTGATGAACGTGCCTAGACTAAGCTGGATTAGGTATTTAAGTACCTACTACCTAAAATAAGCCACAGATGTTACCGGGGGCCCCACGTGCCCCTCCAAGGTCAAGCCACAGATGGAAATGTGGAAAGCGAGCTCCATAACTTATCAGGCTCACATGGCAACCGCAGAGCAATGCGAGCCCGCTGTATTTTTTGGGCCCCTCTTTACGCCGACATGTTGAAACCTTTTGCCCAAGCTTCTTTACTCACGCCGACGACTTCTTCTACTTGCGACTCACCAAGCACGTCTTCTGTGACTTGTTATACCTCGTTACCACTGCGTTACCCTAGGCGCTGGTGCTTGTTTTCACCAATAGTTCTTACATCGCGTCTTTCCAACGCGCGATCATTCCTGATTGGCAGCCGTTGCTGCTGCCTGCGATCCACCCCACGGCGCTTGATCCTTGATCTCGTCAATACACATCGTGCGTCATGGCTACCAACGGATCGCAACAGATTTTCGGGGTGGATGAGGTGTTGCAGGCTATGTTGACTATGCGAGGCGGAGACTCTGAAAAGAAGAAGAGAGCACATGAATATCTGGAGAGCTTCCAGAAGTCGGTTAGTTGTCAAAGGCGGGCGCCGTCATACCCTTGGCATACGTAGGTACTGATTTGGCATGCAGGCAACCGCGTGGTCCGCAACCATCACGATACTACAGTCGAACGCCGAAGTTGATGTCAAGCTATTTGCGGCGACGACCCTGAGAGGGAAGGTAAGTGTCGTGTAGAAACCCAATGTCGTAACGTGTGGTAAGGCTGACCGAGCGGCGCCCGCCTAGATAACGTACGACCTCTCGACCCAAGTACCCGCTCCTGAGATCCCGGCCGTGCGAACTCAACTCCTATCACTCCTCAAGCAGTATGCGCCGGGTCCGAAGCCCATAAGGGTACAGCTTTGTGTGTGTCTGGCAATCCTAGCCATTCAGATGCAAGAATGGAAAGATGTCTTACCCGTCGTGGTATCGTCTCTCGGCGATGAGAACCATGCTTGCATATTAGATTTCCTTAGGGTCCTGCCGGAAGAGGTGACCGAGGGACGCAAAATCACCCTGACAGTACGTACATCGACATATATCTGCCCGACCTATCCTCCTAAGTCCTCCGACGGTTTGTCGTGGAGATGCGATTCGAAGTGAACATCCTCCTAATTAGTTATCGTTTAGGATGAAGAACTCACACTGAGAACCACGGAATTGCTGGAACACAATGCTCCGCAGGTGGTACAACTCCTAATAAACTATGCTCATTCATCAGGTAAGGTTGGCCGTATCTTATGGCAATGGGTCCAGACTAACATGTGATAACAGAGGCGGCTGCAACGAACCCCCAGCTATTTGAATGCATTACGTCGTGGCTTCGGGAGGTTCCCGTCAACGAGATCGTCAAATCACCCCTGCTCAACATCGTTTTCAGCGCACTTGAGAACGATTCCTCCTTTCAGGCGGCTGCCGAGTGTATATCAACAATGGTGAGAGAGACTAGGGAGATTGACGACAACATTGAGACGATCCAAATTCTCCTTCCGAGAGTCATTGCCCTGCAACCAAAGATCCAGAAGGTGGTCGAAGAAGAAGATGTCGAGTCCTACAAATCACTCACTAAGCTGTTCAGCGAGGCTGGATCTGCTTGGGCTGTCGCCATTGCTCGCGAAGGAACCCCCTTCAGACCTTTGGTTGACGCCGTCCTCGAGTGCACCGCCAGGGATAAGGACAGGGATGTCATCGAATTCACCTTCGATTTCTGGTACGACCTTAAGCAGTATCTCGTGCTAGAAAAGTATATCGAGTCGCGTATGCAACTTCTCGATGTCTATGCCAAGCTTGTCGACATTTTACTCAAGCATCTTGAGTATCCCGAACCTGAATCCAACAACGAAAAGGATCTGTTCGACGGAGACAGGGAGGCAGAGGAAAAGTTCCGTGAATTCCGACATCTTATGGGCGATACTTTGAAGGACTGTTGCGAGATCATGGGTGTTACCGAGTGCCTCACCAAGGTTCTTAACGGCATAAAAGTCTGGATGCAGAAATACGCAAGCCTGGCGAATGGCGCATTGGTTCCCCATTGGCAACAGCTAGAAGCACCATTGTTCTCTATGCGAGCTATGGGCCGTATGGTTACCAGTGAAGAGAACACTGTTCTGCCTCAGTTGATGCCGCTTTTGGTTCAGATGCCAGCTCACGAGAAGCTTCGGTTTGCCACAATCATGGTTCTGGGCAGATACACTGAATGGACAGCCGCTCACCCAGAATTCCTCAGTCCCCAATTCAACTACATCGTCTCTTCCTTCGACACCGATTCTAAGGAGATCGTGCGGGCCGCCGCAATGGCTATCAAGTACTTCTGCACGGACTGCAGAAATCTCCTAAGCGAACAGGTTGTTCAACTGCAGCAGTTCTACGACCAGATTCTGGATAAGCTTCCTCAAGTCAGCCAAGAAGAAATCACAGAAGGTGTTGCGACGGTGGTGTCAGTGCAGCCGAAGGAAGAAATATACAAACTCCTGAAGCTCTTCTGCGATCCTCTGGTCCAGAGGCTCATGGCGAAAGCCAACAATGCGACAGACAACGACGGAAAACTGCTGGTCGCCGATCATTTGCAATTGATCACATTCTTCGCCCAAGGAGTTGTAGTCCTCCCGCCCGTCGAACGTGGCCAGGAAGATCCTGCTGTGAAATACTGGCAAGAGGTGTTCCCCATATTATCCAAGGTTCTGGTGAACTTCCTCGACTTCCCTCCTATTTGCGAGAGAGTCTGCCGATGTTGGAGATTCATGGTCATCTCACATAGAGGAGCCATGGCGCCGATCCTCCCGGAAATGGCGAACCAGCTAGCAACCGGGTTTGCTACGTCGAAGCAAGGTTGTTTCCTATGGGTCACCGGCGCTATCCTGCGCGAATTCTCTGACGACCGAGAACATGTGGGCCAGGATATGACGGAACACATCTACGAATTCTTCGAAGCCCAGGCCACGAATGTCCTTCGCTTCCTCAGCGAACTATCACCACAGGATCTTCCGGACGTTACAGAAGACTTCTTCCGCCTCGTCGTTGACGGACTCCTATACTATCCTCAGAAATTCATCCCTTCGGGCATATTTCCTCCCGTATTCGAAGCGGCTCTCTCCGTTCTTGTTCTAGAGCAGCGTGAACCTCTGTCTGCTACTCTACATTATCTCCGCGACGTTCTAGGATGGGGCACTGCGTACGCGCCGACGTCCTACGACCACCTGTCGTCCACGGTTACCGACCAACTGAGAACCATTGTGAAGCAGCTCCTAGCAACTCAGGGCGAGACATTAGTTAAGCGCCTGCTCGCCGGCATGATGATCACATTTCCAAAGGACTGCTTTGCTGATGCTAGTGGCGCGCTTCTCACGTTATTCGAGATTTTCCCAGAGCAGACGGCAACATGGGTCGACAAAACCCTCCGATTACTGCCTGAGCGCACCGTCACACCAGTGGAAATAGATCGCCTCATGATGAAGGTCAAGGAGAAGCTAAGCACCAACGACACTGGCGATGTCCGACAGATACGGTCAATCCTACAGGACTTTACCAACACCTACCGAAGAAGATATATCGCGCCTCGGGACGGTTTGGGAGCACTGGAGGGATCGCGATTCCGATTTGACGGTTAGTGTGGAGAGTTATACCGTTGATGACCTCTTAATTCTAGTTGCGAAGGAAGTTGATGACCGCCCAGCCAAGAGCCCGAGTTGTCTCAGTGATTTTACTTAACTACGCACACCAATTTAACGTTGAGTTGTTTGCAATGGCGTGGATAAGAACGCTTAGCATCTGCGCTACTGACAAGGTAGATAGGTACGAGCTCGGTTTTGCTGGGCGAGGGGTGGTGACAACGGCGTGAATTGGTGGTGATATCAGGATGTAAGATGATACCTAATAGCAGCATTCCAAACCAGAGGAACCGGCAGATAGTCTAGAGATTGTACATATGCTAGGATTCATCACGATTGGTGAAATCAGCCATGCTAGGCTAAGGAGACACGAGGCAGTCGGTCACCTTATGAATGAATAGCAACCATCTAGTCAATAGAACAGATGTGACAACTCATTTCAACAAGAATCATATAGAGCAAACCTAGGGACCACCAATTCATGGTTCCGGTATGGTCTCTGTATCAAAATTGTGCATTGCTTTGGTAGGTGGTGCAAATGGTAGGGTTATTGTTGTCACGTGACTTGTCTAATCCTCCCCCTTTTTTTTCATAGGCGTCGCAACACCATCCTGCCCTTTGTATGCCATCACTACCTACATCAAACATTGCAAAGCTTTTTCATTGCATGAATTTTTTCCGGGAACCAGGCCACTTAGTTGTATAGCAACCAAGTGGTAAAATTCCTCGACAGGAGGCCCGCAGAAATCGTCCTTTTCGCTGGTACCTGGGTAAATTCGTGGCTTCTTCTGCGATTCAATCAAGCTCCAGTAAAGTTTGTGCCAGATTCTCACCAATAGCATGTTTGCCGTAGGTATCGATCAAGTAGTAGCGATTTAGTCATATCCATAGTCTCCGTCGTCGTAGCCACCATTGTCGTCGTAGCCACCATCATCGGATCCCCCGTTGTCATATCCCCCGTCATATTCGGGTTCATGGTCGAATTGGTACTCAGGCTGATAGTCCGATTGATAATCGGGCTGATACTCGGCTTCCTGGTTGGATCGATACTCGAGTTCTTGGGTGGATTGATACTGGTTTTCCTGGTTGGACCGATACTCCAGTTGCTGGTTGGATGAAAACTCGATTTTCCGGTCGGATTGAGATTTGATCTCCTGGTAAGATCGATGCTCGATTTCCTGGTAGGATCGATAATCGACTCCATGATCGGATTTGCATTCGGACTCAGGTTCAGACTCACAGTCGGACTCATCATCGGATTCGCAGTCGGATTCATAGGGTTCATCTTTGGACCCAAGAGATGATTCGTTAGTAACGACGCCTTCATTTCGGTTTTTGTGATTATGCTCACCGTGTCGTTGCTGATCCTTATGAATGCCAGAATCACGGTGATCACCGTTTCCATCCTTCATGTGGCTAGGTTCGCCGCTGTAGGGCTGACCCCGATGCTCGCCATGCTCACCAGAGCGGTTAGAATGCTGTTCGTGACCTTGGGGATTGTTCGGGTTGTATTGGGGATGGTAGAAAACGCGAATATTGTTCTGATTGTATTCGGGGTGGTAGGATAATAGGCGAAGGTTGTTCAGGACTCGGTGATCAGATTGGCGGTTAGATGTGTAGCTAGACCTTCCTTGTTCATTAGGTTTGCCAGTTGACTTGGATTCCTTTCGTGCTTTGCGAATGGTTTTCTTTGTGGCTAAAGCCAAAAGCAATGGCTTGATCCATTCAAGACACGTCACGTAGCTCTCCAACGTTGCCGAACGAGTTGGAGCAGGCAAGTTTTGCTTAATCTCCAGGGAAAAACCAGACCAGATTTGCATCATGACTCCATGCCAGTTGGCGTTGTCATCGGCTAGGAGTCTCATAGTACGCGCATGTTGTAGCTTCGTCTGCACGTGCTGGGTAAGGATGTTCTGATCAGATGCGATTTCTGACAGGGTAAGGGTAGGAGTACCGCTGGTGAACTTGGCGGTAGCAATGGCTAGCTCGACATCCTCAGGTGCTACGAGCACGCGTCGAAGACCAGCAGCTCGCAGCAAACGGCGATCTCCATCGGTCAATTTGTCGTTCCAAGGCATGATTTCAGAGCCTCCCAGCAAGTTCCAGAAGAGGGATAGGATAGGATTTGCTGCTTGTTGGTAAGGGCTGCAAGGCTCCCAGAAAGTCGTTGATCTAGTCCGAAGCAGTTGATGCCAGTAAAAATTACCTGGTGTGGGGACATCGACAGGAGCACCAGTTTCAAGGTTTGGTAGTGTGGATTGATTTGACCACTGTCCGCTTACTCTAAACAATTGGCGGTTGCCGTTGTAGGCTTGGGAAGTTGTTGATCGGCAACTAACGCTTGCCAGTTGTAACAAGAGTTTTGAGTGCCGGTTGGCGGCTTATACAATTGTTTGATTTACCAGGTAGGTATATACATGATAGTACCTACTTAAATTGACACCGTGTTTAGTCGGTTCATAGCTTAAGTCCTTTTTATTGTACCTAAATGATGTGCTCTTCTACAGATTTGACCCATACTAGGCACTAACGTTAACGGTTGACACTTTTTCAGCTTCCTCAGTTGACAGAGGTTGGAACGGCGAGTGTACGATGTAACCGAGAGACGATCTCGAGATAGTCAGGCTCATTTTCGTTGGTGATAATCCCATGCCGAACGAAGAAATCAACCATCACCGAAGCACAGTTCGATTTGAACTCGCCGCGGAACAGGGCTTCCTTGATCTGTTGCACGCCCCAGAGATTGAACTCCTCTACCTCGTTGTTTTGAGGCTTGGGCATGACAGTATGGTCTGCTTCCATGTCGTATACGTATAGGATACCGGTCTCGTAACCAGAGCCTGCGTCGCTCGTGCAAGTGCATGTGATAGCGCCGCAAGACTTCGCGTGCTGCCGGACCAAGCATTTAGGTATGGATGCCTTCAAATCCGCTCTGTGGATGATGCACTCGAATGGCGACTCATCTGCCTTAATATCGCCAACCACGGTCGAGTTAATCTTGCCCGGGTATGTCCTCAGATGGGCGCTCCGGAATGGCAGCCAAATTTTAATCTCGCCTTCCGGTGTCCGTGTATACATGGTCATATGTGCGTTTCGGCGGGTAATGCCGAACAGCCCCGCCACAGCTCTCTGTAGTCGGTCGAGTGGATACTTGGCCCCCGGGGTCCGGAGGTCTTCGGTAAGTCGCTGATGGGACAAGGATGTAAAGGTGCCGGCCTCGGCGGCCTTCTGCACGACACCTAGGAGAGCAGCGTTACAGGCATGGGCTGTATCGCGCCCATCCGAGCTATCGAGAACCCTGACGGTGCGAGGCTGCACATCGGCCGAGCTCACCTCGAAATCCGATGTCCAAGGCATCTTGGCTACAACAGACTGGTGAAGAATGCCATGGGGCCGAGAGTCTCCCGGTAAGAGGAGCTGATAGAATTCCGGGTCTGGAAACTCCGGATAGGCTGTATAAGATATATCGGTAAAGAAGAAGCTAGACAGGTGGTGAGTGATTGCTACCTCTAAGGGTCGTGTGGCGTACTTATCACAGGCCTTGACCAAGTCAAGATACGTCTTAGGTGGCGATGCCATTCTCCCCACTGATTACGGGTTGCTCTTGAGTGCTTCAGGGTTTGAGATACAGCTACATGAGTCACCTCGTATCCAGGTAGCCAATGGTCCATCTACTGCGTGCAGCGTAGACCCAGGAAGGTAATCAAGAAGGTAAGATTGAGATGACACATCACCTGGTGAGTCTTCTTTTATGGCCATGTTCAAAGTTTATCGAGGCCAAGACACCTTGGCCTTCACATGGCGGTTATTGAGATGGTAGGACTGTCAGGTATGCACGATTCCTCAAAGGTTCATATTATTGTTTCGCAGCGTGTTTGAAGGAGTCACACCGAATGAGGTGAGGCATGAGTATGTCCACCGTGAAGTCCGTAACAGCTAGTACCCATGAAGGATACCTCAGGTTGACTTATATGGCTAGCGCCTAAGATAAACAGGCTATCCTTTTGCATATCTAAAATATAAAAGATCAGGTATTCCTGCAAGATCTATCTGTCGTACTTGATAATACCGAATTATCTTAACGTTGTTGAGATTACAAAGCTAAAGCAAAACATTATCGTAAGATAGGTGAGTCTCAGTTCCGCTCCATTATTATTGGGTGAGGTCAGACAGGGCTAAAACCCTCGATACCTATTTATCCCGTTTATCTTGTCCCACGAATTTGCTTTGCCGCAGGGAATTGCCCCACCACACCTGAGCTGCAGCAGCACCATCTGCAACTCGGACCACCCTACCACCATACCAGTAACCAGACCACAAATACAAAATTGATGTCACTTTAGCTTTAGCGATGGCATAAGCGTTGCCCCGCTTGGTCCCCGCCTGAATTTTTCTCTCTTGTACCCCTCCTCCCACTCTTTGCCCCGACAAATTTTCCTTTCCCCTTGAAGCACAACAGCTGGTCGGTGGTTGCTCGCGACTTTGCATTTTACGGCTTCGTTTCCTTCAACTCGAGTCCACACTGATTCTCTCTAGAAGAGATCTAGTGAGCTTGTACGACCGCGAAGTGCAATCAGGTCACTTCCATCGATACAATTTTCACCCCGCCTTCTTTTTCACCTGTTGATCATAGACACGTAGCAGACTTCTTCGCATCAACACCGCCAAAATGGTCAAGTAAGTTCATCGCCGTACTTCTATTCAGCTTCATCCCCTTCAGTCCTATTCTATACCATAGACTCCATGGACGTGGCTTTGCGCGCGCAAAACAATGATTTTTGCTCGCCCGCAAATACCCAAAACCCCACCCGGAGATAAGCTCCGCTACATCCATAGATTGCTAACATGCGATTCCAAATAGCTTCACGATCGACGAGATTCGGGCCCTTATGGACAAGCCCACCAATGTCCGTAACATGTCCGTCATTGCCCACGTCGACCACGGCAAATCTACCCTGACCGACTCTCTCTTGGCCAAAGCTGGTATCATCTCCAGCGCAAAAGCTGGTGATGCCCGAGCTACGGATACGAGAGCTGATGAGCAGGAACGTGGTATCACCATCAAGTCCACTGCTATCTCCCTATATGGCAACCTACCCACCGACGAGGACCTGAAAGATATCGTTGGTCAGAAGACTGTCGGCAAAGATTTCTTGATCAACCTTATCGACTCGCCTGGTCACGTCGATTTCTCCTCCGAAGTCACTGCTGCTCTGCGTGTCACTGATGGTGCCCTCGTCGTCGTCGACACCATTGAGGGTGTCTGTGTCCAGACTGAGACTGTCCTGCGACAGGCTCTCTCTGAGCGTATCAAGCCTGTTGTTGTCATCAACAAGGTCGACCGTGCTCTTCTTGAGCTGCAAGTCTCCAAGGAGGACTTGTACCAGACCTTCTCGCGGACGATCGAGTCCGTCAACGTCGTCATTGCCACCTACCTTGACAAGTCCCTAGGTGACCTTCAGGTCTACCCCGAGAAGGGAACCGTCGCTTTCGGCTCTGGTCTTCACGGTTGGGCTTTCACCATCCGCCAGTTCGCCATTCGATATGCCAAGAAGTTCGGTGTTGACCGAAACAAGATGATGGAGCGTCTCTGGGTTAGTTGATTTATTGGGATTGTGTATATTTCTATGCAGACTGCTAATCTCTCATGTAGGGTGACAACTACTTCAACGCTGCCACCAAGAAGTGGACCACCAAGGGTACCCACGATGGCAAGCAGCTAGAGCGTGCTTTCAACCAGTTCATTCTCGACCCCATCTTCAAGATCTTCTCCGCAGTCATGAACTTCAAGAAGGATGAGATCACCACCCTGCTTTCCAAGCTTGACCTCAAGCTAGCCACCGAGGACAAGGACAAGGAGGGCAAGCAGCTGCTGAAGGCTGTCATGAAGACTTTCTTGCCTGCCGCAGACTCGCTCCTGGAGATGATGATCCTCCACCTTCCTTCTCCCGTTACTGCCCAGAAGTACCGTTGCGAGACTCTGTACGAAGGTCCCCCTGATGACGAGGCCGCCATTGGTATCCGCGACTGTGACCCCAAGGGACCCCTCATGCTCTACGTCTCCAAGATGGTGCCGACCTCGGATAAGGGTCGTTTCTACGCCTTCGGTCGTGTCTTCTCCGGTACCGTCCGATCCGGTCTCAAGGTCCGCATCCAGGGCCCCAACTACACTCCCGGAAAGAAGGAGGACCTGTTCATCAAGGCTATCCAGCGTACCGTTCTGATGATGGGTGGCAAGGTCGAGCCTATCGATGACATGCCTGCTGGTAACATTGTCGGTCTGGTCGGTATCGATCAGTTCCTGCTCAAGTCTGGTACTCTCACCACCATCGACACCGCCCACAACCTCAAGGTCATGAAGTTCTCCGTGTCTCCTGTCGTCCGACGATCCGTCCAGGTCAAGAACGCCCAGGATCTGCCCAAGCTGGTCGAAGGACTGAAGCGTCTATCCAAGTCTGACCCTTGCGTCTTGACTTCGATGAACGAGTCCGGTGAGCACGTCGTTGCCGGTGCCGGTGAGCTTCATCTCGAGATTTGCTTGAAGGATCTCGAGGAGGACCACGCCGGTGTTCCTCTTATCATTTCCGACCCCGTCGTCCAGTACCGTGAGACTGTTGCCGGCAAGTCCAGCATCACTGCTCTGTCCAAGTCGCCCAACAAGCACAACCGTCTGTACATGGTTGCCGAGCCTATGGACGAGGAACTGTCCAAGGCTATCGAGGACGGCAAGATCGGACCTCGTGACGATTTTAAGTCCCGTGCCCGTATTCTGGCCGACGACTTCGGCTGGGATGTCACCGATGCCCGAAAAATTTGGTGTTTCGGTCCCGACACCACTGGTGCTAACTTGCTGATTGACCAGACCAAGGCCGTGCAGTACCTCAACGAAATCAAGGATTCGGTCGTCTCCGGTTTCCAATGGGCTTCCCGTGAAGGACCCGTTGCCGAAGAGCCAATGCGATCCGTCCGATTCAACATTCTCGATGTTACCCTCCACGCTGACGCCATCCACCGTGGTGGTGGTCAGATTATCCCCACTGCACGACGTGTTCTGTACGCTGCTGCGCTGCTTGCCGAACCTGCCCTCCAAGAGCCTGTCTTCTTGGTTGAAATCCAGGTGCCCGAGTCGGCCATGGGTGGCGTGTACGGTGTCCTGACCCGACGAAGAGGTCACGTCTTCAACGAGGAGCAGCGTCCTGGTACGCCTCTGTTCACCATCAAGGCCTACCTGCCCGTCGTGGAGTCGTTCGGTTTCAACGCCGATCTCAGACAAGGCACTTCCGGCCAGGCCTTCCCTCAAATGGTGTTCGACCACTGGCAACTTCTACCCGGTGGCTCCCCGCTGGACAAGACATCGAAGGTTGGACAGATCGTCGAGACAATGCGCAAGCGCAAGGGTATCAAGGTCGAGGTACCGGATGTCAGCAACGTAAGTTTAATTGCAGCTCTGAACAAGAGTGGACGGATGCTAACAGTGAATAATAGTACTACGACAAGCTATAAAAAGGATTCCCCCCATACCTATAGAGTACGACCTAGTGCCATTACTGGCCAATATCATGAGACGGTTCTTCGCGCCGCTCCTGGTTTTGTCAGATGGATAATACGATCTCTGAGAAGATCGATAAGAAATGATATGCGGCCGTGGATACAGAAAAGCTATGCAAAGGCACTAGTTGGGATCTTTCATTAGCTGTCGTACATCATCTGGTTTGCTTGTATTTTTTCCCCGACGCAATTGACGATGTTAGATGATATCAGTGCCTTTATTTATGTGACATGAGAGCAACGATATAATACTTGGTTCCCCTAGAATACAGTGATGTTTCCCTATCATACTTCAGGGGTTGTGTAGAGAATCCTTGAAATCTGATACGGAAATGAAAGTGACTGGTTCTATCAGCTGGTATGCAGACTATCACAGTAGCCCCCGGGCCGGTCTGGCGCGTATGCAAGCAATATACTATCTCTCTCCATATCGGGACTCTTCCGGCTTACTCCTGCGGCTTGTGGAGACCCAGCAGATAACGGTCGTACTATTTACAGCTTACTTGCCTTATAACCGAGCGGCGTCGGGAACAACGAACTTGGCCTCTCTGCATATATAGACGAGAGAGACTCTTGTTTCCATATTACCTACCTCCTTCCTAGATTTTTTTTACGAGGACTAGATTTCTCATCGAAAATACCTACTAGGGGAAGTTATAGAAACACATGATGGCGCCGCCGCACTCGTTCCACGTGCACGCGACGTCGTCGCACCTGAAGTGGTCCAACGCGATCGCGCCGGCGCTGCGGGTGCCATCGGGGGCCGAGGTGACGCTGGCGTTGCCCGACGGCGGCGGGGACCAGATCACGCGCGAGGCCGCGGCCGCCGACGCCGGCGCCGCGCTGTCTTCGTTCCGGCTCGACCTCGCCGACCCCGCCGTCGGCCCCGTCTACGTCGAGGGCGCCGCGCCCGGTGACGTATTGAGGGTCGACGTGCTCGACGTCGCGCCCGCCGCGGATTACGCTTGGACGGCCGTGTTTCCCGGTTTCGGGATCTTGTGCGAGGATGAGGAGTTCAAGACGCCTGCGCGTATGTGCTGCATTTCTCTCTGTTGCTCTTTTTCGTCTTCTTCGTATATTACTTGGTAGAGAGGTTGGTCGATTGGCATGATTACCTTAGGTAGGTTAGGTACCTAGGTAACCAGCCGGCCTGACCTACTTCTTTCTATTTCACATCTCCCCCTTTTCCACTCTCTCCTCATCTAACGCACCCCCCGCAGTAAAGATCTGGGACCTCTCCACGGCCAAGCAAGACGGCTTCATCGTCTTCCGCGCCTCGTCGCCGCGCATCGTCGTCCCCTTCGCGCCCTTCCTCGGCGTCGTGGGCCTGGCCCCGGCCGCCGCCGGCGAGCTATCCACGGTCCCGCCGATGCCGGAGACGGGCGGCAACATCGACACGCGGTACGTGACGCCCGGGTCGTCGCTGTACCTGCCCGTGCGGGTCGCCGGCGCGCTGCTGAGCTGCGGCGACGCCCACGCCGCCCAGGGCGACGGCGAGGTCTGCGGCACCGCCGCCGAGATGCGCGCCACGGCTCGCTTGCGCGTCACCGTCGAGAAGGGCAAGCCGTGGGTCAAGAGCCCGTGGGTTTTGACGGCTCCCGCTGCTCCTGTTCCTGTCGCGAAGGAGAGGGAATACATGTGCTTGGGTATCGATTCCGACATGCGCGAGGCGACGCGGAAGGCGGTGCGCGGGGTCGTCGACTGGCTGGAGGCCGAGAAGGGGCTCGCGAGGGTAGAGGCGTACATGCTGGCGAGCGTGGCGGGCAACCTGAAGATGTGCGAGGTTGTCGACATGCCGAATTACACCATCGGGTGCTCGGTTCCCCTGAGCATCTTCGTGGACTGAAGTGTTATCTACGAAGGAACCCGATATCCCAAATACAGAGGCCGCGAAAAAGTCATACTGATAAACGTAGGTATTTAACATAAACAGAAGGAAATGCTCGCTCTTGAACAAAGATATATGAGTCTGCTCGCCTGCACTTTAGGGATGGAAACGTGGTGTAGATCCTTACTCGTCTACGTACGATTTGTCTCGTGTTGAATGTATTTTAATCAAGTAATCTAATTAGAAAATCGTGCTACCCGAGGCTAAATTCCAAAATACCATTTATTGTACCCTAAGAGGTAGGCAGGTAATTTTTATTTCCCTTTTGTGAACCCTCCCGATACGCCTTAGCTATGCGGATGACAAATGACGAATGACTTCCCATTCTCTCTTCTCTTCTCTTCCCTCCCTGCCTAGGTAATTAATCGCTTCATTCTCTTTTCCTACGAAGATCCCAAAATCTTGGCGTAAGCATCCTCGACCTCGCCAGCCAGCTCGAGCAGGGAGACGATGACGATCTGGTGCGTCAAGTTCGGCAGCCGGTCCCGGTGGAGGCCGATCCACTCGAGCGGCGGCGTGGCCTCGCCCATGTCCCGGAGCTGGGGCGTCTCGATGATGGGCGGCTCGCGCGCGATGTACTCGTACTTGGACTGCGGCACGTTGACCTCGGCCGTGATCTTCTGCTGCTGCTGCTGCTGCTGCTTATCGCCGTCATTACGCTTTTCTTGCTCCGGTGGCTGCTCCGGTACTCCTGTGACCTTGATGGCCGACATGGCCGGGAGCTCGCGGCCCCACGTCTGCGCCAGCGCCTTGGAGTGGTTCGCCCACATGCCGCGGATGTAGCTGATGCGCGAGTAGTTCCACCCCACCTCCACCTTGCCCTCGAACGAGCTCTTGAAGATGTACTCGATGCTGCGCGACTCGGGGCTCTGCCACGTCTGCATCGTCGCTTCGACCTTGGGCACCTTGAGGATCGTGCCGCCCCGAGACCCCGTCGCGCTTGCTACCACGTCCTCTACCGAGATCTCGCTGGCTGCCTTCGGTGCATCTACCCCACGCACTCCTGCGAGACCTATCCGCAGCTGGCCGAGCGTTAAGCCGAGGATGCTGCGGATACGTTTCTCTTCCATGCTTGCCTCAAACCTGGCCTGCGCGTTGAGCGCCTCCAATTTGAAAACCTGATGGTCCGAGAACGTGCTGGGGAAGATGCCGAGATTGAGTGCCTTCAGCGTTACTACGACATCCGTATCCAGGGATATAGGAGAATTGGTCACGGGTTTGTCCGTCTCTGGCTTGCTAGGACTAAACTGCTGAACGGCCGGGGGCTGATTCGCCGTCAGCGACTTTCGTTTCATGTATTTCTCAATATCTCGCAGCGATATCTCGTAGCTCGCTTTCCTCTCTTGCATAAGCTTCTGGATGGCTTGCCACAGCGCTACGCTCTGGGCCGCCGACGTCGTGGTACCAAACACCTGGACAGATTCTCCGTCGAGCATTGCCACGAGCCTATCTCCAGAAGCCTTCATTTGTTGACGCACGTTGTACATAAGGAATTCCATCTTCGTGATATCGGCGACGAGGAATGCTTGGTAGTCGAATGCGATTTTCAGCCGAAACTCGCTGAAGCTGATCGAAGCCTGAATCCTCGGTGTTTCGTTTAGGGCCTGCTCACGTTCCGGCCATTCGATGGAGGTGCGTAGTTTGAAGCTTTGAAGAGCAACAAAGCCGCTTAAGCGACCTGTACAATCTACACCGATACTCTGAAATCCTAGGCAGAGATTCTGCTCCCAATCCGACGTCTTTTTGGAGGAAATCCAGAACTCGTTAATGGCGAATTTCGACTTGCCAAGGGACTGTCCGAGATCGACGACAACATTTAAAGCGGCGATGGAGATGGTAGCCGTCCAGGGGAATGCTGCTGTCGCGGCCACCTGTTGGTATCTTTGTACAAGATGGCCTTGAGCTACCGATTCTGCGGCGACCGTTGCAACAGGTGCTGTTGAACCCTGTCTAATCTCGCCAGGGATCCAAATTTCCCGGAAGAGCAAAAAGTCTTGCAGCTGTTTGGCATTGATGGCCACTTCCATTGGGCTAACCTTGAGAATGGCGGAGAGGCCACTTGTGCCACTGACGTGTTTGCTGTTCATCATCGAGAGCATGATGGAGTCGACTCCAAAACTGCCCGTGGATTCTCGCGAGTAGACGTGCTGCACCGAGGTATGGATACCACTGAATGTACCTGAAATTGCAAAGAAGTTGCCGTTTTCTGATCCTTGAACCGTATTCATCGTGATATAAATATCATCGAAGCGGGCTGTAGCCGCCACCCGGCCGATAGGCTGGCAACTGAGAGTAAACTCCTGCTTGCAAATGCGTAGACCTAAGTTTAGTTTCATACGTCCTAGCACCGCGCTTGGGTCGGTATTTAGGATATTGTCTTCCTCGTTCGACTTTGGCTTGCCTAGGCCTTCGCCTGATCTTCCCGAAGTTGTCGGTGATTCGGGCGCGTCGTCGCCAACAACCTCTTTGATGCTGGATGTAATATCCATCATGAGAGGAACTATGGTTGGGTAAAGAACATTCCGTGAGGGATCGATCTTAATTTCTCCATACAACGTTGGATCTTCTTTACCATCATCTCTATATTCAGTCTTCCAAGCTAGGCCGGGGGTGCGGAGTACCGTGCTACTGCCAGTTTCATCGGTGCTGAACTGTCCGTATTTACCAGCCAGCGTAGGACGGGACGGCTTCGACCCGGCTGGGGCAGCTGTCTCACCTGTCGGTTTTTTCCCAGAGAGATATACAACAGCTCCGGCGAAATCCGCATCAATCAGTAGCGATTCAAGTCGTCTACTACCGAAAAGAGAGCGCCTAGTCTCAGCTACTTGTCCCGAGGGCTTTGTAACCTGTTTTTCAGGTAAAACTATCGGTGCCCAATGTTCTGAAGCTTGTTGGACATTGTTCACCGATAGACTAATAGAGTCCTTGAGATGCGCTGCTGGAACGATAAAGGCAGAGGTTAGGCGAAGGTCTAGGGACTTGCCTACTGCCTGGAAGGCCAGTCGGCGGGCGTCGGTGGTCGAGACAAAGGCAATATTGAATATTACCTCCGGCAGGAGTGCTGAATTTTGCGACCGACGGGATTTATCCTCGCCTGTCGGAACCATCTGAAGCTGAAAATCTTCGATAGTCAACTTCGCCGAGTTCTTCTTCCGCGTCGCAAACTCGATTCGCTGGAAGGATAAGACTAGGTCCTCTTGTCCCGCTGCAGGTGAGTTAGCAGTAGAAACGAGCCAACAGAGCTGAATGTTTCGTATCTCGAAAGAATACATGATCGAAGCAAGGAAGGAGTCCAGGATATCGCTTTCCGTTTCTTGCTCTTCGTCGTTGATAGCGATTCGGGGCTTGGGTTGTCTTAACTTCCGCAAGTATTCTAGTTCGCGTGAGGTATCGATATCTTTGATCTTGTCGCCCATGTAGCCGAATACGTCTACGAATGTCGATACGGTGTCTGACGAAAGGTTCACCTCAAATGCGTCAGATTTGAAGTCGAATGACCTCAATTCTGCCCCGTCTTCTGACTCGCGGTTTGTAGCGGTGATCAAGGCACCGAATGAGAGGTTCCCACAAGATCTCATTTCTTCACGGGAGCCCTTTTCAATATCGAATAGGATCTGGCGAAGATTTATACGGATTTCTGGGTTTTCTAGAACAGGCCCCCCGTCTATCCTGTTTGCAAGCTGCATCTGGACCGTATCTAAACAGAATGACAGACGCGCAAATGTGTCCATGTCGGATTTGACTGGAGCAGTACCCCATATCTCAAGCCCGGCAAGGCTGGCGTGAACGACATAGGTCAACTTTGAATCGTTAGACTTTAGGGACGCTGCCTCTGCTGATCCAGGCTTGGCTGAGCCGAATGTCTCCTCGATGTGTTCTTGTATAATTCTTATTTGTTGCTGGAGATCATTGATAGCATTTGTAATCTCAGGCCGATTAAGCGCTGTGAGTAAACTGTAGACGGCTGAGGCGTCCAGTTCTACGAACTCCAGTGAGGCTAGCACGGCGACTGAATGCTCCCCGGGTGCCATGTAACTGGTTATACGGCCATTCGTTGGGGGGATCTGAAGCAACGAGATGCTACGAGGCGAATTGTTGACATCAATTTGCATGTCGTGTGAATTCTCCTTAATATCAAAATCAAGTATGATCTCTTTACCGAAATTAGCAGCCATGTTCGTCCGTGCCACAACCCCAGAGATGGTATAAGTGAGGGATCGTAATAGTGGCAACGTGATCGTGTATGAGTCTAAGAACATTGCTAGATTGAGTCGAACTGTCGATAGTTGCCCTATTCCACCATGTTCCTTAGGTTCAGGCCGGGGTTCTGTAGGGAATCCTTGGACCAACGCATAGAGCTGCGCAGCCTCGTCCTTTACTAGTAGGTCCAAGACCTCAGCCAACACAATAGGATCTTGCTTGACAATGAATTTAAGGTCTTGGCTACTGGCGGCTGCTTTAATGGTATGCGTTGAGGAATGCTCGTCAGACTGCACTTCATGTGCGATAATAACGCTCGGGTGTTGGAGTTGTGATGTAGCGAGCACTTGCGAGTGACTCTTAATCCTTGCGGTGGCCGAATCGCATCCTAGGACAAGGTTTGCATTCGTTGAACCTCGTTGTCCGCCGGCCGTGAGGAGCGAAAGCTTGAGGTTGGTACTTTGAAGCCTGGCGCTTAGGTTAATCGCTTCTAGCGAGATTGCTCCATCTCCTAGTACGAATACCACATGAAGTGGGCGAGATGGTGCGTGATCAGCTACTTCCTGTGGCTTAGACTGAAGTCCTCCAGATACGGAAGATTCTGCCTTCTTGTGAAGACGGAGTATATCTTCTACAAGTTCACAAAGTTCCCAATTCGTCTTGATCCCAGCTTCGCTGCAGTATACGTTGACAAGTGTCAACGGCTCTTCGGCATCAGCAAATTCGTGTTCTCCTTCACTGCTGCTGTATTTCTCTTGTATCCTCACTGTGAAGTCTATCACAACAATCTCATTCTGTTTCGGGCCAGGATCGAGCACAAACTGCAACTCTTGGACCTTAGTCACAGCCATCATTGGAATTTGGTTGGATGTATGTGTATCGGAGCCGGATGCTTTGCCAAAAATGTTGTTCAGGAGCACGGCGTGTCTTGGGTCTTCTAGATCCCAGCTCCGCCATTTTTCGAAAGCTGCCGTGACTTGTTGTCTCGCGTCTGCAGGATATTGCTTAGACCTGAATAGACATTCTTGTTTCAGGTTTTCTTTGGCGTCCGGGTCTAGCGTTGACCACATTTGACGCAACCTAGTAATGAGTTTCCAGGAATCATATGTCCTCAAATGTTGAGGGGCTGTCCGTAAGATAGCTGACGGCCGGACGACGAAAGAAGCATCGTTCGCCTGGTGTCCTTCCGTTATGACACGGTAAGTGAATTGCTTCAAGCGGTCATCCGCAACTGAAAGCGTGTCTGCAAAAAGCTTCCCGGTTTCAGATGCAAGCATATTCGTTCTGTGAATTAGCGAGGCAAGATACTCGACCTTGCCCGACGACGAAGAAATGTGGACACTATCAACGTCTGCATCGATGTAGTTTACCTCTTTTGAGCCCATGGAAACCATAATCCTTTCGATTCTAGCCAGTACCGCAGCTTGTGCCTGGTCCAGGTTCGCAAGCCTTTCAGCGGCTGAAAGTTGCATAGAGGCAAGTCGGAAATGGAACGACAATCGAGAACTATCATCAGGAGATGCATTATCCGTTGTGTCGGTCCGTGGTCCAGATCGAGTTGCAAGCACCAATGATTTGAGCAAAACATCATATTGGTCTTGGGGTTCCTGCGATGGATCAGCAGAATCGAGATTTGAGCAATTCAAGAACCGCAGATTGGCTTGTGGTAACCGCACAACAAAATCCGTAATTGTCCCGTTGATTTTTGTCTGTTTCTGTGCATCGAAGATATTCGTCACCGCATCGATCTGGAGAGTATCGAGAATATCTTCAGGATCTGAAGGCGTTATAGCTCGTATTAACGAAGCGATAGACCGCAAAGACGGTGCATTGAGGAAAACAGTGATTCCGGCAGGAAGTTCAAGAAGTAGACTCTGGTGAGCAGAGTCCTGACTTAGGCGGTCAGGGTCTATGTCTTCTAAGTTGAAGTCAGATGAGTTCAGCAGAGTGTCATTTTCGTCTTCTTCAATGCTGTCTAATGTCGCTCCTTTGGCATCTAGCCTAACATCGAGTAGGGGGAAAGAGGGGGAAAAGTATTGACTTGAAAACGTTATGCTGGTATGATGCGAATCCTTCTTGTCTCCCAGCTCACTGGAAGCGCCAAATGGGGCTGAGTAACGTCCAGCGGAGGTAGGATATTCACGAGGATTAACCGCCTGTCTTGTGTCGCTGGCCTTAAGCAGGGTAGGATCCGAGGTATTACGATCAGAAATCCGAGATCGTTGGTTCGTTCTAGCCGAGCCTTGTCGTATAATGCTGTGATTGCTAGAACTAGCCAATGAGAGGAATGAGCTTTTATGGCGGAGTCCCCCCGAGCGGCTTGAAGAGCCCAGCGAATATACCGATTTTTTATCAGTAAGAGCTCCCGACGAAACAGGTTGAGGAACCGGTGGAATACTCTGCGCGGGGATATCGACAGGATCGGGCGTGAGCTGATCTAGAAGACCCGGGAGTAACAGAAAATCGGTCCGATGCGTTCGCTGGTCATGGCGACGCACGAGTTCTTGCTGAAGACGTCTCTCTTCGGCGAAATCATACTTCCGCCCAATCAGTGCGAAGTGAACATTAGTTCGAACAAGTACGTCGGCATCGACGCGAGATCGCAGTCGCGATCTATGCCGCGTAGCAGACTCCGAGTTGACGCACGCAATCTCGAGATCAGGTACCTTAATGTCGGCGCGTCTAGAATAATGTGTCCTTGCCCAGTCATTGAAGTTGACGTCAATCGTTCCTGTAGAAAACAAGAACGCTGCCTCATCCACACGTACCCAGATCTGGACTGATTCGACGAAAACTTGCAGAAATGTTACGTCGTACATCACGATGGATGAATACGGAATCAAAGCGTTTTCGTCGTCGTCAAACGAGAACCCGAATGATTTACCTCCTCGTATGAGAGTAGTGAGAAAGTCAGTGGAACAATCTCCGGTGACGGATCCGACTTTCAAATCCCAGTTACAGAGATACGTCGGCTCAGAAGGCGGAAGACCGAACAGACGATGGCCATAGACGTTGAAGCCATCAATGAATAATTGTGTGCTCGACACAGTGCTTGACGGGCTAGTAGCACCTCCGTCTTCGTCTCCCAGGGAAAGGCTTAAAGGACTGAAGTTCAACTCAAGATCCATATAGTAATTGGTAAAGCGAAGGTCAACACCCAAGGAGGCGGCCTCGATTAGGATATGGCGTTTCGCGGAATACATGTTAGCGGGTAGAAATACCCTCGGGTCATCGGCGTGAATAGCCAACATCACATCCAAGTCGTTTGACTTCTTGTGAGGAGGCCGATCCGCAGGTTGGGCCTCCGGGTCGGCTGCTTTAGCTCGAAGAGCAGCTTGATGTTCATCTAGAGTCCTAAAATGAATGTGATCGCCAAAATAATTGTCCTTCATTTGCAGTAAATAGCGAATGAGGAAACCGTACAGATAAACCGTAGGAGACTGTCCGGCGACGTCAAGGACGAGCGTGTCCGTGTTGGCAGGAGATGTTGTGGCATTATAATGGTAACTCCCTTCGATCATTAAATTCTCGAGGTGCCCTATCTCCTTAGAAATCATGAAAGTGGCCTGGGTATTCCATGGTGGCAAATGCAAGTCGAGGCGCAAAGGATCAACTGTGACTCGGAAAGGAATGGCAGTCTTGGCCGGACGATAGTTATCTAACGGTATACAGGTGTCCACTACTAAGCACGGACTAGATAGAATCAGATACGTGTTCTCCTCGAAGCTGGTGGGATCGTTGACGATATTCACGTCGTTCACGTTGAGATAAAGCTTCAGATGGAGAAGTCGTAGGTTCAAAAGGTATTTGAAAGGGGTAAAGAGGAGGTATTCGGACGGTGGCCCACTTCCCCAATCGTCTATGAGATCTATCAGCAAGAAAATGTGATCGCGCAGGATGAAAAGCTCGAGTCCGTCACTCTCGATGTCAAAACGCCAAGTTCGAAGGCCATTCCATTTCAGAGGCGTAGATAGGTCACAGGAAATCTGTTGGCGCCCAGATTTCCAGAGGAGTCCATGATTGACGCTGGTAGAGACTTCGGTTGAAGGAAGATCAATCTTCAATGTGTTCGTGTATCCAGTTGACTTTGCCAGCATGTCCATGGTGTACGAGACCGTAGTATTCGATGCAATTTTCACCTCGAGCCACCCGTAGGGGCGCTGCTCTGCTGCCGTGGTTGTAGCGGATTTTCGATCGCGGCCACGGTCTCGCCGGTTTCCCTCTTTCCGGCGCTGCTTCAACGTGACCGCCTCTTTTTTCCATCTCCAGTTCTTTGAGTCTTCGCGTGTGGGTACCCTGAGCATAACCTCTTCATCGAGTTGTAGATAGAATTTGAATCGTGTAGGCACGCGGTCTGCGCCGGGTGAAAGACGTTTTGCAGGTACTGCGTCCTTACAGAGACCTGGAAAAAAGACTCTCTGCAGTTCAGCTCGCTGTCTGTCTGCCCAGGGTCCGTAGTTTACTGTGCCGCCTTTCACGGATACCTCAATTGCCCAAGCCGGTGCTGCGGTTCCATTAATGTCGCCCGAAAGATCATCACCCCCTTTGAACGGATGTGATAAACCATCCGGAGCGACCTTTCCAGGAACGTCCCAGTATATCGTTACTTCTGCCCTAGGGCTGTCAACCACTGTATTCACACTACCATACTCAACCGACGACCATCGAAGCTTGTCATCTTCATCGTCATCATTGAGATACCGAGAGAGTCCTTGCCATTGATGAGAGCCGGGTATATGAGGTTCGGTAGTTGCATCCTCGCCGTCCTGAGAATTCACCGAAAACGATTCAACGGATTTTCTCCAATACGGAACCAGGTTTCGTAATTGCTCAACCAGCTTGCGACGCTGTCTCCGAAAGAATGGCCGCTGTTGGATAGGAGCCGAACCCGTTGCCACCTGCTTGTCCTTTACAGCTCTAGCGAGCTGCTCATCCTTGAAACCATCATTTTCCTTCATCTCCAGCACTGGATTGTCCAAGGCAATCTTAAACCTTTGTTGGTAGGGATCCGGAGTCGAGCACTCGGCCGCATCAACTTCTCCCGTCAAAGATTTGGCCTTTACGATTAGGATAGACTTGGTACTGTCGTTTCCCATGACGAGAGCCGCCTTATCACACTTGAATTTTATTGGGAATAGCTGCAGCATTAAAGGAAGGTCGTCTTTGTCTAGCTTCCCGCTGCCCTCATCGGACGTAGTAGTAGAGCTGAACGTTTTCTGCTGGCGATTCCGCAGGCCATCTTTCTCTGCATTGATTTCGATGTCGGTTTCCCTATAACCCTCGCCTTTTTCATGAGATTTGCGAAGCCGCTGCCGTGGTCGAGCTGAACCATTCACAACCCTTTCGATTCCATCTAACGTATCACTTTTAGCGGACGGCGGGCGATCGGTCATTGCGTCGAGTATGGAGTCGTATGCAGCACTACGATTATAGACGAACCACTCGAGTCCAGAAACGACGACATTGATGCGACAAGGTAGCTCGGGAGGCTTGCCGACACCCGATGTACCACCATCTCTGGAGTTTTCACTCGCCTTTTCCGCGACGATCCCCACATCTCGTGCTCTACGCAGCCAGTACGACCAGGTGATATGACCATTCTGAATAAGGATCGTTTCGTTTTCTCCGTGGTATCGAAGGCCAGTAAAAAAGACACGACCACCGAGCAAAGACCACTGCAAGGCTTGGATATCGATATAGATGCGATAGGTATGCCAGGTGTAGGTGCGGATGGTATACGAGATGATGGAGGCGACTACTCGATTAAAGTATAGCAGGAAGAAGACGGCACTACAAATAGATTAGACAACATGCGACGCAGTTGTTGCATAGGGTGTAAGTGGCTCACAGGACTCCGCAGACTATGATCCAGGCAAGGAATTGGCTTTATCTGGTCAGTTTGAATCTCTAGGCTCGGTATTATGGTAGTTATAACGCTGGACCTACCCATTAAAGCCTTGCCAGGTTGGCAGCACGTTAGCCATAACAACTCCAAAGGTTCCCTCCTCCCAAACTCCCCCTGGGATTCGCGGCGCCTAGGTTCTGACTAGACGCCGAGCTGAAGAAGACATAGAGCATTAGACCATAGCTCTCAGCTAGATATTTTATCTCCAAGAAAGGTACTGTGTTCCATTGAACGCGTGCCGTGCAGATGATTAGCTCGCGAATATCGTGGAGATTGGTTAGAAAGTGAATGGTTACTGGGTATAGATTATATAAAAGTACCCTAAGCAGAATGGCTGAATGGCTGCATGACGCGTGAAAGACAAGGGTGGATGTTCTAGATGAACCTGGTCTGCTGGTAAGAGCAATTAGTGGGCCCATGAGTTAGGTACCTATATTCCAGCTCCCATGCTGCCATGCAGCCCATGCTAACGGTTATCGATAGCACGCTAAGGCACCTGTAGACATCCACTTAAGCTCTATCAATACTGGGCAGTAAAGGGTACCTGGTAGCACATTACAAGCACGGTACGTACTCCTTAGTATCAATGATCAAATGACATTACACATTTCTAGGAGCTCCCAAACCCTCCACCCCCATACTCAACCTCCGCGCGTCGCCTTTTACGCCTGCTGCAACATCGCGGCTTTCAGCCATGCTCTTCTTCGTGCCTCTTCTAGATTAAGTAGGCAGAATACGCTGCGTGTTTAGATACCAGTTCGGCCCCAAACCTGCAAGATGGTTAGCGGCACCGGCCAGAAGTTCCACACTGCCACGACCATCATCGCTGGGGTCTTCTCTTTAACAGCAACTCTTCTGTCTATTGTGTAAGACTCGACTAAGTACTCTCTTGGGACGATAAATGCTGACCTACCACTGGGATAGCTCGATATGGCTTCAACTGTACGTCTTCCCCTGTTGATTTACCTTGCACCAAGTTAAACGTATATACAGAAAGAATTACCGAAAGCCGCTCTTGCAACGATACGTCGTACGCATATTGCTGATGTGAGGATCCTCCCCGACCTAGTCTTCCGCCCCTCTGACATTATCAGGGTTCCCATCTATTCAATAAGTTCGTGGGTTAGTATGGTGTCCCTCACGGCGGCAGCATTTATGGATCCTATAAGGGATATATACGAGGTACGAACGCGGCTCCTCCCCTGAATTCCCGACACCGATCTAACCTGGCTGGCGAAAAGGCTTTCACGATCTACACCTTCTTCCAACTCCTAATCAACTATCTCGATGGCGAGCGAGCTCTTATAATCATGGCGCATGGCCGTGCTCCTGTACACCACCTGTGGCCGCTAAACCACGTCTTATCCAAAGTCGACATATCCGATCCATATACCTTCTTAGCTATAAAGCGAGGAATACTGCAATATGCGTGGCTCAAGCCTATCTTAGCTATCGCGGCGATCATCATGAAAGCGACGGGTATTTATCAGGAGGGATACATTGGAGTCTCGTCGGGCTATCTTTGGAGTGGTATCATCTACAACATCAGTGTTACCGTCAGTCTCTACTCGCTCGGTCTGTTCTGGGTGTGCATGCATAATGACTTGCAACCCTATCGGCCCGTGCCGAAATTCTTATGCATCAAGCTCATCATCTTCGCTTCCTACTGGCAAGGCTTCTTCCTTTCCATTCTGGTCTGGCTGGGCGCCATTCCAGACGACGTTCAGGGGTATACTTCGGATAACCTTGCCGCTGCTATTCAGGACGCTCTGATCTGCTGCGAGATGCCGATATTCGCCGTGGCGCATTGGTATGCCTTTTCTTGGCATGATTACGCGGACAACACTGTCTCCTCTGCTAGGTTACCCGTCAAGTTTGCGCTAAGGGATGCTTTTGGCGTCCTCGATCTTATTGAGGATTCTAAGCAGACCTTTCGAGGCGACCAGTACAGCTACAGAGTCTTTGACTCCACCGGAAAAGTCATCGCGCACGAAGACTCTAGCTCTCGATTCGCGAGGCTCAAGGATGGGATGAGATATAAGCGAGGAGGCGAGGCCAAGTACTGGATCCCCAAACCGGGTGAAGTCAGGGGAGAGATGAGCGCAAACACTCCGCTTTTGAACTCGAATGGAGGACCTAGTGGTGCATGCGATCCAACGCCCAAGTATAACCACGGCTCGGCCGATGAAACAACATTAGACCCCGATGATGAAAGCCTTTATCATAAGGCTCGGGATTTGGAATTTGGTGATTGGAATGTAAGTTTCATCAATCTAATCGAAAGTCTTTACTCTAACGGGTTTTCAAAGTACCCTGTCATCACTGCAAATGTGCCAACGAGAGACCGTTGGCTCTTCCGGGGTCCCGCCGTGTATCAATCAAGTACTGGGGCTTGGCACGCGTCCCGCTCAAGCTCATTTCAAAGCGTCAGTAACAAACCAGCAGCAGTGGCTTCCCCTAGCGCCGAGACTATAGTTGGCAAGAGAAAAAAAGGCAAGCAAAGACAGACTAAGCATGATCCTATCCCTACTCCAGAGCCTACAGCAATTGCTGCTGAGGAATCACAATCCAAAGGCCCGCTCGGGGCTCCGGTGCTCGCAACATCCGATCCTCAGATTTTAGAGGAAGAGGCCGAAGAGGAAGATCCAACATTTCAAATAGGCGACTCGACACCAGACGATATTGCCACCGGAGGACAAGAAAATAAGCAATGGGGTGGCGTCGGGACGGAGCATAACACGACCGATTCGTATTTTGGTGCCGGTGACGAGGATGAGCTTCGCAATGTTTGGGACAGCGATCGCTTGTGATTCAGGTCTCTTTTCCTCTTTGGCGGCATTCTTAGATACCCAGGGTTTCGTATACGTCTGATCCATCGTCTGTACACAGCATAAGTAGTGGAGTGCTTTTTTGGCCTTTGAGATGAATACATTAAGCATCCTTTCAGGTCGGCGTTATGTATAGCTTTGTCGTACTTTGGTACCTAGGGCCATAAGGGGCGCAATGGTAACTGGTTCGAAGCACGTTCTATCAGACAGAAGGGTCACAAATAGATACAGACTTGCCCACCACCGAGTCCTATAGGTTCGTGCGATGAGAAGGAAAGCGAATGTGTGCTCAGTGGTAAATCTGCTAAGGTTCTAGCATAAGAACGAATTCGTCCGCTCCGATGGTGTCAAATCATCTCTTGCCTTGTTATCAAGCGATATGGGGGATTTTAAAATGTTGAAATTGAAGATTTAGCACCAAGTACCATATTGACTTTGGGAATCGATGCGATATTACAGTTAAGGCTCGAGCCTAAAGCTAGCTATGCACATGCGCTTTTCCTTTTACTTTTTAATGCCGTACTAAATAACAGGTATAGAAATATAGATTAAAATACATTATAAGAAGAATTAGAATCAAAGATAGTTGATTTGGAAAATACAAAATGAATGAATGAAAAACGCAAAAAAATGGTTTGCTTCTCTTTGATTGAGCGTGTCATCCTTAGTGCAGGGGCCATGCTAATCTTCTCTGTATCGTTTCAAATTGACCAAATGCCCGAAGGCGAAAGTTGGAAGCTGTATCCTGCTATATAAGGGTTAGGGAAGTCGCTACCGAGTGTTTATTGGGTAGCGATTTCCCGGAGTTTTTCCATAGTGGGTCCACCAGCACGGGTAAACGCGGGGCCATCCGGAGCTCAATCCATCACCTGATTTCAGTAGATCTTTGGACAGCCTATCCGTGCCTACTACCATGCTAACTCTATGAGACTCCGCAAGAAGAAATAATCTGCTAAGACTGCTATTCAAATCAAAACCAGTGGGATCATGGACACACGGGCTCGGCCCGTAAGGTCGGGACTAATTAGTAGCTACAATTCATAAATACGATTTACGTTATGTTTGTGACAATAACGCTCATCTGAGACACGGGATATGCTAAAGACTAGGAGAAGAATATATAGGTACCTTGGTATTTAGTACGAACGCTCTTGAATGCATTACTAAAGCTACCATGTAAACAGGTATAGGGGCTTTAAAAATCCTGTTTCAGGAGCTCTTCAACATGGCCCACGAACCTTTCACCTTGTACGCCGAGGTCCAGTGCACGTTGCCCTTACTGTCTTTCCCAAAGATGAAGAACCCATACGCGGCTTGACAGTGCCATGATTTTCTTAACATATGAGGGTTCGCATGGTCCATCGCTGCTCCTGGAGTCTTCACGAGCTGGTGCAAAGTCCAAATTTAAAAAGGCCTACATTAACACAGTTGGAGAGGTCGATCTGGGCCACCCCATCATCACCAAACACTATAGTATAGAATGGGTTGGGAAGCACGCATCATGGCGTAATAAACTTCGTGTTACACGTGTGTGCCCTGTTCATTGATAGCCCCATGGACCTGACGCGCGAGCCAACTTACCTAGTGGTTTGGATGTGATATGGCGAGGGCTGACAAGGACATTGGCCCAGCTAAAGGCGTCGCCGACGTATGGACTCTCGGCAGCTGAAGGGACTAATAAATCGCTTTCAAAGGCCTTGCAAGGGGACAGAGTAATATATGCGGCAACTTAAGAATACAACAGTTACCATCTGCTGGGGGAAAGAGATGTTAGTGGTGCTGAAATCATTGCGCTCACTAGTCTATCGGGGCTCGTCGTCAGGATATCAAGACACCATTCTCGGTCAATATCGTAGAAACATCATCGCCCTGAACGGTAGCCTCAACACGAAGCTAGCTCCTCCGGTGCCTTGCCCTGTGGACGCCAAGAGCTAAGATAAATCAAAGCCCTATCATTAAGTAGAATCCTAGATTAGATACCTGATTATTGTTGTATGTAAGTTTCCTAGAACAGGAGCATAATACGAAACCCCTTTCCCCTTTCATGTTCCAACTGACATAGATAATTTTTCTAACCTGATACTTCCACCTTAATCCTAGTAGGCCAATATCGATTCCCAAGGCAACAAGAGTCACAATAGGTACGATATCCATTATCAAAAAGCACGTACCACAATAATGGCCGTACCAAACACTGTAGAGCAGTAAATAGGAAGGCGTAGTATGGTGTTGGGGCTAAAAGAATAGGGGCACGTGATACCCTCGGGAGCCAACCCCTTACAAACCCCCAACTTCACTTGAGAAGGAAGTAAAGCCAGTACCAGTACTAGTAAAATGAAAAATACGACTCTTTGATCTAAGTGAGAAAATATCCTCAGGTTTCAAAGACAAAGTGCTTGGACTAAAAGCAAATCTCTTGCAAAACTTGGTGAATTCTAGTTACCTATGGTATGGTGAAGCTCTCGTTTTCAAACCGAAAAGATCCTGGATCCCGACCCAATAAAAGAATAGATACGTACCAAACAACGTGCCTGAATTATGGCGTTCTTTCCTTAGGTGTTCAGCCTTGGGTGTTCGGCACATTCACTTTTGCAAGGGTTTGTGGCAAGAAGTGGACGCGTGGTTGCTCCAGGGGAACGACGTTGTTTGCGCTTTTGGTCCTGAGGTACCGACGTACCCTACGCCAGCAGTCTACATAAGAAATCAGAGGTTTTGTCCTTCGGAACCATTTTCACATTCTCACATTCTCACATTCTCAAGGCCCTCGCCTCTTGAGACTATTGTTCACCCCAAA
Source organism: Hypoxylon cercidicola (assembly GCA_022578845.1). Lineage (NCBI taxonomy): Eukaryota > Fungi > Ascomycota > Sordariomycetes > Xylariales > Hypoxylaceae > Hypoxylon > Hypoxylon cercidicola. Next base: position 206,116 of record MU399522.1, read on the forward strand.
CCCACTCGCGTGCCTAGGTAGAACCTCAGTCACTATGCCTTCTACTTCTCCTTCACCTTCGCAAGCGCCAGCGCCCTCTGGCACCTCGCCTGCCATGCCATCTGGCACGTCGCCTCCGGCACTGCCTCCCTCGTCGCAAGCTTCGACAGGCTCCATCTCATCGAACGCGTCCTGGCTCGTCTGGCGGCGAGTGCTTTGGGTTGGCTTTGAGGATAACATACCAATCCCTTGCTGGACCTATCACTATAGGGTCGACAGTCTTCTCAAGAAGATCAAGCCTTACTTAGCAGATCTCCTCAATCGCCACTGGGGAATTACGGCACCGTTGGATGTGACTTTCCTTAATCAAGGCAGTTTCAACCGTGCGTTCCTGGTCCGGATTTGTTCCGACGACTCGCTACATACAGCGCCGAAGTCGACACTTCCTCCCCTACCTAACCAGGTTGTTTTGCGCCTTGCTCTCCCTATCCTACCCGAGATCAAAATCCTTTCCGAGGTCGCCACCATGCGATATGTGAAGCATCGTACATCGATACCAGTGCCCCAGGTATACATGTACAACGCTTCTGCGGCCAACGACCTGGAGTTCGAATGGATCCTTATGGAGTACATGCCTGGCCAGCGCTTTGGGGACGTCGAACCCTCACTGAGCGACGACGCCAGGAAGCTTTTCGCCCGCAAAATAGCTGACTGGGTGGACAGCCTCTCCCACCTCCAATTCGACGAGATCGGTAGCCTCTACATGCCGTGTACAACAACCGATCCCCCTTCGGCATCCTCGTCCACTACCACACCCGATGGTACGGATGACGGCACAGTTGTGATCTCTACCGACGCCATTCCCGACCCAGTCATTGGCCAACTTTCCAATCTAAACTATACAGGCGATTGGAGACTCGAGTACGACTTCAACCGAGGTCCATTCCGCAACCTCCAGGACTTTATATTGTCAGGCGCAAAAGCGAATTTCATCGAAGTCCGCGATCCCCGACAGCAAGTGAGAGCTGAATTCAATCAAGCCTATATTAAAAGGGAAGAGGCCAGCAAAGAGGGAGAGGCTGGCAAAGCTCTGGCCGAGAAAGAGGGAAAGCGAGTAGAAGAGCTTCGCAATCGACGAATTCCAATCTATTGGTCAGGCGGCCCAGACAGCGACAACTGGGAAAGTCGTCCGCGTGATCAAATCACCTCGATTTGTCAATACGACGATGATGTGCCGACTTGCCCCGTGGTAATGGAGTTCGGGCAGTCATTTTTTCGTTATGCGGCCCAAGACTTGGAGCAGCATAGAGAGGTATCTAAGAGGCTGATGGACCTGGTCTACTCCATTATTCCCAACACTCCCTTGGGCCCAAGATCCACGGTCCTGAACCATTGGGATATCAATGGTGGTAACGTCCTAGTTGACGGCACAGGCCAACCCACAGCTCTACTCGACTGGGAGTTTATTTTCACCATGCCCTTCACTCTCGCCCAGTTTTATCCAAAGGTCTTAGACGTTTCGATGAGGGATCAATCTGACTCGGAGAGAGATCCATCTGACCCGGAGAGAGAGGCCATGTGGAAGACGGAGAAAATGGAGGAAGAATTCCACGAGCGCATGAAGGAATTGAAGTCTCCTTGGTTGGTTGTCAATAACGGCAGGGAGTACCCGACAATGGGACGGAAGAGTCCATACAGCACTGATCTAATTGTCAACCTCCTCTATGTTACAACAGGAAATCGGGTGGTGAGAAGACAGGATCATAAAATGGTGCGTATGCTGGAAAAGAAGGTTAAAGCTGCGAAGTCGGCATCTCAGAAGCCGGCATCAGCGATCTAGCTTGGAACGAGGAAGACGGAGACTGGGTGACCGATCCTCTTTCGACCAGGAGTTGCGAGGCACAGCAGACGATGGGAGTTTCCTCGTCCCCAGAAGATGACCTTGTTGGCCAATCTGCACCAGCTGTCATGCTGTCTGATCGGTCTTGCCTTACTCTTTCTCGATGCTTTGTGCAGTCTTCAACAAGGAGACTGTCAAGATCATCCGCAATCGGGCTTCTCATATGGGCCCTGCATGTATTTTAGTGACTTTCGTTTTCGTTAGGTAGTTTGCGGTCCTTTCAGCACAAAAAACATCAGTAAACCCCATCTCCTAGATCCGACTCGTGATAATCAGAACGTGAAGCATATGGCAACCAACCATCGTTACGTTAAAACTGCCTACCCGCTAACATACTAGGGGCTGCTTAGGGGCCTGATGATAACCTCTATATCTTAACGTGACAGCAAAAGTGTAGGATCATCATCAAGGACGGATGTGTTCCGTATTGGTAGTAAAAGGCAATGAGATCAGCAATGTTGCTTTCCCTCTTTTTTTTGCTATCAACCATAGATGCCTGCCCGGTAGAGATCGGCTTCACAATATCAATCACAAACCACCACCATATCATCTCACATCATTTCATCATTTCACCTTCTAATACGTAACTTCGTACATCCAATCATTTATTTTCAACTGATTATTTGGTATCGTAACTAAGGCAGGCAGGTCGCCACGGCGCATCCTCGTCATCCATCGTTTCATCATAAATTGCATGGCTTCCCCAACCTTCTCACACCCCTGATAACACAAGGCACAACACCAATATCAATATAACGACCGGGCGTGCAACTCGGCGATCTATGTTATCTAGGTAACTAAGCCTTCTCACCAGCCGCGGCCCCGACAGCACCGGAGCCCGCGAGAGAAGCCAGTGTGGACTTCTTGACCAGCTTCAGGCCCGCGAGCGCGTACACCAGGCCCTCGACGCCGAGGATCACGACGAGGGTGACGAGGGCGCCGATGACGCCGGCGACCGGGAGCGAGATACCGTTGCCGGACGTGGAAGCGGCAGTCGTGCTGCTACCAGCATCGCCAGAGCCGGAAGAGGACGAGGAGGAGGCGCACACGCCGGTCGTGTTCCCGCAAGCCTGGCACCAGGCGGCGGTGTCGCCGATGGCGAACCGGCCCATCTCGGCGGCGAACGTGGTCCAGGGCAGCAGGACGTCGCCCTGGCCGAAGAGCGGGTAGGCCGTCAGCGGGTTCTGGGCAGCGGTGCCGTTGGCGAAGAGGAAGCGGACGGACACGTCGGCGGCGGCCGGGTAGCTCGCCGCGCCGGAGACGGAGGCGTTGGTGACGAGCTCGAACACCATCGACGACGCGTAGTCGACGACGCCCGTGAAGTCCGCCGACACCCTGTGCAGCTGCGCCAGCCCGAAGAACGACATGAAGGACGCGTACGCGCCGAACTGCACGCTGAGGGGCGTCGCGCCCCGGCCCGTGAGCGTGCTGTTGAGCTGCTGCAGGATCTGCGCGGCCAGCGTCGCGCCCGCCACCGCGCGGATCGCGTCGCTCTCGTTGTAGGCCAGGTTCCACTCGTGGTTGTCGGCGAGGGTCCGCAGCTGGAACACGGTGTCGTCGGTCAGCAGGTCGTCCGACGGGATGCTCGCGTTGTGGATGCGGCCCACGTTGACGTAGTCGTAGATGCTGTAGGCGTTCTTGAAGGTGGCCTGGCTGGAACCGAAGACGCCGCCGATGACGGGCGACAGGTTACTGTAGAACGGCCTGGTCCGGTCGAGCGTGTTGAGGTACTCGGCCGACTGGAAGTAGTTGTTGGAGCTCACGACGGCGTTGCCGCATCCCGAGCCGCCCTGCAACCATTCCGAACTCTCGGCGTTGGTGCTGGTCGACGCCGACGTCGACGACGTCACGGGGATATACTGGTAGCCTCCCAAGGGCGCCTCCACTTCGGAGCTGTTGGCTAGTCTGGACACGCTCAGGCTGCCGGCGGGCGGGTAGACGCCCTGCAGGAAAGCCAGGGAGGAACTCTGCAGCACGGCATCCGAGGGCGAGAGGACGCTGAGCTGCGAGGGGACGGCGATGTCGCTGCTCAAGCCGTGGATGGGAGCGCTGGCGTCGGACGAGACATAGCGCTCACGGTAGAAGTTTCCGGACTGGAATATCTGGTCGGCGCCCAACGAGGTCAGGTTGACCGGAGGCAGACTCTTGGGTGAGCGGTCGCCATGACGGTGGAAGATGTAGACGCCGAGGACGGTCTCCGCCGTGGTGAGGGGCAGAGCTGCCAAGGAGAGCAAAATGGTCTTCATGGCTTTCGGTTTAGGTCCAGGTCTCCGTTTGCTATGCTAACTCACTGCCTGTCGACTGATCGTCTTTACACCTCGTAACGAAGAAAGCAAGAGTTCGGCACACCTCAGAGATGAGGAGAAAACCTACCCGGCCGAGAAGAGTATTTAAGAGAAAATCGGATGGCGTCCTGCCCCGCCCATCGTAGGGTTGCAGTTCAGCTAGCTACAGCTACCAATGGCCGCATATCGGGGACGGCAAGCAGGCCTGTATGATTCCTCGGGACCCTCTAGTGTTCCCACCACCCCTTCTCTAACTCGGCCTGCCTAGAAGAGCAAGAAGAATTGGGTATCGGTCCAAAACTAGCTGGGCTAGATATCTGTCGGGTTGGTGCTAAGAGCGGAACGGTCACCATCGAATTGACCAATCAGAAGTGGTCTCGAGCAAATTTCGTGCATCTCCGGCTGCAGGCTGATGGCGGGTAGCGATCTGATAAGTAGCAGCATCGGCCGGATCCTAGCTCGTACAAAATCTACGAGAGTCCCTTACTAATGGCTTTGCATGTGTATGTTTAAAATAATTTGTTAGGGAAAACATGGCTGGGACTGGAACTATTCGGCCATAATTTAAATCGAGGTTGCGAGGAAGAAATTTCGGCAGAAATTTCTGTTACCGGTAGTAGGTAAAACAAATGTTACGTAGAAAAGCACATTCACGGACTACTCTAGCCAAAATACATATGAAAAGTCATCCTGTTCAATAATCAGGGGCGCCAGTAGATTATATACCTAACCTTCATATTTCAACTGCCATATTCTATCCTATGTACATCCTACGTATACCTCAAAAGCGCACAACAGTAACCCTCCCATCGCGATCCTCGCCAACAACCCACCGCTCGTCTCCAGCGATTCGCCCCTTGCCTAGCAACTCCCACCACATGTCATCCGCGAACCTGACCTCAGACTGCAGCTCCTCCTCCTCCTCCTCCTCCTCCTCCTGCTCTTCCTCATCCTCTCCATCCACTTTCTCGCTCCCGTCGTCATCCCCGCCCTTCTTCTTCTTCTTCTTCTCCTCCACACTGATCTTCGGCAGCACGAACGACGACAGCGCCTCGACCATGAAGCACTGGCGCGCGACGACCCGCACGCCCGCGCCGGCGTCCACGGCGTCGCTGACCGTCAGGTACGGAAACTCCTCGTGGCGCCAGCAGGGCGCGCGGCCGGGCCAAGCCGTCGCGTTCGTATTCCCACTGCTACCACCACTACTACTACCACTGCTGCTGACGCGCGCGAACGACCCCGCCCGGGGACAGAAGCTCATGTGCACGTCGCCGTCGGCGCAGCACTCGTCGCGCCAGCGGGGCCCGGCGCCGACGAACGGCACGCCGACGCAGCGGACCTGGTGGTGGCGGGGCGGCGAGAGGCTCGAGTGCTGGCCCGCGAGCCAGCGGTGCTCCTCCTCGTGCACGTACACGTTGGCCTCGTCCAGCAGGACCTCGCGCAGGCTCGGCGTGTGGCGCTGCCGCAGCCCCAGGAACTCGAGGTCCCGCCACGTGAACCGGCGGACGACCGCGGGGCCCGCCGCGCCCGCGCCCGGCTTCCCGGCCCCCGAAGGGTCGAGGGACGGCCGGTACGACGACGGCGCCGCGATGTCCCACACGGTCAGCTGCTCGAGCGGGTCCTCCTCCCCCCAGGGCGAGCGGTTGGGCTGCCACAGGTACAGCGCGTAGTGCGTCGCCGTGTGCGCCGAGAAGAAGCGGTCGTGGCTGTTCAGCGGCAGGCCGAGGAAGTGGATCTTCCACTCGGACCGGAACGCGATGTCCCACGTAAACCGCGGGGATTCGGCCGACGAAGGTAGCTGTACCTGGCGGCGCCGCACGTCGAATGCCGTGGCGAAGTGGCGGTGGACGGTTTCCCGGTCGTTCAGCTGGTGGTAGGGCTCCCGCTCGCACCACTCGATGACCAGCACGCCGCAGGTAAGTCGTAGGCGGCGGACCGTCTTGTCCGACGCATCGAAAGGCACGGAAAACCGGTGCCTTGTCTCTAGATCGTAAGCTACGTGGCGCTCCGAGACAGCCTCCTGGTAGATAAGCAGCCCGTCGTCGAAGCACCACGTCGGGTCGCGGTGCTGGAAGGTCGCTACGTTGTCGTTCCACTGCAGCCAGCGGCTCCAGCGGGAGACGCCGCGGAACGAGCCCCCTCCTTTGCTCCCCGTTGCTTCCTGGACGACGTCCACCTTCTCGGTCAGCCGCGGCTTGGCGGACCTTAGATAGTAGTATCTCCGTGCCACCTTCGCAAAGATGCACGCCCAGTCCGGGTTCTCGCCGAGCTCCTTCGCGGCCGTCCGCATCTCGCGCGAGCGGGCAAAGTGCCATCGCATGAAATTCCACGACGCATCCGCGCTGCTGAACGCCCCGAGCCACGCGCGACTCACGCGGCGACCGAGAACGCAGTCCTGCGGTGAGAGGTAAGAGGCGACGAGAAAAAACAGGTCATTTGGTAGATCTGTTATGTCTTGGACCTTGTAATTATCGATAATACTCCCATGCTGGTCCTGGGAGTTAGGGGAGCCAGGGCCAGGCTCGGTGCTATTGCTCGTGCTCATTGTTCATAGTAAGATGTTTAGGCGAATGAGTGAGAGGGGGCCGCTTTACTAAAACGTCAATTATTCGTGGCGAACCCTGTTGGAGCCCCCTTGGTCCGATTGCGACTTGCCACATTCATTGTGACGACTTCAGACAGGAACACAAAATGACTGATGTATTTCTTTATATATACTTGTAAGTATAAGTAGAATTGCTAGTTAGACATAGTGACACCAAAATATTCAATATTCAAAGATTAAACAAGCTCTACCTTCGATTCTTGAAGATGTAATTAGAGCTTCGGACTATCTATATCCTGTGTAAGTCCGGATTATACCTCGGTTCTCATTAAATACACCGCCGGCTAGAACAACTAGGAAGCATGAAATTATCATACACACACACCCGATTCAATCAAGTTAATTACAATCCCATAGTATCATTGCTCATTTCTGTAGCACGCCATGCTTAAGTACATCAGGTATATACAGTCTGCGTTAAAAAAACATCCTTTCCTTTTTCCTGTCCTATTTAATTGTGCGTGGGCATTGCAACATCCGCCTTCTTTGAAATAGCATCGGCACTCGACCACATCGCCGTCACCGTCTTCTGCTGCGTGTAGAAGTTAACACCGGGCTGCCCGTAGAATGTGTTAGCACCGCCGCCAGCGATACTCTTCTTGTTGCCCGTGAAAGAGAACATGGGCAGTGGCACCGGGATCGGCACGTTGATGCCCACCTGGCCGGCTTCGATGTTACGCCTGAACGACTCCGCCGTAGGGCCCGACCGCGTAAAGATAGCCGTGCCGTTGCCGTACTCATTCTTGTTGATTAGATCGATGGCTTCGTCGAGCGTGTCCACGTTCAGGCACACCAGCACCGGCCCGAAGATTTCTTCCTTGTAGCACTTCATGTCTGGCGTCACATTGGTGATGATTGTCGGTCCCACCCAGTTTCCGTTAGGGTACTTCTCGGGCTTGAAGCCGCGGCCATCCAGTAGAATGGTCGCGCCTTCCTCCTCGGCGCTCGCAATTAGGCTCTCGATCCTCTCCTTGCTCTGCGGTGAGATGACGGGGCCCAGATCGGCACCCTCCTCGAAACCGCCGTTGACCTGGAGCGACTTAGCGCTCTCCGCTAGGTCAGAGAGCCACTCCTTCGTCTCGCCAACCATGACCAGCGTGCTCAGGGCCATGCACCGCTGACCGGCGGCACCGAAAGCGGCACCGGTAACGGCGTTGAGGAAGTGGTTCTTGTTGCAATCCGGCATGACGGCAGCATGGTTCTTGGCACCAAGGTTGGCCTGCACTCTCTTGCCGTTGGCGGAGGCTCTGCTGTAAATATACTCACCCGCCTTGTTGCCACCAACGAAACTAACCGCCTTGATTTCCGGGGCGTCTAGGATGAAGTCGACGGTTCGGTGGGCGCCGTGAATGACATTAACAACGCCAGGGGGGAAGCCGGCTTTCTTCGCCAGCTCGGCCAGGATCATCGTCGCACCCGGATCTCTCTCAGAGGGCTTTACGATTATGGTGTTACCGGTAACTGTCGCGATAGGAATACACCACAGCGGTATCATAGCAGGGAAGTCTGTCAAAAACGAAATGGTAAGCAACCCCTTTCCGAAACCAATTGAGAAAAACGTGGATACGTACTGAAAGGGCAAATGGCCGCCACGACGCCCAATGGCTCCCTGTAAGATCTCGTCTCCATATCCTTAGCCACCTCGAGGATCTCGCCCTTCAAAAACTCCGGGGCGCCACACGCAGCCTCGGCGACCTGCAGTCCTCTCAGCACATCACCCCTCGCGTCCACAAACGTCTTGCCCTGCTCCAGCGTGATACTAGCGGCCAAGCGGTCCCAGTTCTCGCGTATCAAGTTGACGTACTTGAACATGATCTGCTGGCGGGCGAGCACGCTCATGTTCCGCCAGACCGGAAACGCCTTCTGGGCGCTGTCGACGGCAGCCTGCAGCTCGGCATCCGTTGACTGGGGCACCCGCGTCACGAGGTTGTTCGTGGCCGGGTCGTACAGTTCAATGAACTTGTCGGCCTTGCTGGGTAAGAACTCATTGTCTATAAACCACGGTGTGTCTTCGGGCTTGGCGATCCTTTCGTGGGTAGTGGGGTAGCTCGTCGCCGTCGAGGCCATCGCGCTCATGGGGCGGAGGTGCTGGGCGGTGGCGGCTATCCGCCTCGCGGCCGTCGTTCGAGACGCCATGATCGGAGCGGGAGGAGACGAGATGGAGGAGAGGCGAGTTGCGGTGCGGCCGGCGCTGGCGGTGAGGGTTCGTGTACGCGCGAGACGGTGCATTATGGATCTATTCCACGAGCTGGAGGGAAAACAAGCCGATAGATGTAGGTCAACTTGAATTCGGTAGGAACGGGCCTTCTTTTGTTAAACCCTCGGATGGACCAGCCTCCAAAAATTACGGAGTTCCCGGAAGAGGAAAGAAGCCAAGCGCTATTAGGTACATCACCGACTATTCTTTTATTAACGAAAGGGGTGCAATTGGGTAGGAGGGGTAGCTTGTCGCTGACTGTTACCGCCGCAAGCCGAGAGACCGAATACCGGACATTCGGCAGCTGGGGGAAAAGCTGGGGTATTACGTTTTAGTGCTTGTGAGCATCGTTCGAGCTAGCCATATCTTTCAGATTGTGGTGGATAGAAGAGATCTTTTCGTAGATAAAGGAAATAATTTTCTAGATAAAGGAGATAGTCTATAGATATAAGAGATGCGCTTTAGAGATAGAGAAGAAATTGGAAAGATAAAAGAAAAATTTATAGATAAGAGTACACCTTACGGATCTTACACTACAATACCTACCTATCTTTGACATTCACGTCTCAAGCGTTCGCATTTAAATTAGAGGCGGAGATAGTTTGACCAGGTAGGTAGGTAGGCTTGTTGGAATAAGTCTGTAGAAACTTCAATTCTACCTAATATGCTCCCGTCCTTGCACCCGCGCCAGTGCAATAATAATGACAACTAAAAGAATACAGTAAAGAGTATAATCGTATTCACACACCCGTCGAGTCATTAGTTCTCAAAGCTATACTTAAGCCACCCACCGAGAGCTCGCAAGCTCTCCCATCGTACATTCTCATCCGAATCCTGCATGAGCTCCATGATGCGCGTCTTTAGACCCAGCTTCTCTAGTTGGTATCTTTTCTCCGGCACCTCCTTGACTAGATTGCCCACGTCGTTGCAAGCGATCGCCAGCACTGCTTTGTCGTTCTCCCATGGCTTCTTCATGATATCTGCAAGCTTTCGTGGGATCTCGCCGTTCTCAAAGTCAAGAATCTTTCGCGCATTTTCCGTCCAGAAGGCTTGATGACGATGAGGTGGTGACCACCGTAGATGTCCCGACTGAACCTCAGCAACGTACTCGTCAAATGTGGTCTTGGTTTTCTGGTACTCTTCTAGCATCTCCTTCAACTTGTCCAAATCTTCCTGCAGGTCCGGGTCTGTTAGGTGACGACCGCCAACGTTCTGGAGTAATGCAGGTAGTCTAGCTAAAACAGCTGTCGGAAGTAAAGTTGACGGGTTCGCTTCGAGGAGGTTGTTTAGGGTTGAGAGAAGAAGCCGCGTCGTCTTCTCCTTTGGTGATAGTCGCAGGAGCTGAGTATATAGGAGAACGATGTCATATTCACTGTGTTGATGTCAGTTGTAAGCTTTCGAGTATTGCAGAACGCTTTCCCCCTTACTCGTTTAGATCATCACCAATGTCTTCTGCCTCAAAGCTTAATTGCCAAAGCACTAGCAAGACATGGTACAATAGCTGTAGCCCAACTCCACCACTCAGGCCCTCGAAGCCGTTGCTTCTTGTCGTGGTATTCCCACTCCAGAGACTAGCTGAAGACTCGCCTCCAATACCCGCGGCCTTTCGTAGGATCTCGATTAAAGGAGAAACAGTCTCGCTTCTCTGCTTCCAAAAGAGTTGTCTAGACGATTGTCCGTATAGGAGAGACGAGTATTCCATTACGGCAATGTCTTGCAGTCCTGCATCGTTGGAGTTCTTCACCAAGCCGCAGAGGTAGCTTAGCACTAGAGGTAAAGCATTTTCTGTTGATTGGGATTCGTCTTTTGAGTTGGCCATAAGGGTAGCAAGAACGGTGGAGGTAAGTAGAGGAATAGGATCTTCTGGGTTGTTCGAGTGCGCAAGTAGAGGTAAGAGATGTTCATATGGGTTGGAGTCTTTGAAGAGCGCTTTTGCAAGAGCCGGGATGCCTATGACGATAATGTTAGTATGTCCGAATTAAATATGTCGATGGTATGGTAGGGCTTCCAGTATAGCTTAGACTGGCGGGTATGCGCAGGGAACCAACGTACCATCGAGGAGGTCGCTCAGGAGGACTAGGATGTATTGCACGACATCGGAACGCTGGCTCGCCGACTGGAGAACACCGGGCGTGCCAGCTTCTCCAACAAACAATAATCGGTAACCATCGAGGTCGCCCTCAACTACCTGCTTTCGCTGCTCCCTCTTCACCTTGTCGACAGCCCTGATTTTGGCCAATTGGGCCTCGGTGATGGTGCCTGCTCTAGCTGCACCATCCCAAGGAATTGGTCTTTGGCGAACGTTATTTTGAAGGGACCCGAGATAGGGAGGGGGGTCAAGCGACATGATGGAATTGAGCTCAGGATGGTAGACTCGTGTATAGCGGATTACTTGAAGTGGAATCAAGCTTGACGTGGCGATGTGGTTGATGCAGGAGCTTCGTGTGTCATGCAATAGACAAGTCGTAGCTTAAGCTAGGCTGAGGTTGGGGCTGTGAAGCTGTGGACGTAAGGTTTGGAGCTGTCCCAGGTCTCATGCGCCTTTTGCAGCGTTGCAATAAGCTACTATTTAAGTGGGTCTTCCGTCATAGGCACATGCAACTGCTAACCTACCTACCTACCGTATCCTGTAAAGTTCATCTTTGCAGACTGGAGAATAGAAATACTGTCTCCCGTTTTATTGTTTATATACTTGTCTAAATGTCGTTGTTAAAATATAAGCCACACACCTCTCATCGTCAATAAGGTGAGTCCATCCTATGTAAAAGATGTGTCCAACCAACGCTCCATATTATCTCTTAATCTAAGTCTGATCCAGGCAGTCTGGCGAAATGCAACGCATGGTCTGACCTACGTAGAGTATATATACCCTATCCCATTCTTTGTTTCTTTCTCACCCATACCTCGTGGTCCTCCCTGTCCTTACCAGCTTCTGTGCCAGCGCTGGGGCGTAACTGGACCTCCCATAGACGCAGTTTATAGTTAGATCGATCTGCTCTCCCCGAGAACAAATCGAATGACCAGCCGTGCTTCGGGCAAGTAATTCCAGCACTTAGCACAATACCGAAGTCCTCGATATCAAACGGAACTCCGTCGGAGAGGGGATATGCTGAATGCGGACATCGCTGCTCCTGCCATTGGCCATCATATTCCTACTAACCCTTCGAGCTCATAAGGTAGCACTCACATTGTTCATGGCATGGATCTTGTCCTTGTACTTGAATACGACCACTTGATCCGACAGTCCTCCTCCCTCGGAATGTAATATCGACTCTCCTTCGATTTGACGTGCTTGAGAGCTATCTGTATCAGGCACATGAAAGATCTTGCAGCCAGGTGCAGAGTTCTGTCCCGAACAAGGCTGATGTTCAGATAGACTAACGCTGCCTGACTCGGTGATGTTGGGAAACGACGAGGCTGGGCCGACGCAAAACCAAGCGTCACCTTTGCGAGACGGCGCTGTGAACGCCGATGCCATATGGGTTATTCCTCGTATGCCCTCCTAGGCCCTCCTGGGGCAACGATATAGAGGACGATATTGGTTGTCCGAATCGTGGAAAGAGGTAACCGGTGTTGGTCAAATTTAGGACGTCGTAATCGGAAAAAGTTGAGATGAAAAGCGATAACGCTTTTTAATGACCGATAAGAAATTACTCAACATCTTTCTACCTACTTGCAAAACGAAACTATAAAGATTCTAGGTAGGTAACTTGAGGTTACGATGATATTCGACTTTTTGTCAACCCGAATCGTCTAATTCCCCGTGATTATTGTATCGACAACTGCTCACTGCTCGCTACCTGGGTAGACAAGGTTAGGATTTAAAGACAAACATCGTGTCTTAAATGGATCCTGATCTCATAAGACCCATCCGTGTCCCTTCTTGCAGCGGACTTTAAATGACGGAAACCTATCTTCGATGCAACTAGGATCAGGTTTAGAATGAGTATGAGTAATATGTCGTAGGTCTCGTTCGTGTTCTGAAGCAAGGCAGGCCTGGGCGGTGATGCCCATCATCTGGGCAATGGGATGACTTCCTGGGAAGTCAACCCTTCGGTAGGTACTCCGAAGATCCCTAATCTAGGAACGTGGCCAGCATTCTAGCCAATGAAAGGGGGATGTCGAGATCCCTGTAGAGCATCTTGGATGCCTGGGTTGGAGCTCAGGCAGAAAAGTGAGCTGTAGGTGAGCTTGGTGAGCTGGTGAGCTGGTGGTGGGGTGATTGGAGAAAACCGGCGAACCCCCGAACTAAGTAAGCTGATAGGCCACACACCCTAGTAAAATGACCTATCGGGCTATCCATGTTGAAGTATCTGACACGCTAAATTAGGCCGGCCGGGTACCTGGGCGTAATCGATTGTCGCTGCTGCAACAGCACGGGCCATAATCAACAAGTTGCACTTCTGCCAACTCACCATCGCATTCACACCCATTCATCTTGCATATGACGATGGAGGCTATTGTCTTATTTAAGTCGCATGATTCGAGTTCGAGGACAATTAGAAAGGGAATAGAAGAATATTGAATATATGAGATTACTCCCAAAAATCATTTGACAAAATAACTTGGAAAGACATTTGATTTGAACATCAGATCGTGAACTTGTGGTACCCCCTGTCAATTCCAACCCCCTCTGTTTTCTTCATTTTGGTCAGACCAGCAACACCAGCCCCGCGGCATTTCCAATCGCACTTTATGTCACCTTCCCGTGAAGGAGGCTGGGAACTTGCTACCAGAAGATGCATTAAGGAAACGAGCTACAACTTTTTTCTTCCTGCGCTCTTCCACCTGCTTTTTCAACTTATTTCCTCCCTCACCAATATTTTCTTATTATCGCCGGCTACTAACCTGCACAGCATCACTTGGTTTGGTGGAACTAGGATAAGCGAGTCTAAGACATCTGGAAGTGTAAGTTACACAACCTCGTTCCTCAGCATTCCTGCATTCCTCGGCAACTCATACTAAAAAAGTTCAAGTTGTCGGAGGAGGTCGAAAGCACGGTATTGTCAAATCATTGGCACCGCTGGCGAGGGTCTTGTCTCACTCTCGGCCACTCACCTCATTCGCATTCCAATCCCCTCAAGTCAAGTCCATTTTGGACGAAACTTAAGCAAAATGCGACCCAGCCAAATTCGACCCGTTCTTCTTTCCTTACTCTTCAGCAATCTCGTCGTCGCTCACCCGTACCCTCACGACGAGCTCAAAGATGCCGGCTTCGGGTATCTTATGCTGCGCGCCTGCGCATCATACTGCGGCGCTGATAATCAATACTGTTGCAGCAGCGGCGAAACATGTACCACATCATCCGGCATAGCAAGCTGTGTTGCGGGCGCAGGCGGCGGATTCGACTTCTATACCACTACCTGGACCGAGACGAAAACCTACACCAGCACAATTAGTTCTTACATAGGTCCAGGTCCCACGACTGCGGCATCGGGAGGAATAAATGGGGAGCCCTGTGTACCACCGGAAGGGTCTGGACAGATCGCCTGCGGTGAAATCTGCTGTGCGAGTGATCAATACTGTGCGCAGACGGGACAATGTTTGCCAAATGCTGCCGCTGGCTCTGGTGCCTGGACCCAATGGACCACGGTTGGCATTATCACAACTCAGTACTCAGCACCTTATAGAGTTACCAGTGGTAGCACCATCGTGCAAACCTCGGCCCCAACTACAACCGCCACCGCAGCTAGCGAAACGACTACATCTACAGGCACTCCTACCCCTGTTGCATCCACGAGTGGCGGCTTAAGCGGAGGCGCAATTGCCGGTATCGTTGTCGGTACCATCGCCGGTGTGATTCTCCTGCTGCTCCTGTGCTTCTGTTGCATCGTCAGGGGTCTCTGGGATGTATTCGCCGGTCTCTTTGGAGGAGGACGCAGGAAGAAGGACACGGAACGAATTGAGGTTATCGAAGAACACTACTCGAGACGCGGCAGCCGACACGGCAGTGCTTATGGTGGCGCCGCCGCCGCACGGCCAACGCACCGGACCTGGTTCGGAGGCGGAGGTCGACCGACGTCAGCCGCCCCCAGAAAGGAGAAGAAATCGGGCTCTGGGTTCGGCTGGATGGCCGCTGGCTTAGGTGCGGCAGCGCTGCTTCTCGGCTTGCGCAGAGAAGACAAGAAGAGACACAGCAGCCAGAAGCCGCCGCGGAGCGACTGGAGTAGTTCGTACTACACTGACTCCTACGATACGAGCAACCCTAGTGAGTTTATCCCCAAAAGATAAACTCCGATGGGGTTTATACTGACAATTTTGTTTCTTAGGTAGCCGAAGCTCCGATAGGAGGACGCGAGATTCGCGCAGATCGAGACAATCGAGAGTGACGAGAGGTTCGAGACACTCGCGACCATCGCGACACTAGGAAACGAAGCTTCCTACTCGTTCTGTACCCTACCAGTCCCCGCGAGCCCGAAACTGAGTTTGTAGTTTCTTCGGTCACCACATACCTAATATGCCCATTCATCCCGTCATACATACCACAGAACAACAAATCACAAAAGCGGCGTTTCGGAATGCGGAGATTTCCTTTTCTTAGATGTCTAATCACGAATATTTACACGACCAGTCACGGAAGATGAAACGATAAAGAACGAAAACCGACGACTTCAAGTCGACGAACGATATCCATGGGGAACGATAGCGGACGAAGGATAATAAGAGTTGGAAAGGGATTTCCAATTGGAGAATCGAGACGAGTCTCCCGGACGGGCTGTACATACGAAAGTAATATTGAGAACGGATCTCCAAGGCGAGCCGTGAAGCAAGCATGGCACGAAAAAAGCCAGGAAGATAGCTTGCCTGGAATGAGATACGGATATCTCGACGTAGATAGATCATGAATGGAAAGTCAGGGGCTTCGTAGGGCGTCGTCCCTCACGTCGCTACCTGAATTGCGATGAAATTGTTGCGGCTACACTCCCAAATCGTGATGATAAATGTAACGAATCTATCCAATGAAGTCTAGGTGCCTATAGTCTGCCTAGGTAATCTAATGAATATTATGCTCGATTGCTTTACTCCATCCACATCGTCTATATCCTACCGAAGCTCAAAACCTCGCTCCTCTAAAACCTGCCGCAGGATGTCACGCCCGTGCAGCGACTCCACCGTCGCTACGCGATGCGCGGACCGGTACGTCCACGCCGGCGCGCCGGCGCGCCCCTGCCGCGCGTCGAAACGGGCCAGCACCTCGTCGTACGCCGCCAGGTTCGCCCCCCGCCGCGCCTCGCCGTCGTCGTCCTCGCCCCACGTCTCCCGGCGCACGACCTCGGCCTGCGGCAGCCGCGGCTTGACGGCCGGCGGCGGCGCCTCCGGGTCCGGGTGGCCGACGGCCAGGCCGAACAGGGCGACGACGCGCGGCGGCAGGGCGAGCAGGGCGGCGAGCTCGCGCGGGCGGTTGCGCGCCGCGCCCACGTAGCACGCGCCCATGCCCAGGGCCTCGGCCGCCACGCACGCGTTCTGCGCCGCGAGCGACGCGTCGACCGCCGCCATCGTGTACATCTCGAGGAACGCGAGGCCCGCGCCGGGGGTGCCGTGCTGCGCACAGGCGGCCGCGGGGCGCGCGAGGTCCGCGCAGAAGACGAGGAAGAGGGGCGCGGAGCGGATGAAGGCCTGGTCGCCGCAGAGGGTCGCCGCTTCCGATTTGAGGGAGGGCGCGGTGACGGCGACGGCGCTCCAGGTCTGCAGGTTGGAGGAGGTGGCGGCGCTCTGGGCCGCCGCGACGAGGAGCTCCAGGGTGCCCGGGGCTAGGGGCGTGGGGAGGAAGCTGCGCACGGATTTGTGCTGGAGCAGGGTTGTGAGGGTTGGGTTGGCCGCGATGGGGCCCGCGGGAGGAGCTGCGCTGCCGGCTGCGGTGGTGCCGTACCGGGCTTCGAGCAGGGAGGAGAGGTCCGCCATGTTTGTGGTCTATCGTTCCTCTATGCGCTCGGTTCTGGTTCCTAGGTTACGCAGGGAGCCCCTTTTCTCTTTTCACCGTCACCGAAAGGAAAAGAGACCAAGAGTGAAGGTATACCAAGAGTGAAGGTATAGATTAGGTAGATAGGAGATAGGCATTGTTGCCCTCGATGGCGTGCTAGCGAATCGGGATTTTGAAATGCGCCGTATATCGGCTCGGCCCCAGACCTCGGCAGCCCCCGAGTCGACTAGCAATCCCCACGCCGCTTTACTTGAGACTGCTTCGGTACTGCTAAAAGTATGGTCACAGGGCTCTCTGGAACTGCTTTAAATGACCAATTAGTAATTCGCAAGCTGGCGGATATCAGTTGGAACTAAGTCGATATCTCGGCGAGGAATATGAGATAAATATCAGTTAACCACTCCATAGTCCACTTGAATCGACGCTCCTCTATAAGAGATCTGCCCATAAGGAGTCCGCCCATAGTCTTGCGAGACACTCGTGGTTTCCCCTGGGGGTTGAAATGCCGAGCAAGACCGTTGATGGCTGCGAGTTTGTCGCTTTGGTGACTCAAATCAGATTTCGAAACCTCAAAAACACTCGTTAAGGGGCTACTTTTCCTGCCTTGGTGATAAGATACCTAGGTTACAATGTCGAAGGTAATAGAGTTATGGTTGAACGAGAGGGATTTGCTTCAGCTTCAAAAACAGTAAATCCATTTATGAGCCGGTGAAAATGCCCTTTGATTCTTAATGAGAACTAACAAGGAAGCCAAGACTTCAGCGAGTCATATTTGCCAAAGATACCGTAGAAGACTTTGATCTAAGCCAAGATACTCAGATCGAATCGATGTACTGTATATAGGTAGGTAATCATGAAAATATCGAGTATTTGTGAATCGTTGTCGAAGCTTGTCTAGTTGATTTGAATATTAGGGACCAAATATCTCGACGTTAAGCTAGGTACCTGTGTTTAAACACCCAGGCTTCTCAAGGGCTATGACTAGCTGCGTAGCCTCATATATTGCTCATTCCGGTTACTTCGCCTGAATATCAGGTACCGGCGAATACCTTCAAATTAAGAGACATTCCTGGTGGGCATCTGCAAGCTCACGATTTCGGTCGGGACGAAAGAATTCATAAATGCATTGGTCAGTATTTGGTTCCCATTTTTCCGCAGCTATCTTGCTACGTGACATGCAGATGAACCCCGGCGACTCCGTGTTGAGACCCAGAAAGCAAAGAAACCATTACGTCCGCCTGTTTATTCCGCCTCTACGATGTTGCCCTTCTCGGAAACGTACATGCCGTCCAAGAACTAGAATCTGTTAGCACAATAGCAACAAACGGGCCGGATTTGTCGAGCGCACCTTTCGGATATCCTTGTTTCGGACTCGGCAGATCTGTTGGATGTCGGCAGCGCTTTGTGAGACGTCCTCGAGAGAGTTGCCGAGGAGGAGCAGCTCATCCTTCTGAGCTGAGGAGATCTGGACATCGACGCCAGGTCGCATCACGACTCGTCGGACGAGCTTCTCACCGATGAAGTTTCTATCGTTGCAAAGTCAGCCGTCATATCCGTCATGAACCCCCACCGCAGCAAAAATTGTTTCCGTATGAGGTATTCCTTAGGTACCAAAAAAACATACCGGATCTCGACCTCGTAGTTGCCCGTCTCGCTGTTCTTCTCGAGGTTCACGTTGATGGGGAAATGGGCGTAGACGTAACGCATCTTGTACTTATAGCCCTTGGTGACACCGATGATCAGGTTGTTGATGAGGGTACGGACAGTTCGGAGGGTGGCGACATCTTTTCGCGATCCGTGGTGGATCTCAATGCCAATGACATTCTTCTTCGGCCGCGAAAAGTTGACAGCGATGTGGCTCAGGTCCTTGGAGAGCTTGCCTATTTTTCCCATTAGATTTCTCGAACCCTCCAAGGTGCGGACTGAATGGCGCCGCCTGTGGGGGGTATCGTACCTCGGGGGCCCTCGACGGTGACGTTACGGGACTTGATCTGGACCTTGACTATTTCGCAGATATGTCAGTATTCGATCGGTGTTAATCCGTGATTCGATATCCTCGTGCTGCGACACCTCCAGACCAAATGCGACAACCTCTAAAACATATGTAAATCCTATCGTAGACGTACCTCCCTCGGGAATCTCCAGGGTCTCGAGACTGTGAATGTATCGCATCTTTGCGGCTCAGGTGAGGTATGGCGGGGAGAATGGGACCTGTAGGCGGGAGATTGTAAGTAAGTTGTAAAGGTCCGAGTACCAGCAGATAAAAAAGCGACGGATTGAAAGAATCGATAGCTATGGTGTAAGATTATTGGGGTCAGGGTGGTTGACGTACCTGAAGCTGAAGTTGATGTCTTGTCGTCTTGAACTGGGAAAAAAATCACCAGAGCCAAAGTCAAACAAATCAATTGAGGAAATTCGGTTGTGCGGCCAATCGCTAAGCTAAAATCAGGGTAAAACCGCGGAATTAAGGTACGTACCTTTTCCACCATTAGGGTTTTGGGATGAGTGGGGCTCAACTTGCACTCCGGTCATATGTGGCTGGTGGTTCCATCGGCGAATCAAACCTCCGATGGGGCTGTAGCTTAAGCCACATCTGCAGGTGGTAGGTACCTATTGACTTGAATGTGGGGCTACCTTAGCAACTGCAAGAGCGCCGGCCCGGGAAAGGCAGAAGGCATCCACCAAAGTGCAGCAGAGCGACATTCAAACAACCAATTCATTCCTACGAACCTTCGCCCAACATGTCGTCATATTTCTTCGCTACTCCGGTAGACATTGACATCGTCCTAGAAGATGGCGATGACCGTCAGGTGGTGGATATAAGAGAAAAGCAGCGCCGCGAGAAGGCGCCGCTGTATATGGACGGGGAGTCTGTCAAAGGCCAAGTCACGGTGCGCCCGAAAGATGGGAAGCGCTTAGAGCACACGGGTATAAAAGTCCAATTCATTGGCACAATAGGTCCGTCAAGCCTTCACCTTCCTATCGCGAAGATACCTGTCGCCTTTCACGTACGAGGAATCAAATGCTGACGCGACAACCCCCTTATCGCAGAGATGTTCTTCGACAGGGGCAACCACTACGAGTTCCTGTCGCTGAACCAGGAGTTGGCGGCGCCGGGCGAGCTGCAGCACCCGCAGACCTTCGACTTCAACTTCAAGAACGTGGAGAAGCAGTACGAGTCGTACAACGGCATCAACGTGAAGCTGCGGTACTTCGTTCGCGTCACCGTCGCCCGCCGCATGGCCGACGTCATCCGCGAGAAGGACCTCTGGGTCTACAGCTACCGCATCCCCCCCGAGATGAACAGCTCCATCAAGATGGACGTCGGCATCGAGGACTGCCTCCACATCGAGTTCGAGTACAGCAAGAGCAAGTACCACCTCAAGGACGTCATCGTCGGCCGCATCTATTTCCTCCTCGTCCGCCTCAAGATCAAGCACATGGAGCTCAGCATCATCCGGAGGGAAACCACCGGCGCCGCCCCCAACCAGTACAACGAGAGCGAGACCCTCGTGCGGTTCGAGGTAAGTTTCAAAGAGGAGCATTTCTATTCTTGCGAGGCGCAAGACGACAAGTGCTAACTCTCTTTCATAGATAATGGATGGCTCCCCTTCCCGCGGCGAGACTATCCCGATCCGCCTCTTCCTCGGTGGTTTCGACCTGACCCCGACGTTCCGTGACGTGAACAAGAAGTTCTCTACCCGGTACTATCTGAGTCTGGTGCTGATCGATGAGGATGCGAGACGATACTTCAAGCAGTCGGAGATCATCCTATACCGGCAAGCCCCAGATGCCGTAACCGAGACGCAAACGGTGGTATCGGTCCCAGAATCTACACGTCCACCACTACCCGTTCAGGCGTAAAGCGAGGGGCATATCCCCCATTCCTGCACTATTTTGTTACCTAATCCAGTGTACATTCTTACTCGAGTTCGAGCATTATCGGCACGGCGTTCAGTGGTCTTTGATTAGCATGTCTGTCATCAGGTCAGAGCTAAGGCGTTACTTCAAGAAGGGCAGCAGTTCAATCAAAATTTGTTGGAATTCGCGTACTTTTTTTTATTCCTGCCACGAGGTCCTGAGATTTAATATTAACTCAGGAGGTATCATCTAATCAAACATGCCATGCTGTTGTACAATTGTGATCCTTCATCGCCCATCCACCAAAGTAACCTAATCTCACAGAATCTCCATCTCATCATCCGCTGCGAACCCAAATTGGTTGTTGTGAATAGCGGCGATGCGGTCTAGTTCGTCTTGATATTCCTTTCGAATGTCAGCTAGAGTCACCACTCTGCGCTTCCCAAGGTCGATTCCCGACCCAACTTTACTTGGGCGGGGTGGGCTCTCGATAGTAATCCACGCTTGCTTCTGCTCCACGCAGCTCAGAACATTAATGAGCATTAAATACTGCCTAGTTACGGCCGTGTCGAGGATGTCATCACCCGTCACTTGATCGCCCTCTCCCAGTTGCCTGAGCTTCTGGATGCGGTCCAGCAGAATCGCGGCAGCGCCGCGGTAATCGTTTCGCTTGATACGCCATGCGTAGAGGATCTGGTGATACGGAACGCCAGTGATAACGTCTACCGCATCCTGGCAATGCTGCGCAAGAATACCATCGACGGCACCCTGTAAGCCAGGGAAGGTTAAATTGACGAGTTCGGAATTGTGAAGGTTGTCGCACATCCTCTGGATGAGCCCTCGCAAGCACGAGTGCTGCAGAGCGTGGTCTTTGATTGCCACGACGGTCGAATGCGCTAGTTCGAATTGCGAAGTAGATATGGCTCCGCTGAAGAGGCGACACTGGAGTTCAGTTCGGACGCTGTCGACATCTTCTGTTTTGCTGTTTACGAACTGGAGTGCGAGACGGGCGAAATCGATAACGAACGAATAAGCCTTCTGCTGCTCATACAGGGCGACTATATGTGCGTAATAGCGTGGTAGGCCTGCATAGAGGAGGTTCCATTCTGTCTCGTCAAGGAGACCACTGCTGTGTCTGTCGGATTTTGCCTTTGGTGTACCTAAGGTCGCTATTAGCTTAGTTCGCCCGGCTTCTTTGTTCATTACATACTCATGCCATATGCTGCTTTCCTGAAGTACTTGGCCGCAGCTGCAAAGTCTTTGAGAGCAAGATGCACTCGCCCTTGCACATAGGTTGAGAAAGGGTTTTCGTTACAGAAACGTGTTAACTCGACAGCGAGATCGGCCCTATCTCTAACGAGCAGGCCGCATTGAAAATAATGAGGCTGGAGTTCAATATCACTTCGAACGGCACAAAGATCGACCACAATAGACGTGATTATCGATGGCATTCCAACCGAGGAGATAGATGCAGACTCGGGCAGCCCAAGAAGGTGTCCCACATTAGCCTCGAGGGCCGTAAGCACCCTATACTCCTCGGCCTGTCGTTTTGACACTACGGGAGAGCCACTAAACGACGAATTTATCTTGTCCGCCTTCGGGAGCGGTGTTGATATCTGCGTATTGGCAAGCCATCGGAGGAGCTCGAGTCGTTTCAGGATGACGAGTAAGTTATTAAATACCACGCCAACCTCAACGGTATGGTGAAGAGCATCCTCCGGGCGGTCAAATTCGAACTCCATATGGACAAGCATGATAATTTGGCTGAAGCAGATCTGCCATTGAAGTTCCGCACCGTCCTGAAGCGCCTTCACAATTATCTTCCGCCCGAACTCTGTTAGAGGCTGCTCGGTTGGATGCTGGGGGTTCCAGGTCTCGTTAAACAAACCGCACATTGTATCGTACAAGACGGTTGTTACCAGGTTGAAATTCGGGCCAAAAGCCTCGGTCACCTGAGCGCAGTCTTCGTCGGAGATTTGACGCCAGAATCCTGCCTTATCGGAGAAAAACTGGATGCGTTCCTCGTACGTTTTAGGCGTCTCGTCATACATATCCGCACCGAGGACCGAGTGACAAATCTGCATCATGCTGTCTGAAAAGCCATCGACGAAGTTGAGACCAGTGGTGACGAGAGTTGGAATGTCTGGTGATCCCTCAAATGCCGAATTCGGATTATGACAGATTCGTTCCAATGTACTACACTCTCTGATGGCAGAGATGCTGTCCGCACATACGACCCACGGCATCCCCGACTCCGGCTCGTACGCCAGTGCCAGTGCCTCCCCCCTTGGCTTATCGAGCTCGAGTAAGATCCGGTAGAATTTTCGCCACTGCATCTCACTAGAAGTTCTAAACTGTTCGTGGTCTATGTCGCCTGATGACGTCTTGTTCAGGGATGAAGTTGAAGCGATAGCAGAGCAGATCGACTCGGCAAGACCTTGGCTGCTGCGAGATGAGATGTCGCTACGTTTTCCTATTGCTTCTTCGAAGGCACTCAGCGCGGCTTCGATAGTCACTTTGGGAAAACGACCCGGGTAGAAAATCTGCTCCAACCATTTTTCTGTGGGGTCAGTAGAATCAGATGGGCCAGAGACAGGTGCCGTTGGCAACACTGTGTCAGAGAACACAGACTGCCAATGGCTTTCCCAGACGTCTGGGAGTTCTTCCTCCAGAAATGTCAGCTCCTGAACTCGATATGCCATATTGTTTTTCCACAAGAGCCACATAACGTAACCATTGGATCCTGAGCGTTCTCCTATGTTGAAATCCGCCAGAGTCCAGACATCCGAAAAAAGAGGAGGAATAGGTATCAGCTTGTTCTCCGGGAAAGCATCATTAACGTCAACGAAATTTGCGTCGTCGGACTGCAATCTCCAAAACTTGAATTCTCCCGTGCCGATCGGAGAATACGTCACGCATAGTCGCTTGCCCTGGGTACCTCCCACGATACGGATTAAGTTCGTCTGGGACGCATCTAGCTGCCATTTCCCCGTCTCCTGGGGACTGCGTGGGGCGTTCAGCAGGTCGATTGCACCAAGAATCTGCCCGTTGTTAAAATTCCAAATTCGTAAGTGGTGATCAAGGCAAACGGTGAAGAGGAACGAGGCGTTGTTCAGCCCTAGATTGGTTTGGACTGCAGCTGCAGCTGCCTTGATGTCTAGATCACCCCGACCTCCCAGTAGGCTTCGGAACCACCCTTTCGCATTATAGAAAGTTTCCCGCCAAGGCGCGTGCGGTCCTAGAAATCTGGTGTTAGATTCACGAATGGAGACGAAGATAGGCAGGAAACAAACCGTCTCTATCAAAACGTATATGGCCTCCATCAGAGAGAGTCGCAACCAACTGATTATTGTCTACTACGGCGAGTCTGTACGGACGCTTGAAGTTGCGGAAAGCATTGGGCTGGTACACTTTGCAAGCGTCTCCCAGGCCAGTTTCGGCGAAGGAACGCTTGCGGAAAGAATCCGGTCTTAGGAAAATGGAGTATAGTTGACCGGCGGTGTCGAGGACGAAGATACTGAGCGCATCGTGATCCGAGGGATCGCAAAGAGCGACACAAGTAGGTACGATTTGGTGTGGGAAGTGGAAGTTTAGGATGAGGTTCGCGTCGGAAGCTTTCTGTGGCTTATAGATATCTGCCGTCCGTATGCTGAAGACAGTGTCGTTCTCCAGAACCCGCCATAGAAAACCCTTGGGGAAAGTGTGGTGCTTTCGGTAGTATATGGCTGACGTTGTGGCTCGGGCGGCATCGTTCTTCGCGGTCGCTTTGGCTGATTTGCTGGCCTGTCGCTGGGTTCGCCCTGGGGAGGTGGTAGGGAGCTCTATGTCGACTATGTACGAGCTCGAGGACGGCTCCAAAGCGAGGCGCGTTTCCTGGTAGAGATAGGACACAGCAGCCATACTGAGTCCGGAGCCCTAAGGATGTTTATGTGTTGTGATGAGAAAGTTGCTTGAAGGTTGCGCGCAACTGGAATCTAAAGCTCCAAAACAATCGGCATGCGGTTTACCTTTGAATAAGTTTATCGATAAGAAGCCAGCAACTTGCAGCTACCCGTAGCAGCAAGCTTGGCAGCTATGGCCTGCCATTCGCAGTTGTTCGCAGCTGCTAGCGCTAGTACGAAACCCATTTAAAGTAACAATCTAATCACGTGCTACCGCGATTTCCATTTGTTTTCTCGCCACTAGTTCGCGTCGACGCGTTCATAAATTCCCCTAGTCCAAGCCCCCAACTCCCGTGATCTATTTTTCGTCTTTCTTCTTCCCCTGGTCCTCAGATTCTGCCTGGAAGAATCCTATCCACGAAGCTTACGAATATGTCTGAAGAGTTTGAGGAGGGCGCAAATGGGGAGGAGGGTGGACCAACCGGGCCCGGCGCTCCTACGCCTGTCCACGCTTTAGAAGTAAGTGAACTACGCTTATGCTAAGATGTGCCAACTGTAGTATGCTAACCTCTTTTCTTTCATCGCATCAGGGTCTCTCAGGCTTGACGAAGAGGGATTGTCAACTCTTAGCAGACGGAGGCTACCAAACAATAGAATCAGTTGCCTATACTCCCAGGCGAACCCTCGAGCAGGTCAAGGGTATATCTGAGCAGAAGGCCGCCAAGATTCTCGCAGAAGGTAAGCGTTCTACTCTTATACCGGTTCTCCTTAGAAGACAACTTCTAATTCTGGCTCGATAGCCTCTAAATTGGTCCCTATGGGCTTCACTACTGCAACCGAGATGCACCAGCGAAGAAGCGAACTGATTTCTATTACTACGGGCTCGAAGAATCTGGATACTTTGCTTGCTGGTGGCTTTGAGACCGGCTCGGTGACAGAGCTCTTCGGCGAGTTCCGTACCGGAAAGAGTCAGATTTGCCATACCCTCGCCGTCACTTGTCAATTGCCCTTCGACATGGGCGGCGGCGAGGGCAAATGCCTATATATCGACACGGAAGGTACATTCAGACCGGTGCGACTCCTCGCTGTGGCCAACCGTTACGGCTTGTCCGGGGAGGAAGTGTTAGACAATGTTGCTTATGCTCGGGCTTACAACTCGGACCACCAACTGCAACTATTAAACCAGGCTTCCGCGATGATGTGTGAGACCCGATTTTCTCTCCTCATCGTAGACAGCGCCACTTCGCTGTATCGAACGGACTTCCTTGGTCGAGGAGAGTTGTCTTCGCGACAGACCCACCTAGCCAAATTTATGCGAACGCTGCAGAGACTAGCAGACGAGTTTGGAATCGCTGTGGTTATCACCAACCAGGTCGTAGCGCAGGTGGACGGCGGACCCAGCTCCATGTATAACCCCGACCCGAAGAAACCAATCGGTGGCAACATCATTGCCCACGCCAGTACGACGCGAATCAGTCTGAAGAAAGGCCGAGGCGAGACCCGAATCGCCAAGATCTACGACAGCCCCTGCTTACCAGAGAGCGACTGCTTGTTTGCTATCAATGAAGATGGTATCGGAGACCCGGCGCCAAAGGATATGGAGAAGGATTAATAGCTCGCGCCATTGCCTCGCGTGCGTAATGGTGCGGTCTTTGCCTTAGAATGCTGTCGTGACACGGGACACGAACTGATTACGGGATGATGACTGATGGGGCTATTCTTACATGAATAGCATGCATAGCTTTGGCGTTTCAGCTGGGGGGTTATCTGCAGTGCTTGGGCTTTTTAATTTCCAATCACGTATCTTGCTTTGCAATTGGTAGTAGGTGTCGTGCTTCGACGTGTCTAGACAGGTAGAAGATGGCTTTTATCCTAGTACTGTAAGGGCTACTGTCAGGTTTCAATTAGATCGTGAAATCATCACCGCGACCTATGAAATCTTCGGCCTAACGGTTTATGGGTCGTAGATCTTGCAGGGGTATAGGAAATCAACTTGTCGCTAGTTAACGCCAATCTCACTAAGATTTCAAGAACCTGGTCTAGAACAAGTCTTTAAGGTTATGTGTCCATTGTCGAAGACAAAGGCATTGCCGTCGAGCTATGCTTACATTTTTTCCAAGTTTATTTTATTTTATTACTTTGGAACACCAGAGGATAAGTGCCGGTCGATAGCCATGAGGATGATCGACGGAATGCGGAGTACCGAAATGGATGGAGACAACCTTATCTCGACGAAGCTCGCCCCAGCATCTCGTTAACTGCCCTGTTTTCAACTGAATCTGTCGTCAAGAGGCAATGCAACCTTCCTATAGGATCTACCCTCATGAATAGAGCGCTTCCATTAACTATGTATGTGTATAGACGTGCTTCGGCGCCGCAGCAGGGCTTTCCCCCTTCCGATTGTCCCGTATGCAGAAGATCCAAGCTATTAATTGTTCTCCAAGATCCTTTTCCGGTGTTGTTCCCTCTTTTATGAACGCCAATATTAATGCGGGAGCCCCTTGAATTGTCTCGTTGCAACTGCCCTAGGTTCGCTTGAGCAAAATGCTATCTACATCGTTCTATACGTAGTTGAGGCTCAAGCGGCGATAATGTTCGGGATCCGGTCCCTCCAAGTTCACATCGTGATCTCCTGTGTTATACACTTTGTTTCCTGGATATCACCTCGTTGGTGGGCCTTCTCTTGATGACCGGTTCTTTTTCTGGAGTTTGTTACTGCTATGCCTCCTCGATCGACTGTCTTCTATCTCGGTTGGGCTGTCAGATTGGCCGAATGTGCCAGCAGGTAATATTTCAAACCCTGCGTTGACTCTTCTCGACGATGTGTTTGCGTGGGACTCGCCAGAATAAGATCGTCGAGGCGGTGGTCTGTTGGCGGCTAGCGGAGGCCGAGAAACCCATTGCGACTCGGGGGGAGAGGGCGTCTCGAAAGGGTTCCTCTTTTGCTCTGCATAATCGTTCGAGAAATAATCGGCATCGAATTCCAAAGGCTCTGGGTCGTCAAAGGAAAGAAGCGCTCGAGGCGAAGGTGCCGCGGACCGTCGAAGATTAGCCACGTAGCGCAGGTGATTAGTGCCTTCGTCGGACGAAGATGAACTACGATCCACCACTGTCCTCTGTTGCGAAGTCGAAGATGCCGACGATTCTGTACTCGAAAACGAATTCGTAGGGACATAAGTTTCGACTTGTGGATGTCTAGCACTATTGTGTTCGGGCCGGCTCCGTGTGTCGACACCCGGGGTCTCGGTAACCGTGATATCAGTTCGGCGGCGTGATGGGCCCACTGGTCGGTAAGTAGGCTGTGCCCCCAGAGGAAAAGCTCTAATATGGCTAGATTCGACGCCAGTTGGAATATGCCTGTCTGACAGGCTGATTCGGGGACTTGGCTGTGGAGTTAATTCGGGTGTTGGCTGGACTTCAGTGACCGTTGTTGATAAATGCACAGATAACTCTCTTTCCTTCCCTTTCGACCTACTGTCGGGCTCGAGGGTGGATGTGGAGGATAGTGATGGACTGCGTTGGCTGACCAAGACCGGGGTGCTAGGTTGCGAGATCCAGATACCGTCGACTTGTATACCGCTCTGGATTGCGCGCACGCCGAAAGGAATATCGATACGCTTGCTAGCAGGCAGACCGGTCTTTTGCATCTCCGTTTGTCTGGCTCTCTTTTCCAAATCAAGGACAGTGTGCTTCTTAAGATACCTGCTAAGCCACCATAACTTGATCAACCCTGCACAGAATACCACGACGATCGCTGCGGCAAGCACCTGTTGGCGGGTATAAGCGAAACGGACATACGAAACCTTGGTGCAAGTAGAGGGATACTTACAAAGGTCATTTGCTGCCATAGCTCCCAGTTGACGAAAAAGTCGATCATTGTGAAATGCTAAGGATAGACGATGTTGGGAATTATCCAAAGCAGAAAAGCAAATGATCCGAAGAGGTGATCCAATTCCACCAAGATGCAGCGAGCGAAGAAGAACGAATGTTGAGATATTGGATGATGGATGAAGAATGATGGATGATGTGATGGATGATGGAGGGAAACGGAGACGGAGAGATAACGAGTAAGCCGACCCCAGGCAATGGGCAGTTGAACTTGGCCTCGAAACTTTGGCCGTGAGGGGTTTACTTTTCCCACTGAACCTTTCGTACCTCCCGTCTTTTACATGCAGGTGAAGTGAAGTAGTTGCAGCTGAGGTCGTGCTCTAACTAACAACCGAACGACATAATATTTTGGCCAGAAGGTGCGAATTTTTGCTTTCTCCCGATATACGATTTCGACAAAATGAGCGAGGCCGATCCCAACTTTTTCAATTTTATCTGGGCGGAGCTAAACAGTCGAGACCAATTACCCTTAGTGATAACGACGGAATACGAGAGTGGCTTTTCGATGTTGTGTACCGTCGATATCTCGGTGACGAATAAGAACTCCTGGGAATATGGCTGCAGCTGAAGATCGCAAGGCGGGAGAGCTGAACGAAAACGAATTGCCCTGATGTCGATCACCCTCGTAACGTTTCCTGAGGTGGACCAAGTGCTCACTTGGTGCAGGGAAAGGTTGAGGGTTGAGGTAACCTTACGGCGAGGACCCCCCGATATATCTTGCAGATGGGCTCGTGAAAATGGGCTGCTTCTTTCCCCCCCCCTACCATGTCCTCGCAGCTGGTTGGCTATGGGGTTGTGCGAATGGACTTCCCGAACGATGTACGTGAGGCTAGGTATAGGACCGAAGGCTGTATATTAATCGAATGGCCTGGTTGTGTTGCGTTCCAGCCAAAGCCCTGGTGAATATAGCCGGACAGAGCAAACGCGCGTTCTTGGACAAGGGGACAAAAATCGATAGATCCAGAGCACGCAGAGAAAAAAATGATACGACGAGAACACCTGATGCGACGGTGGAAGGGATCCAAACTATGTATCCTGCCAGCGGGCGGCCAAAAGGATACTTGCTCCTATTATAAACTTTATACTTACTCCGTGAGAGAGGGGATCGCGGATACAAGCAGTATACTTCCAACAACGAAGACTTCAAAGTACCTGTTAGCAGCAGACTCATGAGCCACCTCGGACGAATTTAAAGCTACGCTGATTCACCTAGCAAACAGCAACAAGGCAGGAGTACAGCTAACGCTTGAAAGCGCATGAGGCCGGTGCCCTTTAATGGCATAACCAACCACAATTCCAAGTCCAATGACTGCGAAGAACCACACGGCTTAGTCGGGATGGAAACTGGCGATCCGGGTTAGTCTGCGCCTTCGATCTGGGCGTATATCCATTTTTACGACTTTCTGTGCAACAAGGTGGATCAACCGGTTGAAGTATGATGATTTTGTGCCTATATGGAAGCACTGTGTTGGTAAAATTCACGTCACGGTACCGATGTATCACACAAAATCTGCAGCTTGCCGGTAAGTCCACCATATGTACACCCGGAGTCAGGAGAGAGTACCCAAAGACTTTACCCGGGGGCATAGCCAGCCAAGTCCCTGGATCCAGGACCCAATGGAACAAAAGATAAATAAAGCATATGTACCTCTTGCAAAACATGCCAACGAGCTCACGATTTCTACAACAAAATCACCATGATGTAAGGATATTTAGTCGCCTTTTGGCATCGCCCAGTTCTAGTTCTCCCTTGCATACGGAATGCATCTGCGGTAAGAATACGAAGTCCAGTAGCATTAGCGATGACTTGGCAAGTCGTTGTTGTGTTGGCAGAACTTATGTAAACTAAGAGTCTAGGTGCCTCGAATTAGAACTCTTTAAGTCTAGCCGGGATCTTCCTCGTCCGCGATTTTCCACGCCTCAGCACCGCAATGCTCCCTAACCGCTACAAGATTTTACCTGCTTCAATCAAGAAGATAAAAATATAATAGCCCAATGCAAGACAAGAGAATGATGTCAGCCAATGAGAAGGAATCAATGCGCTTTGCTCGATGGAAATGAACTCAGGTATTTTTTTATGCCTGTAAGGCTTTCAGATCCGGCAAAATGGTAAGTTGATACATCCGCAACTTTATCTGACGGCTTGCGTTTCCGCCGTTGCGCGACCCCAACTCTATTTTAAACCATTTAAAAAGTGCGGGAGAATCCATGTCGCGATCGATAGATCTATTCTAGAACGCGTTGCATCTTCAATAATCAAGTGCCGTTCTCTGCGGGCCGCTCTTATATGCGGGCTGATATAAGGTAATCATTCTGTCTTGATTGGTACCTATATTTTAAAGAGGGTGGGAGCATTGTGAGGCTCAAACTCTTAAGTGTTCACTTAATTAATATTCGAGCCCTCTCCGTCTTGGCTAGTTGCTGGAATATAGCAATATCAATTACTTGGGTTTCAATATAGCTTCAAGCGTCTCCTTGTATTTTCCGCCGATTTTTGAGGACAGCTTAAGCTATTATATGCCTCCATCTTAGGATGCGATATTGCTCTTCAGCAGTGACAGGCTACAACCGCACAGTACCACGATAGCTACCTAAGGTACACTTAGTATTGATGCATAATTAACGATGGAAGGTTGAGAAGGTTGTCCTGGTTCTCATCATAAGTTCCCATGGATCATTAGGAGCATAAGGGATTTTGTAACGTAGATATTCACGAGGAAGGGATTCACTTACATGATTTTATAGCTTAATCCAATAATCGCGATTATGCCTCATTATCGCATATCCGTACTGGCTAGATGCAAGAACGCTATGCATCAATCCCAAGGCCGATCTCAAGCCGAGACTAAAAGTTGTTAACATCCGGGTGTGAGAGACTGAAAATTAGTCATGCCATTGGTAAAATACGAAAATTTTGAGGTAGTCTGGCATTGTAAATATTAAGAAACGATGTCTACAGACGATCATATCCTTACTCTCTCTTGTCCGGACAAGCCCGGCATTGTCCATGCCGTCACCGGGCTCTTGGCAAATCATGGCCTCAACATCCTAGATTTGCAACAATTCTCAGACCGGGCATCTCAGAATTTTTTCATGAGGGTTCATTTCGGCCATGTTGAGACGACGTCTAACCTGGACGAGCCTATGGCCAAGCTCGCGACGGAATTGGAGATGTACCAGTACGACTTGAGACCGGCGAGCCACAAGCCGAGGGTTTTGATCATGGTGTCCAAGATTGGTCACTGCCTAAACGACTTGCTCTTCAGGACCAAGACCAATCAGCTCGGCATTGATATTCCCCTGATCGTCTCCAACCATCCAGACTTTAAGCCTCTGGCCGAGAGCTACGGCATCGAGTTCCAACATCTACCAGTTACCAAAGACACCAAGCTGGAGCAGGAGCGTCAAATCCTCGACTTGATCCGGCAGAAGAATATCGACCTCGTGGTGCTCGCTCGCTACATGCAAGTCCTCAGCCCGGGGTTATGCGAGGCAATGAGCGGCAAGATCATCAACATCCATCACAGCTTCCTGCCGTCGTTTAAGGGGGCGAAGCCTTATCACCAGGCGTTTGACCGCGGAGTCAAGATCATCGGCGCCACGGCGCACTTCGTGACGGCGGACCTAGATGAGGGCCCAATCATCGAGCAGAGGGTTGCGCGCGTGGACCACAGCTTGAGCGCTAAGCAACTGGTTGACGAAGGAAGCAATGTTGAGAGTCTGGTTTTGACCACAGCTGTGAAGTGGTGGAGCGAGAAGCGAGTGTTCTTAAATGGACACAAGACTGTCGTCTTCAATTAAAAATACCCCTTTTATTTAGAAAGCAATTCCTGTAGAAACTTTCGCCCCAAGCGTATATACGAATCTTCCAAAATCCTTATACCTATTCTATACCCCTAGCTGGAAGTCGGATTTCATTATGGATGCTCGTCTCCTTTTGACTTCTCGGTCTCAAGGAGAAGTAATGCATTAGGTCAAGATTCGAAGTCGGCTCTAGGCTAGACAAATGAATAAAGACGGATTCCCGAATTTGGGAAAACAGTGACCTGCATATGCGAGAGCCCTATAATCCATGGCGAGATAAACATGTGATCCGGAGATTAAAAACCCTAAGACATTTTCTCGAGTCGTTTCCTTGCATGGTATTTCGTTAGAACCTTGCTGCTCACATCCTGCCAGCCTGCTAGGCACGATTAAGAAAAAAAAAGAAGGAAAAAAAGGTACTAGTAAACCTTTTTCGTTGGTGGCAAATTTGGTGCTTAGGTGAGGCCACTCGGGATTGGATCCTTTGATGCCCGGGCTGTGAGCACCGCCAATTGTATGTCAGGTATGTAGATCTTGGTCCGCTATTACTATACATAACAATTGTACGTCAACTTATGAAAGGACGCGGCAATCGAATAGCCGGGAAGCAAGCCGTGAGCTAAGCACCATACATGCAGACATGTAGGCAATGACAGGATCTCGGGTAGCTCGGGAGCCCTTTTCGTGCTATTAGCTGCACCAAAGTGTTAGGGGCATGCAAGTACGCGACGCAGGTGAGCAGGTGAGGTATGTATGTATGAAAAAAACTAGTTACTAAATCAGGGAAGTCGATCAGTTGCCCACCGCTGCAAGAAGGGACTTGGAGGGGAATGGAGAGCGGATGCGCGAATAGAATGATGCAGGTCCTGAAGGATAGGCAAGGTACAAAACCCAAAAAGAGGCAAGAAAAAATGGAATTGTTCTAAGGTTCCCCGTGCTTGCAGCTTCAGGGCAACCAAAAAACAGGGATGGCCCCACAACGAGCCTAAAGGACGCTGTACACGTAAACGGGTTGATTACCATGCGATCGTCAGTCCAGCCCTTTTAACCATACCGACCTAAGGTACCAAGGTGGAAAAAATAGAAGAGGAATTCACGAGTAATGCGAAAATACGTCGGGGTCGTACAGGGTCACCGTCCTAATCCCGTCCAGCCCTTTCCTCTTTCCGGTACATGTACTTTATTGTAAGAATACCTAAAGTCTTACTCGTAGGACCTACAAAGTCCAAAGCCAATACCTAAGGCAAGGTCCGATCCAATCCAACATTGCTTGTGCATGATCTCGACCTTTGATCTTATTTTCATCAATCCCACTCTCTTCCTTATCCCGACTTTACAATCCCACCTGCAACCCAATCGCACCTCCAAAAGTACAATTCGACTCGATCCAATTGCTATCGCTTTTTTATATCGCGCAACAAAATAATAGCCGACAATGCCAATTCGTAATCCTTTCGCGAGGCGACCCGGCGCCCTCAACGGTACCGAGGTTAGGGAAGAGAACGTCCGGCCTGTTACGCTGAACGCCCAGGCCGGTTTCGAGAAGGTCGACATAATCGGATCAAAGGCATCCTCCTCCCTGAGCATCCGGAGCACGAGGAGCCGAGACACCGGAGATTACAAGATGAGTGGTCAGTTTTGCGACTTGGAGTTTTGCGCCCGAGAATATGTACTGATTTGCCGTTAGTCGTGAATGATAGCGGAGTTTATCTTCCGGTATGGATTTATTATTCCTAATGTACGAATGCATAGCGACCATATGCTTATATGTCTAATTATAGCCCTCACCAACGGAAGACAAGAGTCTGTGGCCCCGGCGCTCGGTAGCCTCCCGAACATCGATGGACACCCGTAGCAGCATTGGCGACATTGAGCACTTCTCCATCTCTCGCGAGTCTTTTGACTCTTACCGTCGTTCCTTCGTATGTTATGTTCCTACCTAGACCGTATGGCAACATAGCGAACTGACTTGTGAAGGATATCTCGGCTAGATCGCCGGTCATGGTTCACGATCAACCCCGCCAAAGCCTCGATTCTGCCCGGTTCAATCGATCACCTCGGACTTCCGTCAGAAACCGACCATGGGACCCCCCGACTGCTGAGGAGGGCTTCGAAGAGGTTGGGTTGAACGATGACCTGAAGCAAGGCCAACAACCAAAGAAGAGAGGGTTCTTTTCCAAATTCTCCGAGACGCAAGAAACCCCTGCGCACCCGCACCCCCAAGGTACGGGCATGTCTCGATTCATCCCAGGACGCAAGCGAGCGCAAAGCGGTCAGGGCTCGGAATTGGGCCACATCGACCGACCCAAGTCTAGCCAGTCTATCGAGTCTATCGAAGAGCAAGAGATGCAATAATACCCCACAGGAAGACGAATGAAGTCGAGAACGACACGCATAGATGATTTACAACGGCGTTTGGATGGTACAGGGGGTATTATGATATCTGAGCGATCGCTAGCCCCTTTTTTAGAATTCTTCACCTACAGTCGCTCGCTCCCACGCATTACGAACTGATAGATGGTTACGGATGGATAGCATTGGGATTAATCCAAACTGTATAATATGGGCGCAAGACGAGAAATAGGGTAAT
This sequence comes from Hypoxylon cercidicola, assembly GCA_022578845.1. NCBI lineage: Eukaryota > Fungi > Ascomycota > Sordariomycetes > Xylariales > Hypoxylaceae > Hypoxylon > Hypoxylon cercidicola. The sequence goes on from MU399522.1 coordinate 241,027, forward strand.
ATGTCTCTAGGGAACGGAACGGTATACTATGCATCTGTCATGAAAAATCAGATACCAGCTCGTAATGACCCAGTTATATTATTTGTTCTGCTTCAGAAATACGCGCTCGTCTTCTCATGCTCGACAGTGAAATTTAGCTGACAAGCAGGATGTTGGTATACGTTTTGACCAAGTATTTTCCCATAGTTAGCCTTTCCTATTCGGCAAGATGGTCCTTGCTCATCTCGACATTGCTTCCCGCTTCATCCTCCATAAACCTTTAGATCTACCCGATATACTAGGGCTTCGTGGTAATATATTCACTTAGCTTTGAGCAAGCTACCTTATAATTAGATGTATACGACGATCTTGATTTTGAATTCGGTGAAGATGTTTCAAACGCTCTACGAAATTGCTTTGAAAAGGAGACAGAAATTGGAAGACGTCGCTTTTGGATTTACAACTGGGGCTTACTTATGATGTCAGCATAAAGGTCTCAGGGGTTGATAACATGAAGCATTGTCGACTTCCCCATACCATATCAGCGTATATAATATAAAAGACTGGGCGACTACATACCTGTCGTTGTCTATAGATTATAGTCAGAAGTTGTGTCTTATTCGTTAAGAGGGGTTAAAGGATACCCCCGCCAATGCTCAAGCCCCACGTCACTTAGCAGTGAAGCACAGGCTGATAAGTCTAAAATATTTCATCTTATCGGCATTATCGATTAATTTTCTTCGACATCCATCAGTCCATAGCAACCCTCGCGCATCAATTCCTCTCCCACACCCCTTCAAGTTTCCCACTGCTCTAGAATCCAACTATGGCACCAAGGCGACCAGATAAAAAGTCGAAAAAACAGAATCGAGCGATATCCCGAGTAGCCGGCGGCTCTTCAAAACCCGTCTCCCCACAGGTGCTAGTCAAAGCGGCCGAATATCAACTGCAAGAAGGCAATGTACAAGACGCTGCGACGTTAGCAGAGAAGGCTCTTGAGCAGGCGGTTGCAAACACAGACGATGAACTCTCTGCGCTGAATCTGCTCGGTCAGATCAACCTTGAGTCTGGAGATTTCGAAGCGGCGCGGGGATACTTCTTGCGCGCCGTCGCGATCGATGAGGATGGCACCAAGGACGAGGCCGTGGGCGGCGGCCCAGAGAAGTTCCTGTGTCTCGCCCAGCTGAGCGATGAGGGTGGCAAGGACAGCGTCAAGTGGTTCGAGAAGGGCGCCGCGTCGCTGAAGAAGCAGATCCAGACCCTCGAGGAGGCCCGGCGAAGAAGCGACGAGCAGGAGATACTGCTCGAGGAGCTCAAGAAGAAGCTGGCCATGACGCTATGTTCGGTCGCCGAGGTCTACATGACGGATCTGTCGTGGGAGGAGGACGCCGAGCAGCGGTGCGAGACCCTGGTCACGGAGGCGACTATGGTAGCGCCCGACTTCGCCGAGACCTGGCAGACCCTGGCCAACGTGCGCATCTCGCAATCAAGAGTCGACGACGCAAAGGCGGCGCTGACGAGGAGTCTGGAGCTATGGAAAGACCTGCCGCCGGAAGACCCTTCCGTTCCCGACTTCCCGAGCCGAGTCGCCCTGGCGAGATTGCTCATGGAGGTTGAGATGGAACAGGAAGCTATCGAAGTGCTCGAGCGATTGGTCAGCGAGGACGACGAGAGCGTTGAAGTCTGGTATCTGGGTGGTTGGGGTCTCTACGTCATGGGCGAGAAGCAAAAAGCAGACAAATCCAGCGAGGAGGACTGGAAAGCGTCGTGGATATCCAGCCGCGTATGGCTCAACCAAAGCCAGCACCTATACAAACTACAGGATTATGAGGATGAGCCGCTTGGAGAGCACGCGAAGGAGCTCCTTGGTCTCATCGCTAAGGAACTTGGAGAGGCGCCCGCTGGAGAAGGTGACGATGACGAATGGGAGGATGATGACGATAGCGATGAGGAGATGAAGGATTAGGCATCATCGCAGCACAGTAATGAAACCATGTTAAATTATAGATGGGAGATACCACAAGACTTGGGGGTCTTGCTTCGGCATGAACACGGCGTTGGGGATCACAAAAAGGGGGCGAATGCTTTTCATCAGGTTCATAAATAAGATGATTCGTTCTGACTTATCCACTTAAGTTTTTCCCTAACGCGCCTAAACGCCGAGCAATGCTCGATAATTTCTGATCCGAGATATCAATTGCCCCTATCATCGTCATCATGCCTCGATCTTGAGCTTTTCAACCTGCTCAAGGGGAACGCTCTCTTCATCGTCACCCTCGTCGATCTTACCAACCAAACCACGTTCCCATAATTGCTTCCCTGTTAACTTAGTAGGTTCCTTTACCTTGGCCTTCTTCATCTCCGCCAGCTTTTCTTCTTCCTCGCGCTGCTGCTGCTCCTCCATCTCCTTAAGGAAACCCTCGCGCCACTTCATAAATGTCTCGGGGGTTACGGGGGTGCCGTGGAACTTCTTGTTCTCCTCGCGTTCGGCAGCCAGCAGGAGATCCTCTCGCGCCCTGGCGGCGGCCTCCCTCCGGTCCGTAACCAGCAGTTCGGCCTCCTCTTTTAAAGTCGTCACCACCGTGAAGATCATAGCCATACCCATGTTTTCCTGAATGGTCTCTTCAAGCCCCTTTAGGAGCTGCTCCTTGTCCGCAGCTACGGAGAAGTAAGGATGCGGGACCGCGTTCTGCGGCGGCGATAGGTCCAGCATAGGCGCCTCGTCCGGGTAGTTCTCCGGGTACTGCACGTGCAGGATGAGTGTGGGCGGCTCACTGGGCTCGTCCGCGCCATCGTCATCCGGCAGGTCGAGCTGGATTGATATTCGATATTCAGTGTCCGAGATATCTGAGATTATATTAGCTGCTGTAGCTGTCTATCTTGATGGCGGAGTAGTTGCCGACCTGTGATTTCTTCTGGGAAAATGGAGTCGAGAACTTCGCGTTCTTCGACTTGTTCTTCTTTTCCCATCCTTGCGCGAGGGAATTGGGATCCTCCGATTATTGTGCGGTTGCCTGCATAGAAGCATTTTACGTGGGGCCGCGAGATGGCGGGGTTCACCGCTCGGCATTATCGTGTTATCGATAGATGGCGGATCCACTAAATATTTTTTAGTCCAAGGATCGCAAACTTCGATGGTTAAAAAAGTAGTAGACTGCTTCCAGTCACTATCATTCTTGATACCGCCAATTTCAACCATTCTGCAGATTTCAAAATGGCACCCAAAGGTGAAGTTCCAGGAAACAAAAGGAAGCTCGCCAATGGCAGCAAGATCCATTCGAGTAAGAAACCGAAATTCGAGAAGCGACCACCGCCCAGAGAAGAGCCGGAGGAGGATGTAAGTGACGATAGTGAAGTCAGCGACTTCTCGGATCTGGATGATGGCGGTGTTCCCCTAAACAAAGGGGAATCGCAAAATGAGAGCGACTTGGCTGTCCGGCCCAAACCCGATGGAAACCAATCCGGGAAAGTCTTCGAGAAGGGTTAGTTAAAGCAAGAGACGAGTACTCGACTATAACTAAATCGAAATAGGTCAAAATTCCCGCGAGTCTCATATAAAACAGAGGCAACTTGCCCAAGAACGCAAATCACAGAAACCTCTAGCCGACGACCTCCATCGCACGAAGAAGCTTTGGGAGAGATTACGGTTGAAGTCCAAGGTTCCGAAAGACGAGAGACAGAAGCTTGTGGAGGAGCTTTTTAGTATTACTACCGGACGCATGAAGGAGTTCGCCCTCAAACATGACGCTGTTCGCGTTGTCCAGACTGCTATCAAGTACGCGACCCCCGAACGACGGAAAATGATTGCGAAGGAACTGAGGGGAGCGTATCCTATATTAGCCGAGAGCAAGTACGCCAAATTCTTGATCGGCAAGCTCCTCGTGAAAGGCGACGAGGAGATTCGGGACATGATAGTCCCGGAATTTTTCGGCAAGGTTCGAAAACTCATCAACCACCCTGAGGCATCTTGGATTCTCGACGATATCTACCGAGGCATCGCGACTAAAGAACAAAAGGCCATTCTTCTCAGGGAATGGTACGGCCCCGAATTTCAAATCTTCCGACAGACGCAGGAGAGTGGGACTACTCCTTCGGCTGAGCTTTCCCAAATCCTCGAAGAACAACCCAGTAAGCGGGGACCGATCATGAAATACCTGCTCGACTTGACCAACCAGCTCATCCAAAAGAAGATGACTGGTTTTACGATGTTACATGATGCCATGTACCAGTACTACATCAATGTGAAACCAGGTGCCGAGGAGGCGAAAGAATACATGGAGATGATCAAGGAAGACGAGAATGGTGACCTCTTGAAGAACATGGCCTTCACGAAGTCTGGCGCTCGGCTTGTCTGCTTACTTCTTGCCTACGGAACGGCTAAAGACAGGAAACAGATCTTGAAAACCTATAAGGATACCTTCCAGCTTATGTCGAGTGATCCGAACGGTCATCTGATTATTCTTGCCGCGTACGACTTAATCGACGACACGGTCTTGACTTCCAAGTCCATTGTATCCGAGCTGCTAGGCAAGACAGAACAGGACGAAGTTCCCAATCTGGTCATTGCTGCCAATGATCCCAACGCACGCTTAACAATACGATATCCACTTGAAGGTACATCCAAGGCTCTCTTTGATGCGGGCCGTGCCGATGACCTGAAACTTCTTGAAGAACTTTGGGAGATTCGAAAGACTACGAGCAAAAAGGACCCTGAAACGCGCCGAAAAGAACTCGTTGCCGCGTTGTCGCCATCGCTGCTCGCTGCTATTGCCTCATCGCCGCTCGACCTAATTTCCACCTCTCATGGAACCCAGTTGGTTACCGAGGCACTCCTTTCGTGTGTCGGAGACAAATCCGAGGCCTTACAAGCAATAGCTTCTACCGTGAAGGGAAATCCGAGCGGAGATGACGAACCTGCGGATTCATCTGAAGAGCTCACGAACGGACTTGTCCCGCGGGAACATATCTCCAAGGTTCCTCACGGCGGCCGAATGTTCAAAACACTCATAGCCGGTGGCCATTTCGATAAGGCGACAAAGCGTGTAATACCGGTCGATCCTCCCCTTCATTTCGCAGACATCCTCTATCCTTTCATAAAAGACCACGTCGTAGCTTGGGCAACCGGGCCAAGCTCGTTTGTAGTGCTCAGCCTCATGGAAGCAGATGACTTCTCTCACAAAAAGGAGTTGACAAAGATACTGAAGGAGAAAAGGAAGGTATTGGAGAAAGCGGCGACCGAGGAGACACCGGAACAGAAGGCCGCGAAGGAGGCTATTGAGGCTAGCGGAGAGGATAAGAAGGTAGCTAAGAAGAGAGGCAAGAAGACAGGATCGAAGAAGGAGACGCCCGTGGGCAATATGGGCTCGAAGCTATTGCTAGAGAAGCTAGATGGTTAATTACTTAGATTTCTTGGGCTACAGCTTACTCATAAGGGATGACGAGCAACGGAGGAGAAATGCTACTATTATTTTCGTGCTCTAAATTTTATCCCAAGTAACGTTTCAGATAGACCACGACTCCGCCCTCATAGGAAGTGTAACTTTGGTTCGTCTATTCGGTGAGCCCGCTCTGGCCAGTTCGGGTAAATCGGTACGCGGCCCATGTCTGTTTGTCCTCGCGGTGGGACAAAATAGTACCCTTCCTGAGTCAGGTTTCACGATAATTATGCACGAAAGTCCTTATAGATGCGGCTCTCCGTTCGTTTAGATTAAAGGCTTTGGAGCTTCATGTTTGCAGGAAACTGGTCGTCTAAGGCAATTCAAAAGGGAGGGCATATAGAAATCTGTAATGTGAAAACGTACTGGATCTAAATATATGCTTCTCGTTTTGACTGTTATAGTCTCAATACGGCATAGGAAACCGGACCGAGGCCAGTGCTCAGCTACTTGTGCCCGTTGGCTCAGCCATACGAGAGTCGGCGAGGCTATCCCTAGCTTCGTGGTCATGGGGACAGACAAACCAGTGTGGGCATTGCTACACAAATACGCAGTTTCAAGGGAGATCCGGAGCCGTTGATGTCATCTAGATGGCCCTTAAAATACTTACCCTAAGTAGTTACCTACGAGAAAGAGAGAGATCGGATTAGGCTTGTTTAGGTATTAAGTGAGAAAAGAACAATAAATATATCAACTGTCAAAAAATGGAAGGCGCTTCCTACCCTACCTAGATACAACCAAAACACAGTACCACCATAGGGATAGGTACGCCTAAATGTCACAGCGTCAATCTCTGCACTCGTACCTTTGCTAGGTGCCATCCAGGTATTCCTCACCTTCCACGAACAACGCACGCCTTGGTAACCTGCAATGCCCACCACCAGGAGGAGTTAATCTAAAGGTGCCCTCGTCCGCGAAAATAGATGCTCCTTACGTCCATTCTAATCTGGCAGAAACCTCGATAGGTTGGCTAAGACCAGAAGGCCTGGAGTAGTAAGTTTATCACACTTTAGGTACCTATATGGATTTCATGCTAATTCATCCATGAAGTTCGTAACCCGTCCTCACCTCGATTCCGCCGAGGGCGTCACCTATTCGCTGGTCATTTGCGTTGGAATCCGGTCTCAGCTCACTTCTTCATCCTGGCCAAAGTGATACTCGACCGGCATACCTTGAACTCGGTGAAGATGTCCGGGACCTGCGAAACTGGGTTCATCTTTTATAGTTGCGGCAATGGCTTCCGAGGTTGCTGTTCCGAGGCTGCCTGCGACCTAGGTGGTTGCCCCGATGATTCGACGCAGCCTGATCCTGAACCTACGTCGAGTACCAGAAAGACTGACGTAGTCACTTTACGACCGTCGACGACGACTGATGTCATTAGCGAGACGACAATTTTCGATGCGTCCTCGACGCAATCTGGAACTGTAGATTCTCGGAGCACCGTTAGCACCGCTGAGCCTACAACCGACGATCCCAGCACAATCATAGATACGGCCACGCCATCGCTACCATCACCATCCACGCCGACGGACCTGGCAAGTACCCCGCAGAGCAGCAATGAAGCAGACTCTTCTCTCTCTACCGCCTCCATCGCAGGCATATGCATCGGCGGCACCGTGCTCACCATGTTCATTCTGCTCATCATCTACCTGCGGATCCGACGATACCGCATCGCGAAACGCCACGCGGCCTCCGAATCCGCCCGCATCCACTACTCGGACGCGGCGTTCGCCGAAGACTTCATGAAGGACCACCCGTCGCTGAGCGCTATGCGGCACAGCCGTACCGACGCGGAAGAGATCATCAAACTTGCCTATGGTCCGTGAGTGGATCGTCTCAGGCTTTAAGAAGACTAAAACAAAACAAAAAAAAATACGAAAAGAAAAAGGAGAAAGCAAAGAAGATGGAATAGGTGATGGTTTGGTGGCGACTTTATACCCAGCGGGAAGAGCATACTGAAGAGCGACTCGCAAGTTTAATACTGCTTTAACCCCCCCTTTTTTTTCAGACTCAGCAGAGAGGGATATTCGGATCTTGCTGGGTATCGCAATTATTACCTTTCTTTTCAAGCATCCTACATAGCACTAGCTAGTATAGCGACTCGAAATTGCTAGACCGCAAGGCTCGAGTACCGGGGCCTGATAATGAAAAGCTTCAACAAATATCACAAAGCTGATTCGGTTCATGTGTAGCACTCGCATAGATGCCTAATACTGAGTCTTGAATCCTGGCAGATATCATATAGGACTTGGGCTTGCCTTTCAATTAGAATAGGGCCATGACTATGATGTCCGTCTCATTAGCCGCATTCATCTTTTACGTAGTCATGAAGGATGAGAAGGGGGTGGTGGATGGAATGGGATCATCTCTGGAAAGACACATGGGAGGAAACCCCCGAATGCCATCTGTATTTTTGCCTGTATCTTCCGATCTTATGGGTATAGAACACCGAAAAGGACGAACTGAAATCAGGAAACCTGCCAATTTCTTTTTGCCTTATCCTACGCCGTCCAGTGCAAGTGCCAGTATCCCATGCTCTAGTGGGAAAAAAAAAAAAAAAAAGAAACGCCTCGAAAAGTCACTCTATTACCTATTCACCGTAAAAACCCCCCATTGTCGTGAAGTATCACCCCAGACCCGTGGACAAAGCTTAACGGTGCATCAACTTGTACATCTCGTCGAGGATCTCTTGTAAGTCCTCGTCACTGATTTTGTTGGTGAGGGACGGGATGAGGTACTTGGCCTCCTCGGCTGTCTCGCAACAGAGCGATCCTAGTGACACACGGTGCCCCGAGTCAGCTTCTGGCTTCCACAATTCACAGCCCGTCACTTAAAAAGGAATGGGATGACATACCGAGCTGTGCGCGCTCGAATTTGGCAAACTCTTTGTGCGAGCTAAGCAAGCGCTCGACTGCTTCGACGCTCTCCTTCTCCTTGAAGCGGGCGAACGTGTCGAGATAATCGATCGTCTTGGTCAACATCCTGCAGAATGGCCAGTTAGCTGCTGGTGAACCGGCAAGCGTTGTTCCATTGTGACTGATCACTCCATCAAAGAAGAACCAAGGATAGGGATGTGGATGGGGATGGGAATGCGTACTCGCTCTCGTTGACGTTCTTCCGTTCATTGCGACGTTTGGCGACGAGGGCGTTGATGACGAGGGCAGCTTCGGACAGGGTGAGGGTGTCGACGTCTTGGAATTCGCCCAACTTGAGGACAGTAGTTGCTTCTTCGTCGCCGGCAGGTTGGGCCTTTTGGCGGGAGGTGGGAGGATGATGGGACATTGTCGGGTTGGTTTTGGTTTTGGTTTGGGTCTGGGTTTTGTGTTGTTTTTTCTTTGATGGTCGCAAATGGACGCGACGAATTGGGGGACGATATGCGACAGGAAAGAAATGTCAGACATGCGGCTGGAGCCTGTGCTACAAGGATCCGGGAGAATTGTGGGGACTTGGGGAAGCTTCTAAGTTAAACCCATGCCACCATGAAAGCATGCGCTAGTACCTTTTCGTCCTTAGCGCCGATCCACCATTCCATTCCATCCCTTCAACGACTCAGACTCGGCTCTACTAAGACATTCTACGTACTTTCGTCCTGCCTGGAATCACTGGAGAAACGTCGGGTATTTCGCCTTATTCACAAACTTCAGCTATTAGCAAGGTACATATCCCTTCTAATGTGTACCTTAGGCATATAATTCTAATAGGGCATGCGCAGACAAACATAAATAAATGCTTCCCCCAGTCACTCGAATATAGACCGAGGGTTCCTCACTAGCCATCTTCGCAATGTAAAGAAACCCCTTGACTATCGAAATAAACAAACTATTACTAACTCGCCGTCGCTATAGGGGTGTCTTAGCTCTCATTGTGATCAATAAAGCTGGTGGTCTCATCTATCACAGAACCTTCGGGGATGGTCTGAATCAGCTGAATACGAACGACTATCTTGTCCTTGCCGGCACCTTTCATGGGTGAGACCCCCTGTCTCGTCTCATCTCATTGTCTACTGTTACCCGTTCGTGAGGTTACTTACATATCTATAGAGTCCACGCCATCACAGCCCGGCTAGATCCGAGCAAGGGGTTGGCGCAACAGCAAGCAACAGCAAATGCAGGAGGCATGGCTATACCAAGCAGGCCGGAGCCGCCGTCGGGGCTCGAGGTCCTCGAGTCAGAGAACTTCCGGCTGCAGTGCTTCAATACCTTGACCGGCACCAAGTTCCTGCTCTTTACGGACACGATGCAGGCCAACATAGATGTGGCCGTTCGCAGAGTCTACGACCTCTACTCCGACTACGTCATGAAGAACCCCTTCTACCAGCTGGAGATGCCCATCCGCTGCGAGTCTTTTGACAGGAAGCTGAACTCATACATCAGGGAGGTTAATAACGCACGATAGATGGGAGGGATAGCTAGTCCGTTTTGGGTTCAGCATCGAAAAATGGAAATTGGAGGATATCCATGTCCAATTCGATGTCGATGGGGCGAGATCACGGGAGTTGGTTGGTAGCATCATCGCACGGCGTTTGGAGTTTAGAGACTTAATTCTAGCGTAGCCTGGGGCCTCGCTTAATAGAAAAACCGCCTGTCTTATAGACATGGTATTTTCCCCCAACCCGCCGCTAGAGGTCTTCAGTCTAATATTACTGTACATCCCTGATAACTCCTTGACCTCACATGCTGTAAAAAGGAACAGAACAGACAAACAAGTCTACGATGTGTCCATCTTGTCGTCGTCCTTCTTGCCATCTTTCTTCTTCTCAAAAGATCCACTTCCGCTAGGCTCACCTTGCTCGTTAAGGAGAGGCTGATTCTCGCCCTCTTCCTCAATACCCTCCAGCGTGGTCTTCTTGGAGGCATCCTCCTCCTCCTTGGCTTGCTTGGCCTGTCTTGCATTCTCCTCGTCCATACTCATACGCAGAGCAAGAGCCAATTCCGGGTCCGCGCTGGGGTCAAAGTCGAACCCGCCAAAGTCGCCGCCGGCTTCGGCCATACCACCTCCGCTTCCAGCAGCCCCTTCACCGAGTAAGATAGGCGTGGTTATCAGCTGGTCGCTGAGAAGCTTGCCACTTGGAGGGATGACCACGAGGTGAGAGTTCTCGTTTGTCTTGACGGTGTTGTTGAAAGCCTCGAGCTTCTTTTGTACGTCATCCTCGTCCAGGTCGCCGAACAAGACGAAGTCGATATCGATGTTACCCTTCTTCATCTTCTTCGCGAGAGACACCAGCTTCTTCTCGTCATCGGCCACGGGCGAGCATACGAAGACGATGATACGTTGGCGTTGCGACTTGTTCTGTCGGTGCTTCAGGGCTAACTATAGGAAGACGATCTGTTAGTTAGGGACAACTGCGGTAGCGCTTGCCGGACAAAGCGGCATAACGTACACTTGCGATCTGAATACCGGTCGCGAGATGGGACGAGCCCGAGATCTTCTTCTTGGTGCGGTGCAAGCCATCAAGCAGCTTGCCTCGTTCGGTGGTCAGGGTTGACAGAACCTCAGGTCCCTTGCCACCCATGCTCATCAAGCCTACGGAGGACTCGGGGTTGGACTGCGTGATGCTCTCGAATACGATATTTATGGCGTCAGCTTGGGCGTCGAATCTCGAGGGTTGGTAATCTCCATTCCGGCTACTCTCGCTGTTGTCAACAATTATCATAACTGCTTGCAGCGGCATCTTGGCGGTGTTGCGGTACTAGAACTTGGGTTGGAAATGCGTGGAAATTAGAAGGAGGATTGCCTCGTCGTATGGAGGTGTGAGGCTGGAGAAATATCTACTTGGTAGATATAAAGGTATGAAGTTATGAAGCTAGCGAGGTAGTGGGATGGGTTGATGGATGCTGAAATAAGAAGATGAGCTTCGCTTCTATTGAACAAACGTCAGATAGATGCAGCCTGCCTCAGGTACAAGGTACAGAGCTAGACACGGTGCAGGGAGCTCGGGCCAATAGAAGTGCTCTTTATGGATCGACTCCACTTATAGCCATGTTACCCACTTGGGCAGTTAAATCGCCAACCTTTGCCAGCTGCCAACTTACTAGGTTAGGTACTATCTATGCCTTCTGTCTTTTGTTTACTTGCACAATTACTTTCATCTCATCAACACTCCGAACTGCTGCACACTACTTAGTACCCCATATTTCCAAGCGAACACTTGACAAACGCGTCTGTCCAAAACAATTACTCGCTATTACGCCTTATTCCACGCTTCAATCCCAATTAAAACCACTCGACACGATGGCACCCGTGAAAGCGACGCGAAAGCGCAAGTCGAACCAATCCAGCTCCGATGAAGATCAGATGATACCGACCATGAAAGGCACGCCGCAGAGAAGTCCCATCAAGAAGCGTAGGTTGGGTCTATCCCTTGCGCAGAAGCAAGCTCTCATCGACAATCTTCAGCTAGAAAGTATGGGCGAAATATCCAATCTACTCATTCCTTTTTTTGTGATGCTAATTATCATTATAGTCACGGAGCGTGCTAGACGACTGAGAGCTCAGTATAATATTCAAGCGCAACAACTTCGATCACGAGTCGAGATGCGCGTCAACAGAATACCCACTGCCTTACGAAAGGCCAAGCTAGGCGACCTTCTCGCCAAGTCCCTACAGCCACAACCACCTCGACCCAAGTCAACATATCCAGTCAGGCCTCCACCTGTACCTGCAAAAGATGGCACGTCTCTTAAGCCTATCTCACGCAAGCCAGTACCGACTAACAATGCACCCGCAGCCGGACGGAAACGAATGAGGTAGAATATAGATGTCATCCCTATGATTATTAGCCAACTAACATTGCGTAGTACCGAGATCTCTGGTGCCGACAAGGAGAATCAGGACGCGGTTGAGAATCCTAAGAAGCGAGTTCGCGGCGCCCCTGCTGCTGCAGACTCTGCGCCAATTCAACCGGGGCAAATACTGTCGCCTACATCGTCAAACACCCGAATTGCCCCTCGCGAGCGCCCTGCTTCTCCTATGAAGAGCATGATTAGCAGACCCGCATCACCCATTAAGCCTCCCCCCAAAGCTTCATCCAACATGCTATCGAGCATGGTTGAGAGGGCCAAAGGGACGCGACCAGCAGTCGGCACTAGAAAGGCTACTGCTTCATCTACAGCGAGCTCTAACACGGGCCCTACCACCACACGTACGCGACAAGCTGCAGCACTCTCTCGTCCGCCCACGGCAGCCTCTACCCGCGGAAGACGAAAGGTCAGCGCCACTAGCGAAGCTAGTGAGGCTAGTACAGCAACTGTGGTGAAGAAGACAACTGGTACAAGACCGGCTGCTTCGAGAGCCGCTTCGAGGGCCGCCAAACCAGCTGCGCCCCCTCCTGCGAAGCGAACAGTGATGAGCACACTCAAGTCGGCTACCACCAAGAAACCTCCGGCCTCCAAGGCCGCTGCACCTGCAACTACGGGAACGGGAAGAACACTGAGGAAGAGAGCATAAGTCTTGAACGACCGTAATGTATAATTATGTCATTGTCATGGTCTGGCGTTCTGTGGCAGGTCGGTAAATACGGGAAATGGGTGGCATGGATTAAGTCAAGTCGCAATGAGAACCTGGCTGGCTGTTTCTATTCAATGACTGCATATATCTCTGGGTTTCCTCCCAATTTGCCTATTCGGAAGGGTTTTTGGCCTCTTGCTTTGTGACAATGGTGCAACGGTGCATGCTCAGCTAGCACCGGGGCCCTTTTTCTTCTTGTCATCTACTAATTCGATGTTGTCTTCGGGTATGTCCTTATACTTTTCGAGCAGGAACTCCTCGATCTCGTCGCTCACATCGCCCTGCACGACAATCTCCTCGCCGCCGCTGGGGACCTTGGTGACCGAGGAACCGGTAGCGAACTTCTTGCCAAACTCTTTGGCAACTTTCTTGAGGTCCAGACCGAAGGCCTCGAGGCCCGACACAGCGGTGACGAATTTGCGCTTGTTCCGCTCGACGCGCTTGATGGTTACGACGCTGTTGGCAATCTTGTCGGCCTGCTTCTGCTCCGCCTTCTCGGCTTGCGCCGCCTTCTTCTGCGCGTCCTTCGCCGCTCGTTTCTGCGCTTCGATGGACAATGACGCCGTGGCGGCTTCTAACGCTTCTATTACGACGAATTGACCCATGTTAGCAGCCAATCGAATTGGCGTTCTATTACATGGATCTACATGGGTGAATAATTCCACGTACCAGGAGACCATATGTGCTCGTACAGCTTCGGGTGGACTTTTTGCAGCCAGTCCTGGCATTTCTTGACCGTTCCGCCGTATTCGCAGTACTATTCGTTCGACTCGGTAATCAGTATCTCTTGCTTCTCTATCTACCATTCGATAGCTCCGTACGGGGCGACTATAGGCTAGCTATTATTGGGGGAAAGTTATTCATACCTCTGGAGGTAGAGTGCATACTGAAGCAATAGAGAGACACGGTTAGCGGAAGCTATACTTAGCTATGCCAGTGGGGAAACCTGGGTCGCTTTGTTTTGTTTGACTTACCGCCGCAGTAGATCACATGGCGGCCTTGGGGCTCGCTGGTCCCGTCCGTTTGTTCGGTGTCTGCCATTCGCTTCTGATCAATTCCACAAGGAGGAAAAAAGAGAGGAAACGCGAGATGTTTCGTCGACGACCAGGGAATTTTTGTTTCTTGTCGGCTGACAAGGTACTCGAGAGCGCGGGGTTATGTTATCTGGGTCGATAGGAGGGAAGACGTATGGTGGGGTAAAATCGATGATTCCGATGCATTCAATGTTGTTTCCCAGACCCGCAAGACTTTCTTAGGTAACACCACTACCTAAGGTTCTTACCTAAGGTTGTTTGCTATGTAAGTGCCTCGGATGAATTTCAAGTTTCTTTCATGATAAATATCAGAATCACCAACATAATCTCATGCCTTACTATAATCTCCCTTATGGAAAACGGCAAGCCTGGATCATCGACAGCCAATATATACTGAATTCGAATCCTCATTTACGGACTCGCTGGTGACCTGCCTGTTGTGTGAGAGCTAACGATGAACCAAGTTCATCTTCTAAATTGAACACCAGCTGTCATCCAGCATGCCTACATTATATCGTTTGTGACGTTGGAATAGGGAGACATCGAAGGAGATGTTCTAGATCAGTTCGATCATCTTATCGTCACCTCACTCTATAATACGTATACAATGATGGCGTATACTCTCATGCATTTCCCATATCCAATAGGGAATAATCGACACCGTCATCATCTAACACAATATGCCAGGAACACAAGGACGCGGTTCTTCATAGAGACTGTCGATCACATATATATCAGTCGAATCTAGGCGACTTGTGCACTAGACTACGCGACACGCGACTCGCGACTCGCTAATATCAACTCCTGCCGCCGTTCGAACAACCCCGTCCAGATCGACGGGTTCACCCATCGAATACCATGACGCCAAACTAATGAACTAGTTCCGTTCTTTCGTCTTACGTTCTGGAAAGTCTGGATTCCCTGCACGATGCACCTTACCGTCATACCGTCAACGTGGCTCGCCCAATGAAGGAGCGTCACAATTGAAGTTGGGCGGCTAAGCGCTCAGTCAGCGCAGCTTCACCTCATTGGCCCAGAAGCATGCAGCCTCTTCCCAATCAACTATCTCTCCGTCCTCCACACCCGCGCGCCAGTCTGACTATTGGCCGCTGTTGCTAAGTTTTCTAAAATTATACATGGCGGGCTTAGCTCTGATTGGGTATCGAAATCGGTAGTTCGATCGATCCCACCTATAGACCGACGTCGCCCAGCAAGACGACCTGCCTGCTTCCGGCACAGCTATCACACATTCATACCCAAACGGGCTCCAACCAGTGCCGAATCTGCAGTTGGGGACCCAAAGGCCGCGCGACTTACATGCTGCCATCCGCCCATCGACCCATCGAGATGGCATACCACTGGATTGGAAGCGCTCGCTTTTCCCTCCTCTCCATACTATAGCCGCTCGCCATCTCCAATGGCCGGAGTCATAAAACTACTTGCTCCCCGGGTATACGGTAGGCTTCATTTCTCTTATTCTTTCTCTTCCTCAAGCTTCCTTGAGGTTGCCTCATTCTATACTCACGCTTCGTTGATCGAGGCTTTACAGTCGTTAAAGCTTTTTTCTTCCTAAACCTTGCTTTCAACGACGCTGGGCGTCCTATCTTACCACATCTTACGGTTACATCCAAACGATTTAGTCTCATTTATTTTCCTTGGAATCTCACTGCTTTATTTTTATACACAAGATGTCCGAATTAGTCCTCTTACCGGCTAGCACCTACCAACCGCCCTCCCCTTCGCTGGCACGAAGACCCGGGAGATCACTTAATACAATAATGGAAGAGGAGTCGGACGGGAGACAAAGGTCGGCAGCCCTAGGGAACCGCAAGATCCAGGCCAGTTCGTCCAACGAAAAGATAGTACAGTGGCTCTCACCACGAAGCGATCACTTTCCAACACCAAGAGGCTTTCACTTCTTGTCGGCTCCGATACTACCCGAATCTCCTTCGACTGTCTCTGCTGACGAGAGCAACTCCCCATCGATATCTTCATCGGACCCCTGGAACCGAGCCAGTATGAGCACTGACGTTACAGAGTTCGACGATATCTATGGACTCTCTGATGACGAAGACAACCGACGGAGGATGTCGAGGTCATCCTCGTTGAAGCGTCGAAACAGCACACGCAATACGACGCTAAAGCGATCAGTAGCTCAGTCTCCGGCGTCACACCAGGCTCTTCCCCCTTTGGTCATCCCGGCACAGCAAAACCAAGATGGAGATGCTTGGTCAGGTAGGCTGGAGTTCAAAAAGCTCCTATCACCAATACCCCCCACACCGCCAGCCAAGGTCGAGATGTCGCCGGCCGTGATGTCCTACTTGCAGGCCCGACAGTCTCAAGAAGTACCGACAATCTCCGCACCACCGTCTCTTGACGGAAGTCTGAGCTCCGATCAGATGGCTGCTATGTCTGCTCCGGCAACACCGGTAATGGGAACGGAGGAAGAAAGCTCCACTTCGCGTTGGTCAGGCGTTCAACTGCAGCCTGCGGCCTTTGCTACTTTACAAGCATTGTCTGGAAGTGAAGACAGCGAGGATGAGTATCAGTCACAGCAGGTTATCGAGGTCATGGAAGAGAGAAGACCGGAAATGTCACAACAGACGCCACGCCTACTCACTAGCATGGGACGACCTGCTCTAAGCCTCTCAACGAGACAACAGCAATCCCTCGATGAGTTGACGAGACTCGAGATCCCCTCTCCGGGCGGATTCTTCTCCGGTCTCTCTCCGCGCGCGAGGCACACCTGGCATTTGCCCACAATGACACCAGATGACATTGCGCCTCCCACGTCGACCACTGCAGAGCAGTTCTATCGATGCCCGTGGAATGAGACTGCACCTCAGGTACCTGCTCTACCCACCGTCCCGGTCCTACCTCCCCCGCCACCGCGCCCCGAGCGTTTTGCAACCGCCCCCGTTCCGTCGGCGCCGGTCGAACGCTTTGTGGAAATCAGAGGCACCATGTCGGATGGTATTCCGACCGCAAGGCCTATTGTCTTCGAACAGGTTATCGAGGCTAAGGTTGATCTCACTGAGGAAATCATCACAGCCCGACGCATTGAACAGAGCCAGCCCTCAACTTCCTTTACTGCTGTCGCTGAGCCTGCAAGCCCTAATGAGGACGTGACTGCCACGGAAATTGTTACATCCTACGACCCCCAGTATGCCCGGAAGCAACAAGAAGCCGCTCTTTCCAACCTGGATCGAACTGAACTATGGCTTATGGCACAGAAGGCCTATCTCAAGGGTATTCTTCCCGAGGAAGAAGTTCAGCTAGAATCTAAACCCGAGCCGGAGACGAAAGATATTCACATCGAGGAAGGTCCTAAGACAGAGGAGCCTGAGGCCGAGGTGTCACCCTCCCAGAAGAAGAAGACAGTCCGTTTCTCCGAGATTGTCGTCAAGACTGACATCCCCAAGAGCCTGCCGCCTAAGCTTGCGCGACAGGAGTCGGCTTACTACCGTGCCTTCCAGGACTACATCATCCGGTCTCGCAGCCAAGATGCCTTTGTCCACCGCCTTCCGCGCTTTGAAGCTCTTCAGGCCCAGCGCATCTCCCTGCGCGAGGTCCACCGTAACCAGCTCCTCGGCAAACACCAGCTGTCTGTGATGCCGCAGTCTGCCAAGAAGCGCATGAGTGCAAACGTAGCTCGTGGCGACGATGTCCTAGTGGACGACCCCGAGAAGCTAAAGAGAGAAAAGGAGCACGAGGCTCTAGCCCAGATGTCCATGGCCAACTGGCATGTCGGTGCCACCAAGGCCCTGAACGGCGGCCGTCTATTTTCCGCGCCCATTGCCAAGCGTCTCGCCCGCATGTCATGCGTTGGCGGCGGAAGGGAAAGGGCGCGCATCCTGGACCTTGGCGGTCAGGCAGCATGCGACTGGGCCTGGCACTGCGCCATCATGTACCCGAACACCAAGGTGTACACGGTGACGACCAAGGCGATTCGCCAGCTCTCCAACTCCAACATCCGCGGGCCACCCAACCACAGACAGGTGGCGGTGGAAAAATTATCTCGCCTCCCGTTCCCGGACGCGCACTTCGATCTTGTGTCGGCTCGCGAGCTCCACTCGATCCTCAAGTTCATCGGCGAGAACGGCGAGGACGAGTGGGACACATGCCTGCAGGAGTGCATGCGCGTCCTGAAGCCGGGCGGGTACATCGAGTTCAACGTGCTTGACTCGGCCATCACCAACGCAGGTCCCCTGGGCTTGGCCAAGAGCGTCGAGTTCGGGTTCGCGCTCAAGACTCTAGGCTACGACCCGGCGCCCTCTCGCACGTTCCTGGGCCGTGTGCGCCGCGCCGGGTTCGACGACGTGAAGCGCGCGTGGACGTGCCTGCCGCTGGGCCCGGACCCGGCGGTGCAGCGCAGCCGCAAGGTGGCGCGGGACAGCACGACGGGGGCCGAGAGGCCCCTCGTGCTCGAGGCCATGGTCACGGGCAGTACCGAGGCGGCGGCGTCGGTGACGGGCCTCGCGGGCAGCTGGGCGTGGGAGCGCTGGCTGCTGCGCTGCGAGATGGAGAAGGTGGCGTCCGAGGGCCGCCTCGGCAACTTCCTCGAGATGGAGGCTGAGGCGCCTGAGAACATGCGCGAGGCCGGCAAGTGCCTCGACGGCGTCCACGAGGTGATTGAGGAGGGCCGCCGGTGCGGTGCCGCGTTCCGCGCCCTGACCGGATACGCGAGGAAGCCTACCGAGCGATGCGCGGGCAAGAAGCCCGCTCTATGAAGAGGAGGAATTTGCTAATATTTATGGGGAGTAAGGTGGTTGTCTCTTATATGTAATGTGGCATGCGTGTGTATATGTGAGGTGCTTATGAATGTGTATGAGGCGTGTGAGTGTGTGTACACGGTCGGCGATGATACCCTGGTCGGAAGCGTTGGGATGGAAAAGCATATATACCTATAATGAGAATGAGAGATCGTCTGCTAGGTATAGATAGACATATATCTGATTACCTATTAAGCCAAGTCTAATTGATGGTGTTTCAGTCTCGAATGTTTGCCTCATTAATGTGATGTATAGAAATACGGCCATTGGTGTTATGGGCTATCTATACTTTTGTGTAATGGTTACCATACGGTCCTCTTTCTAACAAATAGATGGAGCTTTATAGACTCAGATACCTAGCTCATTAGGGGGTTTACGATGTCTGGGTGATGGATATGTCGATAAGAGAAGCATACTTAACCCCTATAACCCAGAGCCTATGCACAAGAGAACATTCTCAGAAGTGTGCTATGCCGACTTGACCAAATACTGTAGATATGTACTCAGACTCTAACTGCTCGGTAGGACCTATACCATATAAATAGTGCCAAGTATCTATATGCTTAAGCACCTGCTTCCGTTGCCCTGAATAGACTAATTGTACATGTCAATTCTTCAGTCATTCATACATTAGGTACATATACGGGAAGGGTGGATTAGGAATCATTTCTTCCATATCAAATCCAACAACTGGTGGCTTGGACCACGGAGCTAGGACATGGTATTTTATCCATGCAGATACTACAACCCTCTTCTAAGCTTCTAGAACACGACTATCTTGCGGCAAAGAAGCTATAGCAAAATCTCTAAATGCAAGACGAGTCTATGTATGGATTTGTTCTCCATTACGTTGAGATGACCGTATTCCCCCATTCTCGGCATCGTTTCCCGAGAGCACATGTGATTACATAACGACCGAGGTCCTAAAGAGATAGCCTCAGTTACAGGGGCGGTAGAGACGACAGAGATGACAATACAAACATAGTAGTACCATGAAAGTGGACTTTCGAAGGATCTCGGCTCCTACGGTGCTACCAGGGCCAGCCGTATTGCATGTCAAACGATTGATTACCCAACCACCGTTGCCCTCGGCAAGGCCAGAGCGCCCGAGGGTGTCGACGCGATTCCTTCGGGCGACGATCCGGGGTGTGACACGCTACGTGGATGGGAACGTTCTCGATTTCGTAAACTCGTAGCGGAAGAAGAGTGACAGAGAATAGAAAGAAAGAGGATAGGGGCCAAGAAGGATTCAAGCTAATGAAGGTAGTCTACATATCTGCTGCATTAAATTATTAATCATTAGCTCCCAGGCTTTTACGCCTCTCCTGCTTTGCCGCCTTGCAGCCCGTAACATATCATATTCGCCTATTGAGTATAAGGAACGCGTAAGTGCCGTCCTTTGAAATCCTTCGCGTTGTATACCTAGGATTACATATACATAAGTGTCTCCTTTCCTACGGGTCTCCATGTTACTTATCCATACTCAAGAGCATGTAGGTCGAGGTACTTGTAAGCGATCCATCACATCTCATATCTCAGAAATTTACCAACACATCGCTTGTTTCTTGCTGGTAAGGCATAAAACAACGATATTCCACCAACGAGAGGAGACGCCAGAGGTGTCACAGCGGTTCCCGCATGAGTCCGTGCATAATCGAACGCGTCACTCACGGTCATCTTTCATCTCCTAAGTGGAAGAGCTCAGCTCGCGGCGTACCGACGTACCAAATCCTTCCCAGAACCACCTTACCCTGGGCTCTTCGTCGTCGATCCCTACCACTAACGATTTTGATGGTGACTTACAGAGTGTTGAAGGAAATCCTAACAGCATTGTTCCCGGTCCAGTCCCCCGTCCAGTGTCCCCATTGCGAGATCCAAGAGTGCAATGTAAGTCATTGTTCAAGTTGTCGATAGGTATTCGCATTCGGTTCGGACTCGTATACAATCAATACAACATATTCGCTAGTGGGCGCCGTGATATCTTCCAAACTCCTTCCCACCATCCCCCCCCCCCGCTTTCCTTATGTATATACACACACACACACACAATCCCATGCCTCTAATCCTTGTCCGAATCTAGATCCATCTTGTCTCCTCTCGCCGGCTCCATCGCTTTGGCCGGAGACACGCTCAGCCTCCCCTTTTCTTCCGATCTGCTCTTTTCGTCTGAATCTTCCATCGCCACCACGATGCTCCTTTCGTCGCTCTTCTGCGGCGTCGAGACACGGTCTTTCAACGCTTTCGGCGTCGTCGGAACGATAACATTCAGAACGCAGTCGTCCAGATGCTCGTAGAACTCCTGCGCTGTAGAGAAGCGTGTCTGACAGATAGAACACTTCGCATCGCCGCCGTTGCGCGAGCTATTCCCTGTGATAATCATCTTTCGGCTATTCGGTGGTGTCTGTTCTACATTATGTACGGCCGTCAAGTGCCGCTTAAAGACGTCGGCCCTGTTGAATGCCTTCTCGTACGCCGTGCCTGGACCCGGACAGAAAGGGCAGACCATTGTCCCCTTGTAATGCGTCAGCGCGTGCCTGTTTTTGTCGTATTTCCGTGCAAAGCCTTTTGTGTGGTACTCGCAACTCTCGATCGGGCACTTTTCCGGCCGCTCCTCCTGATGTGTCAACATATGCGCTGCCAGGTCCTTAAACACTCGGCCACAGTCGGGGTGAGGGCAGCGATTCCTATTGTCCTCGGCTTTTGCTATGATAGGGCTGCTGTGCGCCGTGCTGTCTAGAGACGGCGCTATCGAAGGTGCTAGCAACGGCCCTTGGGGCGGTGCAGGTGCAAGTCGGGGCGCTTCCAGGAAAGAGGATTGCCTCGGTAATGTGTACTCCTCAATCATCCTAACATCGTTATCATCTTCCCCACTGGACGTGTCGTTCTCGTTAACATCGATCGACTGTCGTACTTCTCGCATCCAATCTTTCAAGACAGTCATCGGAGGCCAATCGCCACTGGCCTTACCGCTCCTATGTGGATGGAAATGGGCCCGTCGTAGGTGAGCCGCTGCATTATAATAAGCACCGTATCGTTTCTGCGTAACGCAAGCCTTACACTTCGAAAGCGGTATCACGGGCTGCGGAGAATTGGGACTTGAACTCTGGGGTTCCGTGCAAACCCATCTCTTCACTAGCGAAGCGTGTTTAGCATCATTGTGCCTTCGAAGTTCATGTTCGCCACGGAAACCTTCGGGATATTCGTTGCATTTCGTACAGAATACACGTCTAAGCGGTGGTCGTTGGTAAGACGTCCTAAGTTTCGACGGGGAACTAAGGCCCCTGGCGATTGCCCGTGTGAAGACAGGGTTCTCTCCTATAGTGTGCCTTCTGCCAGGTTCGGGGGTATCCATACCGTATGACGCGGGCAACATTTCTTGATCACTTCGACTTGCCCAGGGGTCGATAGGGCGCCACTGAAGAACGGGCTTCCGGACGTCGCTAGGTTGACCGATCGCAGGAGGTTGCTGGTATGAGACATGGCGGTAAATAGGCGTCCGCTGTCGGAAGAAACCGTTGAATCCCGCATTGTCATCTAGATAACCACTTCCAAGTCCGAGCAAGAAATCCCTAGACGACCGGATCCCTAATGCAATCCAGTCGTCTTTTCGAATGGCCGAAACAGTAGTGGCGAATAACGCGCGATCGTTCCCATCTAGATCCAGGGCTGGATCGTCAAGAATCATGGGTGTAGACCAGGCAAACACACTCACCAATGCTTTATAAACACTGTGCATAGCAGTAGCGCCGGCGGTCATGGGAAAACCGCCTTGTGATTGCGAGGGCATGGGTCTCGATGGCGTAGAGATGAGATCTGCTAATATCGTCCTCACAATGCTAAAAATGCAAAGGGAAACAAAAACGGCTAGCCAGCTCTTGGGATCCGAAATGACCCTCCGCATCGTGGTACTCTCGAAAGACTGCAAGAATTGGGCCATGCAGTTGTAGATGAGTCGATTTCTTCCTTCGTAGTCTATATCGTCTGGCGAGTTCTGCGCATTAGTTACATTAGTCAGGTTGACTTCGGTTCGTATCGACGGCTCGGGTTGCTGCAAGTCATAGAATAGGATTTCCCTGAGAAGTAACTTCGCACGATAGAGGACAGGATATGTCACGGCCTCTGATTCTCGGCTTTCCGACATGAAACCCGTGAGTCTAAACAGCTCCCAAAACTGGAAAGGGACCCCTTCGGCATTCCAACTCGCTGCCAATACTTTCAAAACTGGCGGCGGTCTATCTTTTGGCTCCTTCGCATAGGTGGCTAGGGTAGGGTTGGGCATCGGAAGTGATGCTAGATCTTCAGTCCACCAGAACCCGTCGTCGAAGTCCAGATGCGACTTGACCATATCCGACATGCCCTGGTTTACTAAATATGTTCGTTCGAGATATTCGTTCATATTACGCCGCCTTGCTAGCGGTGACGTGACGGGCGTGTGCACCTGTCTTGGGGAAAGGGCTTCTACTCTGGAGTTGAGTACGTGCGACTTTGAATCAAATAACAGACAAGGAAAGTTACCTGGTAGCATGTAATCAGCGAGAGCGACCACAGAACCACGATGGCACCCTAGTACAGCCCAGAACTCGTCATTGGCAGAATTGGGAGGTTCTGAGCAAAATGCACAGTCGTCTTTCGAATCGCACTAACCAAGAAGATAAGCAGTTACCCAACACATGAGAACCTGGACGTTATCCTACCGGCTTTGCCTGGACCTTGCAGCGGAGACACGGCCCAGTATCACGCGGCAACCTGAGTTCACCTATAGATTCAAGCCTTCCGTGCCCAACCCTACTCCGCTTCAAAGGAGGAAGTAAAGAATCGGGGTCGGAATCCATCGACCCTCTAGGTTGGGTAGGGAGATCATTGGCGAAGGGATACCCAATCGTCGACTCACGCCGATCTCTAGGCTGGTTGGCCGTGGCTAGCGGGGGCAAAGCGGGAGGCACGGACAGCCTCGGCAGAGTAGCCGGCGAGCTTCGAGTTATATGATCGGTGCTGAAGAGCCGTGAAGAGACCTGATCGGGAAAGACAATTGGCGGAATGGTACCAACCGAAAGGCCTGAATCCCTCTTCGGCGCATGTGGAAGCGTATGTTGCTTTAGATGTTCATCCCGCTCTTCGGGGTTAGGAAAGCCATATATATAATACATGCAACGGTCATCCCAACATTTAAAGGACGCCTGACGTCTTGAGATTAGAGGTATGGTCCCTCTCATTCGCCATCCGCGAAAGATGGGATCATAGAACGAGATGTTCTTTTCTAGCCAAGCATCATAGCCAGGCGGTGCGTCGTCCTGGCTGAATAACTTCAAAGCATGCAAGAATTGAGCATCGTGAAGATCCAAGCCTATTTTGCAATAACATGCACGTTAGGGAAAAGCCGGTACGGGATAGCTTAATGGCACGACATACCTTGATCTATCAAAAAGCTCTCGATGCACTCGCATTTGTACTGCAAGGCGCGGGCTTCCTCGACGTCAGATAAGACGGGAACGGTCCCAGGCAGGTCTTAAATAACGGGTCAGAACTTGAGACGAACGATGATATACGTTATGACTATGGAAGCACTCACTTTGGCTTTTGGCATAAGTTTCCAGGGACCTGAGTTTGGATCGGAGCATGTCGAGCTCGAGTCTACTGTTTGGGACATATTTAGCTGGAAGTAAAGCGGCGAGTTTCGCCTGTATTTCAGCTTGTTGCTCGAAAAGAAGTCTAATCGTGGGGTCTAAAGACGGGTCAAGGCTGGGTGCGACTTGAGCTTCCCGACTATCGAGTAGTGAGCCGCGACGGTCCAGTCGAGGCTCTAACGAGTCGGCGGCCATACTCATGCTCCTCCTCTTCAATCCTGCCGCTGCCGCTGCCGCGCCGTGCGCTAAAGTCCAGGTCGGACCCGAGGGCTAAATTCTTTTTTTGACCCTTTTCTTCTATTTTTTTTTTATATAGGCCTGGGCCTGAGCCGTACATATATATACCTAATGTTAGGTATTTATATATGTATACGGGGACCGGCGAACTGTGCCGCAGCGAGCGGGCTGGGACTAAGGGACCAAGGCTGGACCGCTCTCCGCCCTCCGTGCTCTCGCTTTCTCTCACACGCGCGCAGACTCACTTCCCGCTAGCGCGTGCGACTTTGGCTGTACTCATCAACTGCGGTTTACAAGGGACGAAGTATCAATCATAAAAGGGATGTTCATGACGGGAGCGTCGGCCGAAGGGTGTAAAGAGGAAAGAAGGAAAAAAAAAAGTCAATGACTGCGCCTCGTGACGAAATGAACCAATAGCAATGGCAAATTTAAAGATTGGCTGCAGGACGCCTGTCGGGAACGAAGTTGCGAGGGGGGACGTGAACTTAGAACATCTGGCCGTTTTCCTTGTGGGAAGTGAAAGGGAAGGGAAGGGATTTTTTTTGCCTTTTCCTGCAAGATTGTCTCGGTATCAAGGGAAAAAAAATAAGAGATAGCACTTATTAGTTGAGGGCAAATTGGCTAATAACTTTTTGGGGTCGCGAGGAAGAACTGATAGTCAGGCAGAAGATACCCTTAGGTACCTAGGTACTTAGCTACCTAGGATGGAAAAAGGCTGGCTAGACGAAAAAAGGCGGGGCGAGCACTACAACGGCAGATTACACACATGGGAAGCCAGTACATTTATTCCAGGGGAACGCAAGAAAGAGGGAAGAAAGAGGAAAAGGAGCTAAAGTGCAGGGCTAAAAAAAAAACGACGTGCAGCTCTCTCTTTTTTTTTTCTCGAGGATGACTGATGAGTCCCCAGTCTCATATTAGATAGAAGGGGTGCAAGTGTGAAAGCAAAGTGTAAAAGCAAGGTGCAACGCCTCGCAGGGATTCTAGCTCCCAGGCTGCCGGGGTAATCGGGAGGTCGGTGCGGAGCGTTGATAGGTACCCTACCTAGGTATATGTAGTATAGCAAGGTACAGTACAACATATCCAGTACCTCCAGCTACGCCAGGTTGTATCAGCAGCCCGGTAGCTGCCGTAGACCCTCGGAGAAGTAAAGCGTGTAAAGCGTAAAGCAAGGGCAACTTACATATGTAAAGGATGGATATCTACAAGTTTAGAACCTTTCACAGTTGGTTTCTAGAGGAATCGGGGATCAGGATGCAGAAGCTTGGAAGTATGTATCATTGTCTAGCTTCACCTCTTTTCTCTAAAATAGGCCGAAAAAGTTATAGGCCAGGATTTCGGATGTGGATTGCTGGAATGGAGATGGAGTCCCTTAGATGGAGTCCCTTATTAGAGACAATCAGAGACCCCAGGCTGCCTGCCCTACCTCTAGCTAGGTACTACCTAGGCACGTCGGTTCGAGGCACGTTAGACAGTTAGACTAAGACAGCTGAAGACTAGAAGCGAAAGAGAAGCCGTTATTATAGGTAGTCGACTTTGCTAATCTTATACATGACTAGTAGCTATGTAGACCCCGGAGCCCTGACTTAATTATTCTCTTACCCGTGCTATAGGCGATTAATAACAGATGGGTTATTCCTTGTGTCCTTCTTCCGACAACGTGCTACTGGGGACCACCGTGTTAACTACTACCTTAGCTTGGCGAGCTTTGGTCCCATGTTACACAGATTGTCGTTATTATTATTAGTCAGATGTCTCCATCTTACCTATATCATGCCCAGCTATTACTATATGCACATAATAATGACATGTCGAGCGCTTCGTCTGTTTCACGTTTCCCGTCTAATACCATTAGTAACGTAAAGCCTTGCCGGGACGTGCTTGGCCGACCTTCAGCTACCGGCAGTGGGTTGGAAAAGTCGCACTGGACCATGGAGATAAGCCACCTATCAATATCAATACCCCGTGTCGTGTCTCTTTAGGCGGCTAAGTTGTTCTGCAACTGCAACTGCAACTGCAACGAGTAGGAGATAGAGAACCCCGGGTTGGATAAGCCGAGGGCTATTGGCTGCATGAGCGGATTATAAGGTGAGGTAGCATGCGATTTACATCAACCGCAGCTGCATGCATGACAGGCGGGAAACTTTCACATCCAGACAAGCCAGAGCTGGGTTCGGCTGGATGTCCAGCTGCGGTTTGCGTCGCCGCCGATCATTGCTAGTGCTCACGGAGTCGTTGCAACTTCAGCAGGCCGAGTTATGGTACAAGTGCCACAGTGGTGATATGAGAGACGAAAAAGAAATTTCTGACTAGGGGGTGGAATAGACCAATAAACGATACCACCTAACCACGTTACCATCGACTCCATGCCCGTCAAACACCTGTT
This sequence comes from Hypoxylon cercidicola, assembly GCA_022578845.1. Classification (NCBI taxonomy): domain Eukaryota; kingdom Fungi; phylum Ascomycota; class Sordariomycetes; order Xylariales; family Hypoxylaceae; genus Hypoxylon; species Hypoxylon cercidicola. Next base: position 267,997 of record MU399522.1, read on the forward strand.
ATCTATCCGTAGCATCGAAACGGTTAACCCTACGAGGATAGGGTATCAAGCTTGTTCGACGTATGCAGCCTAGACCGCTGTTGGCTGTTAGGCGATAAACCCCCGAGGAGTCTCATCTAGAACAAGGTAACGAGGAGATGGATGGCACGTGTCGTATGTTTTCTGCGCTCGTATACCACGCACGCTATACAGCTCCAATTGTCAAGTTCGAGACGGTCTATGGCCTATCTTCGATTCGATATCCCACCAGGCAACCCCAATGGCGCGTTTGGATAAGAGCCGAAGGGTTGCTTGGCACGGGTACCCCTTGATAGGACCGCAAGGGCGGAAATGCAGTTGCTGAAAGATGCGATGCAGTCTGCAGTCATGAGCTAACCCAATAAAATATGTACGTAGTAAGTAACGGCAGGGCGGTTATCAGCTTATTCTAACAGCTGATAGGCAGGCTGGTTCGGTCACCCGTCATGCTCGGGGGCACATCCGGAGATTCAGAAGATTCAGAATCTACATCTAGAAGTACTAGTACTTGGGGACGGTCCTCCACCCTGCCACCACAGCCCCCAAACTTGGTGAGAAGAGCCAGCCAGTAAGCCTCAACGCCGGCGACTCTCTTACATCCACCCGACCGCCTCAGCCCGGTAATTTACTTGCCGCTAAATAAACAGCCTAGCATCAGCTCCTAACAACCGCTCATGCCATCGATTTTCGGCTGCCTTTTTCCCACATTCTGCACGGCTCTAGACCATCCCACGCGTGTCCTTCTTTTCTTCCCCTCCAAAGCTGTCTGTACCTCATCTCGATCGTCACCTTTTTTTCTTGTCTCCTTTCTCACTTATTAATTTTAAAATGATGGTGAGGTAGCAGTCGCTTCAAGATGAAAAACATCTTGAATTGAAAGGAGAAAAAAAATGAGAAAAAAAAGGGTAGCGATGCGGGAGGAGTACCGGGCGTCGACCATATGATCCGGCACATGCATCGACACTTTTGCTGATCCCTTCCCAAGTTAGGAACGTCATGTTTCTTAAGTGCATTGATAAGTGCCGAGAAGGTCTAGGCAGCACGGTCTCGTCCAGTGTCTACCGTCCAGCCGTCCCCGTTCATTGGGGTGCAGGCTATTCTGTGTGGGCTAATTGGCGTTGCAGATGCAAGCCCTAGGTTAGTAGTATCTTGTATCTTCCGCACAGCATTCGCATTCCCCGTCAGTGAATAGAGTAGACTTTTCAGCGCTTGCTGAAACCACTTCCCTTATTCAGCAGCGTAGTAGCCGTAGCGTCGTCTCCGAACCTTTCTTGCTCTTGGCTTTGCTCCTTCAGGAAAGCCGCTCCATATGTATTTTTTGCCTATCTCGACAGGTAGGCTGGCAGAGGTAGACTGGCAGGCTGGTGCTGATGCTGATGCTGATGCTGATGCTGATGGTACATACTTGTGCTGATGCTGATAAATTTGGTGGGCAAGCAAGCAAGGTGGCAATGAGGGACATTGCGTGCGCGAATGATATTATTTGCAAAGGCGGTCAGGGCCCGGCATGGCGACATGACCCGACATGCAACAGCTATGCAGAGCTCACCAGCAGCAGCGAGTGCTCGCTTTTTTCGAATCATCAAGCTCGGAATCAGCTCGTCACACCTGGGATTGCGCGTCGCCAAGACCTTCTTGCAGGTAACCTGATGAACAGATGTTGACTGGTTCGCGAGATGCTATCATGGATATCGAGATTCTCTCATTCCTCAACAAGTAATCATCGTATCGGCGTTTAATACGTGCCTTAATGTACGGTATATTATTGGGTACCTTTAATGCTCCTTAACCCCTTGCCCTTCCCCTCCTCTCCACGCTTGAGTACTGATCCCTTTGAGGCTCGAGATATTGTGTCTCCTTTGATTGGCAGACTTATAGGCAAGTCTCCAATTAACGCCTCGAGATGGTTCGCATTTCTTATCTGTGCGTTCGGAGTGCCTAAGCCTGCCGCTTCCCTCAGCTCTCCGTTCCCCCCCCCCCTTCTTCCCCCATCTACATCAGCTGACCAGCCCAGCGGTTCTTGGGGCTACGGCTGCGATAAGGCGATAAGGCACACAGTCCCAAATAAGTCTATAAGTCTATTTTAGGTTTAGCGTATACTTGCCTCAACCCTCAGCGGCTTCAGCGGACTTCAGCTGGCCCCCAACTTCACAAAGAATATCCAAAGTTTCCTGCGAGATAGCAAGCCTCTCGTCTAATATACTTACTAATTATGGTATAAATATGGTTCTGGTAATCTATGTGTCTCGTTTATGTAGTAGGAGAACGCGTCATTTGGTCTATAGTGAGAAACGGGATCTGAACTTGCATGTAGAATGTAGAAAAACTTGAGAAATATTTTGTGTATTAGCTATCAAATCAGACAGCAGAACTACTATCCAGTTCTGTCAACAGTGACGTAGCTAACCGCCGTCATGCTGAAGATGGCGCTGTGTTACTGGCGGGAGTATAAGCCACCACCGACGGGTATATCCCCGAGCCCTTTACCCCTTCATATGCAGCGCTATTGCTACTACAGGAAGGAAGAAAATTTTTCAAGAAGCTCCTAACTCAGCTTCTTGGTTCTATGGTTTGAGTTGTTACCCAATCCTGTTTCGATATGTTACTACTTGTCCCAACTCGCCCAGGTTATTTTACTCAGTACCTAAGTGTCTACCCAGGTATATTATATATGACCTTTCGGTCATCCTTTTCACCTTACCTAGAGAATGTATCGCCTTGTGTAAATGCTATACTTTCAGCAATTAGCCATGTCGCTATGGGAATAGGCTAGGTCATTAGGTAAGCAGTTACTTCCTAAGTCTTCTGGCTACCGGTTGTAACTATACCCTTCTCTTATTAGTTGTTGCTGTTATAATCTGAGCCTCACCCTGTATATAACTATTTGGCTTATACGTTTCACTGCAGGTTAATAGCACACCATCGTCTATTCACAGCCACAGCACGCTTCAAAAGATATTGATATGTGGACTGGTGCCCTCTTTTCACTACGGCGTTGAACTTTCGTGCCAACCGACCGATTTCTCTATCACAAGCGGCTTTAACACACCCAATACTATCATCCCGGTTGAAGCAGACATCTCCAGGTATAAACCAAGTCAGAGCGTATCGATATATCATGACATCCGACCGCCCTCAGCGCTCACGTGGCCCAGCCCAGACACCATCGCCCAGGGAGAAGTGCCAGCAGCAGCAACAGCTCCTCCGAGAGACGGGGGCACAGTTTGACAGAGCCATTTTAGGCTATGACGGCATGGCTCAGGCCTTAAAGGAGCTCCCAGAGAATCCCCGAACCACCACCCCCCAGCTTAGAGCGGTGCTCGGACGGACAGCCACTGCTAAGGGCGACCTAACAGTACTCATAAACTCCGATATAGTCGCAAGCTTGTCCTCTGTAGATCGAAGATGAAGTATGATGTTAGACTCGGGGAAAAGGTAGAGCCAACTAAGATTTGTTATCGACTGTCCTTGAGTGTTTCGGGATATGTCCCCTAAAAGAGCTAGAAGTAAGGAAGTGATGGGACACCACAAGAGATTTGGATTCATTTATTCTGATGCTAAGAAACAAGCAAGGACACTTGGTCGCCGACACGATATGTTGCTCAATAGGGAGGTGTGCTTAGTACCTCTTCAAGGACTTCTGCCATTCCTCGGGTGTATGTGAAAGTCTTAGGATTGGCAACCATATCCCTTCCTAGCAAACCCTTTTGCATGAAAGCAACTTATATTGTGAGGATCAAATATTATTGGCGGGTATCCTCGCCATTTACCCCTTTCAGCATCATAAAACCTCGATTACCGATAACATATGAGAACCTAAATCAACTCTGAAGGTGGATTCTTTCTATATAGTCAGGGGCCTTTTCGATCGTGACACACCTATGAAATAAGCAGATTCACTAGGTAAAATATTGGGTATGGCAAGAATCGACGTATATTGCTACGTATTAACAATGCCCCTGGAATACCGAGATTTGCTAGGGCACAATACTAGTCCATTGGCCTTGAAACTTAAAGGGGTAACTTGTCTGCCATATTATTATGCATATGCACTGGTAGTAATATAATGTACACACGCTCTTGAAAGGATGACAGTGAAAAGCTTGAGATAAGGAGTTAGCTTCGCGACCTACGAAACCCCCCTTTTAGATTCTTAGGTCGATAGCGTCTCGAATTATGCTAGGCAGTACTAACAAACCTCATCATACCGTATAAATAGGCAAATACACTGATAATGACAGGCTTTCTTCTACGGCTACACTTTAGGAATATAGGCCCACTATTCTAGCCCGTCTGGTGTTACGTCTCGTACCTAGGTGGCTTTCGTTTTACGCGTGTGGTTAATAAGGTCGTGTTACATGTCAGCGTTCTACACTATATACGTGTCACTGCTAGCAGTCATTCATCCCGGGGTACCTAGATGAAATGGAAGGGACGGAATAATAATAGGTACTTAACAGGTATCTAGTTTTCATCAATGTTCTTTATAGGATATCATCTTTGTGTACATCGAAGGATAGCCTTTTATGTCCCAAGAACACCTGCCATCTAGTCTTGGGTATTATGGAATTGCTGTTGCGTGGTCATCAGCACAATTCTCGTGTACCTCGGCCATAGTTCCTCCCAAGCATGCTCTATATTAGTCTATGTCAAAATGCTGATGCAAAACTCCATGCTCGTTCCCTTTTTAAGAAGCTACATCTATTCCAGTTGTGCCCATCTCTTTTCCCGTATGGATAAGTCCTTGTCTGTGGATTTGCCGGTACTTTTCATGGCTTCTCTCCACCCATAATACTCTCCTAGTCTGATCTCGGCATATTCAGCGTAGTCGAAATCGATATGCGAGATGGTCGCCTGGATCAAGGCCCAGATGCCCCAGTAAAACCCTGGCACGCCACGGAATATATCCACTTCAGACATTAGTTTCCGCGTCTCGGCTTCCTCGTCCACACTGCTGGGCTTCTGGGGTAGCAAGCTGAAGTACGTGTGAATGTATTCTCTGATGAATTCCAATCGCTGCGCATGGGTCGGTAACATGGTGTGGTCGCAGTCGAAGCCACCCCATTCTGCAAAATGATTGGCCAGATCAAACGCTGCAGGTGAAGGTGTGGCGTACTCGTAATCTATAAAGCTGACCGACTTCTGACGGATATCCTGCGGGGTGGTACAGCTAGACTCTTGAGGCTCAAGAATAACATTTCCACTCAGGAGATCACAATGCGCAAAGACGAGCTAAAAGCAATCGCAATTAGCATATAGAGTTACTTTCGGGGTAAGCCTGTAGGGCTACTTACACCATTGTCGCCCAGTCCAGGCCGCTGGCTAAGTTCCTCGATAAGCTTAGTAAGCTCATGCTGGAGATCTGCCTGTCTTTTGCGCTGAGCCTCCGTCTTGGTAGGGAGGGCCAAAATCCACTTCTGCATGACCGTCCATACGTTAGGAGAGGGTTTCCCCGGGGCGGCATGGGCAATAGCTGCCTCAGAGGGACCGTGGGCAGATCCATTCACACCATTGGATTTCGGCTGGGTCTCGTATATACAGGGCACGGTGGCATGCCACTGGGCTAACCGTTTTGCAACAGCTAGATATACCGGCGAAGTCCTTAGGTCGGTGGGTTGGGCGGGAGTGCCACGAATATAGCGATACATCATACCATTATCGAAGCGAGCCAGTAGTTCGGGAGCGAGACCACATTTCATGAGCAATTCGTGGTTCTGGGTTTCGCGGTGTCGATCTATGAGCACATCGGTCCCATGTCCATATGCTCGCAGCAGAATGGCATCCCTATCGACCTCCTCTTCAGACAGGCCGTCCTTCTTGTTGACTGCTTTCAACAGGGTATTTGTGATGCCTTCTTTAAATGGTATAAACTCAATATTGGAACCGGGGCTTGACCATTCGGGTCGCAAGGCGACAATAAGTTCACGGGCTGAGGAATCGGGTTTTTCGCTGTCGAAGGAGAGAGGAATGTGTCGTAGATGGCCAAGGCCGTTGGGGTCCCCGTTGGAGGTATGCGAAGGCATGTCGTCTAAGTGCTAGATAGATTCCTAATCGGTGTTGGGAAGACAGTATAGGGTCATAGGAAGGCTGTAGAGGAGAAGGGTTTCCTTTTTCTTCTTTCTGGGTTACCGAATAGAAAGACCGAATAGAAAGTGACAGTTTCACCGCCAAGCGTACGAGTGGAGAGTATATGTAGGTAGGTTGCCTAATGCGCCGCAAATAATATAACGAATAGCGAAATGCTGGAGAGATGGAAAAGGGCGCCGGTGGTCGAGACGGGTTTAAGTGATTGCCTTACACGTTATGTAGAATGAGCGACGAAACGTCATTACTGTCCAGGCTGCCAAGGATTGGAAGAAGGAGGGTGTAGTGAAATGCGCAAGGGAAGTGATCAACTTACGTAGTCGGCTAGCGGCAAGGGCCTTCAGCGGTCTCCAGCGGTCAGGGACCAACTAATGATCGGGCTAAAACCAGGGGGCAGCAGGGGTAGCTGCAGCCCATTTTGATCTTTGCGGAGCTACGTAAGATAAGATATCTTAGGTTTGGTACCTTGACTCCCCTATCTACGACCTTTCGAATACCTACAATGTACCTCTCATATAAGCACTTATATGCACTTCGCGTATAAAGGAGACTTCATGGCTTGGGAGAAGAGTAATAAATAGGTAAATAAATAACGAACACATAAACAGATGGTCGAGTCGCAATGCACCTCCGAAAACACCAGAGTCACGAGATCAATTGCCCCTCTTAGTCTCAGAGAGGCATGTGATATATCAATATATATTAGAAGCTATGTATGTACCTAACCTGCAGATAACCTGTTATTTTAAGCCACACTTAGTGTTTGCCGGCTAGTATCGGCGAGTCACATGGTACAATATCTCATAGGGTTCTCAAGCTAGATCTAAATGAACCCATGAAGAAGAGTCGATGCCAAGGTCGAGGTCGAGGTCGAGGTCGAGGTCTGTGGTGCATCCAGGCATCTCACATCCGGTTCCTTGGATCCGTAAGGTAGATAGGTAGCTCATATGTAACCCTACCCAGGTAGATGCATTGTATCTTACCTAACCCGCTTACACGTTCTCCTAAGGCTACCTCCTATACCTATCATTGCCTCTATCTTTGTAGCGTCATACCTAGTCCGATACTATTATACATATGAATAGCAAGATGTTCCATTGCCATCTCATGCGTCATCCTCGTCGTTCTCTGTCGTTTTGAAACCCAGGAAACTTCGAACTTGTTGATAACGCGCTCCGCTCCAATTTCCTATTACAGCCGACCAATCCTCCAGCACGTCGATGAAGAAGACGAGTATTCTGCTGAAGAAGAACAGACTCACAAACGACACGCTTGCTATCACCGCAAACGCATACCAATATGTTGTGCCGTGCCAATAGGTGTACAGGTCCTCGATCTGCACCGAAAAGTAGCTCGTCATGAAACCAATGGGGAGGAAGAAGACGCTAAGTTTGGCTAACAACGTCGCACTTCTCGTAAGTCTTGCTGTTGCCTGCGAATCCTTCTGCTGCGTCAGGTTAAAGTACTGTGCACGACTTAGCTGCGCTGCTCCAAAGACTACCGAGCATCAACACTCACTGTAGTGGACAACGCCCCAATCTCCTCCAGGTACCCTTCGATGGTATTCAGCATGAGATACTGAAGGCGATCCCCTAGCCTATCGAAACGGCTGAGAGCAGAGTTCGTCAATAGTACTTTGCCGTCGAACTGACTGCTCAGCGGCGAGTCTGGTTTCCCGACCGCTATGATCTTGGTGATGAGATTCTTGTAATTCTCGAATAGATGCTTGAACTCTCGAAGGTCCTTGCTGAGGTAATGTAGCGTGGGGATGATCTCAAAACTCTTGGACACCTTTTTCCGACGCTGCATCACTCAGTAACTGCCGCGCATATTTCTTGGTGATCTAACTTACCGTGCTAGATAAAACTTTATGGGTCTGCGCGGTGCAAGTTAGCCAAGTCATTTCGATATCATGAACTGATCAGCCTACCATCTCTTCCACTTCCTGTTCGGCAGCTTTGAGAGGGCCAGCCGCGACGTAGTCTTCAAACAAATAGTAAAAGAGGTTGCTCGTCCCTTCATCGGCTAAAGACCCCGTTTCGCTGTGGTTGAAGAAAGACACCCCTGATTGATGCCGACTTATCTCTGTGTGCGTGGAGGACAACTCTCTAAGTGACTGTCGAATGGAGATTTGAGCAAGCGGGTTGTTTCTATAAAGTTCGAACCCTCTAGTGGATAGCTGCAGGAGAACAGCTAGTGTGTGAGCTCTCATGAACTTGAACTCCTTAACATGCCAATCCTGCTTGTTCTCCTTCTCCGGTGCTGACTCGAACGATGGTCTCTCATGAATCGACAGAACAGTATCTAACGAGAACATCAGCAACTACCAAGGCAGCAATGACGATGTAGAGCATACGGTCATTACATAGCGCCAGCCACTGCCAATGCTTGGGCGGCATTATACTGGTTCGGTGAGGGAGTTCACGTTCCGGCGTGGGTCGCCTATGAAGCCAATTTGCGCCGATGATAAAGGCTGTTGAGTCACGTCAGCATCAGGACACTAGATGGCTGTTGGAGATGGAGCGAGCCTTTTTGAGTCTGATCCGTAGAGAAGTAGTTGACGGTATCCTTGACCTGCAGATATAGAGCCAGATTGTCATTAACATCTGCAGAGGCAAGGGGCTTCATCTGAAAGCTGCCGTTCGCACCATCGCCCTTCTCCAGGTCCTTGGGAGTTTGTTGATGACGCATGATGAGTCTCCTTCTTTCCTTGTGCCGCCGCGCTTCGTCGTGTGGGGATTTGGAGGTAGTCATCAGACGGAGTAGCCTTGGTGAAAACTTATATCTATTGCTGATAGCGTCCATGACATCCCTCTGTAGACTGGGATCCCAGATATTTCTGTGAATTTGGTTAGGCCGTGGACTTCGCAGATCTATCTGTAAGCTACAACATACATCCATCGGATAGGGTAGTCATCTTGGTCCTGGTCGAAGAGTTCCCTGAATTCGTTGATGCCAAGATCAAAGGCAATTTGCGCTCTTTCAAATCCGAATTCCACGACAAAGTTCTTGCTATCCTCGCTTTCTACATGGGCTTCGGCCCTCTTGAAGACTTCCTCCAGATCGAAGTCTTGGAAGTCTACAAAGGCGCTAGAGGGAGGGACATCGGTAGAGGACGACATGACGGCTAACAGCTTGAAATAAAAAATAAAACCAAACTAGTATTCCCAAGTGGAAGAGAATATATAGAAAAGACGCCAACGCATCGAAGATAGATATATAGACTATCACATTATAGAGAAGAAATGGAAAGAGGACGAGGCTGCAATACCGACGGGGACCATGAGCTTTCCAGCGGCTGACATAAATAGACCCCATGCAGGGGTCTGTTGAGCAGACCACGAGCAGACAGAAGATGCAGGTGACATGTCGGAATAGGTGGAGAAGAAGAAAAATAGGACGAATCCTACTGGTTACAAATGGAAGATAGGAGAGACATGGGGGGGGCGGGTGGCCACAGCGGATAGTCCCATGGCGCTTAGCTTTTCAGGTAACCGCTCGCCTGGGATAACGATATCGTCTTAGCTGCAGTTAGCTGCAGTAGATCATACATAACCGCTTGGGTAACTTTAACTTGAAAAAGCATCCAGCTCCTATCAAGTAGCGACTCCTATCAGACCTCGAAAAGGCAGTATATAAAGAGCATGTCTCGGACAATGCATTGTATTACAGAGTTTGTATACATACCTCCTATCTGGCAGTGAATATTCACACCGCCATCGGAAAGGCAGTGCGAGGTAGTAGCGGCTACGACGGCCACCAAGCCCGAGGCGTAGCTAAACCAACCATCTCATCTGTTGTGTTGCGAACACACCATTTTGCAGACTGCGCCCTCGAACCAAACATGTCCACATCTAGCCGGTTTGGATGGAGGATCGAGCTCATCCCAGCAAATGAAGAAGGCTGTCGATTTTATCTCGACCGCTACAAGCCCTTTAGGTTGGCCTCCTTGAAACAGGATCTGTTGTGAGATTGCAATATATAAACAACTAACAACATCGGCTCCCTACACCGAAAAATAGCATTCGGTTCGACGTACGAGAGAGAAATCAACTTCACCGACACCGTATGGCTCGGGCGCATCAAGAACCCTCTTGCCAAGGCGTTCGTAGCCGTGTGCCCCGGTGATAAAAGGGTCTTGTCCGCTACGTCATTAATTGGGCCGCTGTCAAACGCGGACCCAGTGAGCAATCCGTCCCAGGCCAGTGCCGAAATGAGGGATGGAGGCGATCAACCCTATGTTCATGGTGAGGCCTCACCAGCATCATTTCCGATCGCAGGTGTCTATACGATTCCCGAGGCTCGTGGCCGGGGCGCAGCAAAGGCGTTGGTCAAGGCCGCGACAGAACAAGCCATCGACGAGCCGGATCAGCAAGGCAAACAGCTGGTGCTGAGCGTCGTCGTCTATTCGTCATTGTCTATTCGTCAAATCATATCATGATGCGATAGTATTTCCAAGAACATCTTTCAACCATCTAAAGAACTCGTCGGCTGCAGAACTCTGCATGCGTTATCATAGCAGCATAGATCTGTCTCTCCTAAGTGACTCCTAGCATACACGCATAGGAAAATAAAACAAAATGATGATTACCCCAGAGATCTTCTCTTATAACTCCACTCGCAACTCAGCTAGCCGTGTATCCCAACCAACTACGGACAAGTACCTGTCAGGTCAGGCTCGGCGCCGCAATCAAACCTGACCCCAAAAGGCAGCTTCTGACGTTTGCGTCGCCGTATTGGCCCGCTGCCAACCAAACTAATTAAAAGATCGCCTTAGGGAATGCACCAAAACCGACCGAGATAACCCATCATCCTAGCCCGCTATGTTTCATCCACATAGTATCCAGGAGCATTATCCCGACAATCTCTTTCCCTGGGTTTGCTGCCGCCAAACGAAGCCTTTACAAAACGACGCGAGATCCGCCCGTGTCGAGTTCAAAATGGTTTCCTTTTCCCCAGCTCCGCGCTCTTCCATTCCCTCGCTACAGTTTTATCGACTCTCCCCCTGATAGAGAAATCTGTGATATCAAAGCTTGAAGGTGCTTCTATTCCTTCTCGACCACTCTTTTCAAAAACCAAGCCATTCGTTTTTACAGAATACGTATTATTCTAATATTTAAAAAAGCTCGCTCTTTCTTTTTCAAATATAATCATTTATTTTCAAGATGCTAGCGAAACAGTTCCAGGCCGTCTTGTACGCCGCGCTCGCCAGCGGGTCCCTCGTCCAGCAGGTCCAGGGCGTACAGTTCCCGACGTGCATAACGAGCTGTGTGCGACAGAACGGGTGCTCGCCGACGGATACCGACTGCATGTGCGAGAAGTCCAGCGGCAGCTTCCTGTCCGACGTCGTGGTGTGCATGAACCAGTGGTGCTCGGCGAGCACCAAGTTCGAGGACCTGATCGGCCCCATCAAGTCCGGCTGCGACATCCCCCAGAAGGCCATCCAGGCGGCAGAGTCGAAGGCCGGATTCGACACGGGCTCGACCGGCTCGGGTAGTGGCGGCGACGACTCGAGCTCTACCGTCACGTCCACTGCCAAGGCCAGTCCCACCGGGGAGTCCAAGGGAGACGACTCCACGACGGTCATCTCGAGCGTCGGCCTGCCGACCAAGGCCGACGGAACGGCATACGCCACGGCGCCTGCGTCGACGCCGACGTCTACGTCTACGTCTACGGGCACCGTTGCCAAGGTCACTGCGAGCTCGTTCCAGAGCCTCATTCTGTCAGGCACGGCCTCAGTCGCTGCAAACACTGCATCCGAGTCTCTACTAGTCGCCTCCACCACGCTTACCTCCACCGCTGCCTCTTCCGCTACCGGCACCGCTGACGCAGATGACTCGGATGACTCCTCAAGCAGTCAGGGATCGTCCGGCGGAAGCCCCGCCGATAGTGCCCCGGCCGATGAAAGCGCTGCCGCGGCTGGCAAGGCCTCCTTACTTGCCGCTGTGTTGGCCGTTGGAGCCGCTATGGCCTTTGGCTGGTGATGGCCTTCCCTCGATAAGGGCCACATGACCGTAATCTTCTCAATGTATGTATTGTGGGCGTCTGTTGTATAATATTCTCGGTGCATACCGGGTACCTAGACGGTGGAGATTCTTGACGGATATACCATGTCGTTGTCTAATGTTAGACAGCCATACAAGTCATTTGAAGCAGATATAGAGCTGGGAGAAATAATACAGTCTATTATTAGAGCTGCGAAGCAATATGGCTCGCTATGTACAAAGGCGCGCCTCGATAATAGGAATAATTCGGAAGCCTGGAGTTGATTGTCAATCATTGATATTAAATTAAATGAAGCTATTGCAAGCAAACCTTAGCACTTGGCCATTGGGGTATTGGGTTTTATTTTTGACACCAGCTGACAACCCATCATGTTTGCGTTGAACTATCAGGTGACATGATCCGGTCTAGATACCCTCGGTACAAAGCACCACCCTCTGGCTCTCTTCTGTCATTAGATGGCGATTTGATATCTTGTTCGAGAAATTTTCGGGCGACCGCCTCCGCTTCTTCAAGTCTCTGGGTTTCGGCTTTCGAGAGCCTAGAGCAGACCACCTGGAGATCCTCATTCTGGACAATCATGAGCATTATCGATTCGGCCCTCTCCACTACCGCTTGATCGATACCATTCATCGCGGCGCAGCGACTGCCAAAGCTCGAGATGCTTCGACCCGGGGCTAGTCGGAAGAGATAAGTAACTTGGTCTTCCGTAGTTGGGGCGTCGAAGTCTAGTCGGACGTCCATGTGCCCAAAGGCTAATTCCGGACCTTCCACTAAGAACTGACTCTCGAATATTTCGTGAAAGTGGGTGGCAGCTAAGACTTTAGGTCTTTCCGGGCCAAGAGAAGTAAAATGGTCCAGTACTGCTGTGACCAAACCAGCTCCGTCTAAGCTGTTCGTGCCTTTGCCAAACTCATCTATCAGCACCAGGCTCCGGCGAGTTGCGAAATTCATCGCAAATGCAACCTGCCTTAGATCAATGGAAAATGCGCTCTCATTCTTTGCCACGCTTTCGCGCGTAGCGATACGGGTGAGTATACGGTCGGTGATTCCGATCCGTGCTCGGTCAGCTGGCACGAAGCAGCCAATGTGAGCCAGATATACAATGAGTGCGACCTGCTTGAGATACACACTCTTGCCGGAGTGATTCGGTCCCGTTAATATGAGAGCACTGGGATGCTCTGTCGAGTTCTGATCAATGTCTGCTGAGCTTTCACTGGCAGCTACTTCATCCTGCTCACCAGGCCCGCCAGTGATGTAGCAGTCATTCGCGATAAACGACGGTACCACTAGTTCTTGCAAGGGATGCCGACCTCCTTCAATATGTATGATATTTTGCGTCGACATTCTTGGTGCCACCCAGTTATACTGCCCGCAACCAATCGCCAGCGCGGAAATGCTGTCAAGCTCGCCCAGAACATCGGATGCCATAATTATGGCTTCTTGGTGCGCCAGAACCTTGACTGCAAGCTCGTGAATTATCTCAATTTCCCGATCTGAGAAATGTAAGTAACGTTATCCAACTTGGAGCAACCCATCAAAGGGGGTGGTCTACCGATTATCATGCAATAAGCATCGCCAAAGTGATCGTCCATCTCTTTCATCTGTCGGTTCTTGTAGTATACGCAACCATCAGCTGCGAACATTCGCTCCCACACGTCGTTTAAGCCCTCGCCATCGTAGTTGCCCTTGCCAGTCTCGGGATTGACGGAGACCACCGTCAAGAACCCCAGTTGCGGGAAGAAGATGCAATTTTGAACATAGTTCCTAGCCCATTCTGGCAACTCATTTCGCAGCCTCGCTATGACGTTAGTCAGAAAATGTTCCATGCCGTCGTAACTTCGCTTTAGTTCGTCCAAATTAGTGTCAACGCCATGTTTGACAGCGGTCCTTCCCCGTTCCATAGACTGCTCAAAATCAATGGTCTGACTAATGAGCTCTCCAACCTGACAGAGAGGTTGCGGCTGAATAACGTCGATAACCTGATTATATGTGAGACATACTTCATGTTACGTAGTTGATGCTGTCTCACCTTTCTAATGATGGTGATGTTTTCTGAACCTGGCAGGGATCGAAGCGAGTCCCTGAGTTGTAAGCTGTAGGCTGCGAATCGCTGTATAGAAGCCCAGACGTTGCTGGCTATAGAGATCTTCTGACCAGGGATATCGATACCCTTTTCTAGAAGAGCAGTGACCGACTTCATATTCTTGATCTTTCTGAGTTCGTTGCTTAGCTGCACGAGAGCCTCAGCATTTCCTGGGCGCAATAGGAATGATATGGTCTTCTGACGAGTACGTATCAAGTTAATATCGGTGCTCGGCCGCAAGAAGATCTGGCGAAGCTTCAATTTTCCCTGGGGGGTACGAGCTAGGTGCTGGAAAAGTCCGTAGATTGATAGACTTTCTTTGGCGCCCGAGCCGGAATTACTAGGGCCTCTTTGGTGACTGTTGGGGTGATACTCCGACTGGAGGATTTGAAGGGATACTAGGGTATCGGCGTTGACGAACATGGAGTCAAACAAAGCGAACATCTCCACTGATCGAATCCTAAATGCTACTAGAGCGTCAGGGTCGTTTGGCAAGTAATGTGCTGTTCTCCTCCGCTGAATATCACCAAGCACCGCGCCAGCGCACCCAATCTGTCACTCGTCAGAAATATATCAGAGAAGATTCGGACAGCGAGTCCTACTGTTAGTCGACTTTCGAGATTGATTGAGGTGCCAAGGCGCATAAGGCGAGCTTGCCTGAAGTTTTCTTGAGCATCAAATTCATCCATCTCGTCGACGATATCATCGACAACAGAAGTGAAAATTATGTTGTGGCGGCCAGGCATTTCTAGGTTGAGTCCTAGTAGTTTCTCCCTGCCTGCTTCATATCGAAAGTCGGTAGAGTTTAGGTTCCTTAAGACATAAGCACTTTGTAGGTCGCCTACATGCTCATGCTGATTAGTGATGCTTGTCCGATATATTTGATACTAAGAGATTCAGCCTTACTCTGACTCCCATCTACTCCCTGTGCTCCCTTAGCAAGATAATCTGCTAGTGTCTCGGAAGCCCTGGCAGAAATTAAGACGGTGGTAGGATTTACATGGAGAAGAAGTGTCTCCACGAGGTCTATGCCTGACATAGCTACGTCTTCAAGGAGGAACAAAGTCTCATCAGCGGCGATGTAATAAGCGCAACCAAGGTTGCCACTGTCTTTCATATCAACCGCCATAATGATCTCTCCTAAGGCGTCTGCATCTTCAGTGGACAACGTGTCATCGGTATGCGGATCATGATCATTGGGACGATGACTTGAATTATTCGACGACGGTCGACCAGATGGCAAACGTAATGACAACCTTTGCCTTTGAGGGTGTGGTGGGAGCCGAGGAGAAGATGGAAAAGATTGCGTCGTTGTAGTCCTGGAGCTTGCACGGCTCGGGTCTCTCGCTAAACCTCTAATGGATGAATCGGGGAATTGAGGAGTAGCTTGTCTCTGGCCAGGAGTAGAGAAGACACGGCGATTCGAAGCTGACGGAACAAACAACGAGCTGGACTGACTGAAGAGCTGGGTACGAGCAGAGTGCTCAGATGACGCCCTAGCTGGGGTCTGGTATCTTCGGTTAGAGGACATGATGCTCTTGGAAGTAGCACACTGAATACGGGTTTGGGATCTATGTTTCGGTAACGAGTGACAAACGACCATAAACGCAACAAAAGAATTGATATCAGGATGTATGTAGTTGGGTAAGTTGGTGAGTCTAGTACCAGATGCATGAGTACAGATAAATACATTTATTCAGCTGGGAATGACAAAAACTCTACTGTACCCTAGCCAGGTAGTCCTGGAAGGAATAGTGATAGTTATCTGAAGTTGGTAGGAACTCCACGGGTACTGCTTTCCCGTAGGATGAGTACCACCTGCAACTTCCAGATACTAAAAACCATAGCGATTAGAAGGCATTGAACAGTCTTCGCTTGTCCCTTCTATGGTTTAACCATACGAGGACTAGCAAGCCAGCTCGTCTAGGTTAGATGCGAGTTGTTGATATCGAAGCCAGAGCCGCAATCACGTCTTCCATCCCTCAGTTTTCTGTAGCCGTAGCTAGTATAATGTCTTCAACTTGATGCTGGTCTATAGGGAGGCCCATCCCTATACGAGATTCTGGATCTGTAGTCTATTGTCTCTTGACCCATTCAGCAAACTCTTTCCTCTGCTGTCGAATATTGACGAATCCGGGCCGACTCTCCAATAGTCGGAATGGATTTCCCACGTAGTCCTTCTCCACTTCTCCGCTGCTGTTCATGAATCCTGCCTCGCCTTCTCTTTCAATCTTCCCTGCCCAGACGCGCCACTGGATCGGCCGCAAATTCGACGTTCCTAGTACCATACCCAGGCAAATGACAAACGTCGCAACAAGAGTTTCGATGGTGATGTCGATCGGTAGCGACGTGGCTGTGCCGCTGTGAGATGTCAAGGAAGAGAGGGATGCGGCGCGGTGGGTTTGAAGAACAGAATGTTCATAAGCAGAGTAGCAGCTAGAGGTGCGAGTTGTAAGCTATCAAGCTCTCTCAAGGTATAATAAAACCGGAGTCCTTACGCGTCGGCGAGTAGCAACAGCCCAAAGGCCGTTGTAAGCTTGGAAATCCAAGTCATCTTGTACGTGAGTGGGAGATGCGATGACCAAAATGAGGTTGGAACGTTGAAAGTGACATCAGGTAATCAATCCATCTGTTCATTGACTAAGGCACAGCTCGACAAGGACGTATATCCACGATAAGAGATAAGGCGTGTACTCTGGTACCACGATGGGGATCCCCGTTTATGCAGGACTCCGATGATTACCTACTAGGTATGCTCTAAACCCGTACGGCCGACGTTGGCCCTTGAATCGGACCGCGCTGGCTATTTACCCCAATTTAACCAGGGCAGTCCAGGGGCTCTGGGGCTTTCCAAGGACTCTTAGCGGTGCGGTGCATGAGCTAGCTGGAGCTCCGTTGCTGAAAACCCCGCAACCCATGTGAATGTCCATGCGAATGGAAGCACCCCGCAATGATCTTACCTGCCTACATGAGGACCAGGACCTGACTTACATACATTTACATACCTAGCGCAGCAGTTCGTCATCTATCATCTACACGGAGATCAACATTACCTCTCTACCCTAGATCATCTCGAACACTTGAAGTGCCTGTAACAGCAACAGCAAACCAATTCGCCTTATATCATCCAGTATGCCTCGTGTAAGTTTGCAAAACCCCCTCATGTTATCTGCTTGCTAGACCGTGTCTTATTCGATATGGCATCTCGATAGGTCAAGTACGTCCTACTCGACTGCGACAACACTCTGTGTCTGTCGGAGCGTTTGGCTTTCGAGGCATGCACCGACTTGACCAACGAGGTCTTGGAGAAGTGGGGCAAGCCGGAGCGCTACACTGTCGAGCAGCTCCTAGAGGACTTCGTCGGCCATAACTTCCGTGGCATGCTCATTGGCTTGCAGAAAAAGCACAATTTCACCATGAGTCCGGAGGAGGTTGATGCTTATGTCGACCGCGAGCTTGGTGCCGTCACCTCGAAGCTGAGCGAGAAGTGCCAGCCCTGCCCCGGCGCACCGGAGCAGCTTGAGGCGCTCAAGCAGGCAGGGTACCCCATGTCCGTTGTCAGCACCTCGGCCAAGCCCCGTGTTGTTGCTAGCTTGAAGAAGGTCGGCATTGACCACTACTTCCCCGACGAGCACGTCTACAGCGCTGCCACCAGCTTGAGCCCCCCCTCTAGCAAGCCGGACCCGGCGATTTACAACTATGCTTGCAAGCAGCTGGGTGTAAAGAACGAAGAGTGTGTCACTGTCGAGGACAGCAAGAGCGGCGCTACCGCTGCCATGCGCGCCGGCATCCCTCTGATTGGATACGTCGGCGTCTACGGTATCGAGGAGGGTAAGGAAAAGATGGAGGAAATGGCCAAGCTCTTGACGGAGCAATGCAAGGCTCATGTCATCATGTACGACTGGAAAGAGTTCCCAGAGTGCTTGAAGAAGATCGAGGCCTTGTAAGTCGTTCTGCGAGACGACCTCGTCGACTGAATTCTTTAGGGGAGCTTCTCTTATTGCATGCAACTATTATCGGGTTATGCAAGATGGCATATGGGCTTGAAGCAGATTGCGAACTGGGCGGTGCTTGTGCTTCTTTTTGTTTTGCCAGCATGAATTTCGATGTCGCATCCGAACCTAGACTGCCTTAGTTATCCAGAGACTTATGAATGATTATGAATATGCTATGCCACATAACTGAGCAGCATTTTGAAAGCCAGCAGACTGATTTGACGTTAAATACCGGCTCCAAATCAAATAGCTCATTTCACTTGCACGTTCATATATGATTCGATCTCAGCATATGACAGGAAAGAATCGGACAAATCGTCGTAAAGACTCGCAACAGCGACGTCGATAGGCATCAGGCATAATTGAACTAGGTACTTCTTTAGCCTATGCCGGACCTCGCGTCCTAGAGGATGATAACCTCAAATTGCAATTGATATCGATTCTCCATTCGTCGAGTCAACACTTTTACATCCCATTACCTCCTATAGCCGAGGTTGTGGTATGCCAGAATGCAGTTGTGCATTCCGAGCCTTGTGCTCTAGGTATTTTTCCTTCCCTTTTTTCGGGACTGTAGCATTACACCGTTTAGGTACGAAGACGATTCATTCGATAATCTCCAACATCAGGTAACCGAGAAAAGCATATCGATTATCAATGAATTATGAAAGGATATATATGAACAATACCTACCTCCTAGTTTCGCAATAACATGGACCAGAGGGAGGGTGTTTGGGATGGCCAAGTTTCACCACTATGTACTAAGAGTTGGGAAAGCCATGGTTGGCCCAGGAACATTGATTAAATGCAAGGTCTCACATTAACTTGGACCACAATATTCAGAATTCCGTGGCACGAACGTAGGCATGTCATGATGATAATAATAAAGGTAAGCAGGTCGGTCATAGTATATAAGATCATGAAGAGAGAGAAAAGGGGGATTTTGTTATCCTCCAAAATAGATTTGGTCCATTACCCAAGGAGCCCCAAAATAATTACAGTCTTGGCTCCATTTAGATCTTAAAACACACCTAGGGTGTACCCAATGGCGAGGACTATGAGACCCTACGTAGTATGGTAAGCTACCTAGGTAGGTAACCATCAAGTTTTCAACAATGGAACCATTGGGGGAGTTCTTCACGAGCAGACGAATCATTCTAGGTTACCTGTCTACAAAGACCATCTCGGTGTTTGCCACTTGGCTGTTGAACACGATGCAATGAGATCCCACAACGTGCGGTCTTTAGGAAGATCACACCTCGTATTCTCTCCGCCTTTACATACATACGTATGTACTTAGGTGAACACAGCCACGCTCTTCTTTGTACCCGGGTCCAGAATGCTGCGCTATTGTACCAAGGCACAACGGGTGGTTCATAGCACTAGCACCCGAGTTGGACGACTGTACTACTTGCGATCGGGATATTTTGGGCACTCTTATGTGCCTTTCCTTTTTACGAAGCGAAACTGCGATGTTGCGAAGTTGGCATCTCCAATACCACCAACTACATGATGGCGATGGGCGGGTCTAATCACTAGTGGAAAGCCATAGAAGCCTTGTACGAGCAGTTAGCTCGTGTCGTTGTTTTAGCCTACAACGCTTTTTGGCGATCGCAAAACTAGTTGCAGTAGAGTCCGCGATGGTGGATGAATCCGAACTGTCATGTGTCTGACAGGGCGCTTTGTAAAACCTACATCTCGGACCCTACCACGTAGGCTTTGAAATTCGTCGACATATCTATGAATACTGTAATTACCGAAGACACGGTAGTATGATTTGATAGTTGCCTTACTCCGTCTTGTTATTACTTTTCTTTTTCCGTCCCCAATATAATCATGAGATGGTCAGATCAGACCCCTAATCATGCTTGAAGGGTCTCCTTTTTCTTAAAAACAAACCTCACCTAAGCAGCCAAGGTACAAGCAATACATCTTTCCAACTATGTACACCTCTCTCCACTTAGCCTGCTCTTATTCCCTTTTTTGTAGCAATTGTCACTAGTTACCAAGTAATTCAAGTCTTGATCATAGTCAAGACTACTATGACGGCTCTAGTGATGTAGGTAGCATGAATAACACCTCGTAATTTTAATTATAGCTGCTTTGTCCAAGCAATTTCTACCTTCTACCTGCACCCTGGGCTGGGTCGGAAGCCGGCCCACCATCCAAGGCAAGGAGTCAATGCCAGCTCGGGGATTGGGTGGCTTGGAAGGTCATGCATTAAGCACCGCGACACCGACACGAAAAATTGGACAACTTGATGACGAGGCTTGGAGACGGGTCTTAGCGCTCTCGTCTGGATCTTCCCCCAGTCCAATCGAGTGACGATCCCAAGCTACAAACAAGCTTCCCCAGGGGCGCTAATGAGAGACCCGTCTCGCATTCATTTCTCGTTAAATGGAGGCTCACCCAATGTTTTCTTTCTTTCGGTAACCTTTCCCGACTCGCCCCCCTTCTCTCTTGTCTTTAAAGACGTCTTACACTCGCTTGTTTTCTTCTGCTTTCTAGCTTCACTACACTCGCTTTGCCCGTCGTCGTATACTACCTGCCTAGTAATACCTAATTTGTCTTCCTCGCGAGTTGTACATATACCAGTCAAGATGCGTTTCTCTGTAATCGTTGCCGGCCTCTTCGCCGCCGCCGTGAGTGCGCAGTCGGACAGTGCCTCCAGCGCGGCTGTCACCACTACTACCGACGTCGCCTCGTCAGGTACCACCTCGTCAGGTACCACCGATGCCGCCTCCACGACTACCGACGTAGCTTCGTCCACGAGCAACGCAGGCTCTGCAGAAAGCTCTGCACAGGCTGCCGTGATTGACTGCCTTAACGCCTGTGAGTAGACACCTTGGAGTTGAACCAGGATCCGCGGTATTAGAACAAGAGCTAATATTGAAATTTGGAATAGGCGACGAGAGCGATGTCAACTGCCGGGCCGCTTGTATTGCTGTGCCCAGCCCCGATACCCAAAACGTAAATTCAACAACCGAGTGCGTTGCGGCCTGCCCTCAGGGCAATGGAACCGCTGCCGATAACCTTGCCTTCGCCGACTGCGTCAACGGCTGCATTGGCCAGTACTACTTCACCACGAGCGGCACTCCCAGCGTTGCTACCACTACCAGTGGTAGCAGCGGGTCCGGATCCAGCGGTGCCGTAACCCCAGTCGTCACGGCTGTCGAGTCTACTGTCACATCTGATGGCTCTACCTTCACCACATCATTCTCTAGCACTATTGCCCCTTCTGGGACCGGCTCCGCCGATTCAGCAGCCTCTACCTCTAGCTCCTCAGCCGGTGCCGACATGCTTTTCTCCCCTATCGGCTCTGGCGTTGGTCTATTCTCCTTTTTCGCTGCGTTCCTTGCGCTATAAGCATTGCTGAATGATCTGGATGAGATGAATACGGACGCTCTGAATGGCTTCGGGATATGCTGTGCTACGTCTAGCTTTGGATACCGGCGTAATGGATCTGGAAAACCTTTTAGTAATACTTGGCACATTAATTTGATATAATCCGATCGTATGGATCGCAATGGAAGCTTTGTATCAACGGCCGTCCGTTTTATTTTTTTGTGATTAGTGATCCACCTTGTTCACTGGCTTTCATATCTCACTATCTCTTCTTTAGTACTGCAAACTTCCATGTGCCCGGGATTGCTCGGTTATATTCATGTCTGTTTCCTAAGGCTCTACGTGGTGAGTGTCGAAAGTAGTGACCGGCAGCGCAGGTTAGCGTCGTGATGTCGGTACTACGACTGGAATGTCACTCAGCCACGGTATGCTGAGTTGCTTCATCTCCACTGCCAGCTGGAAGAGATAGTCGAGGCTATTGAGATATCTGAAGTCAGCCTGATCACGATTTCTCAAATTCGATCGGGGAAGATTATTCACCTTTCACACATGGTCTTCGCTTTGTGGACATTGTCACCCCAAACGTAGACGCCGTGTCTACGGACGAGAACTGCATATGTATCCGGATGTTTCTCCATGGCTTCTTCCAGGAATTCAGTAAGGTCTTCCTCGTGAGCTGTGTTCTCGATCACAGGAATCCGTAGGGTGTCGTGATAGCCTAGGTTGCCTTGCTTCTGGAAACCCTTGCCGAAGCCTTTGATCTGCTCGATATTGTTGATCTCGAACAGTTTATCCTTACCGGGGCCCTGCGTCTCGAGGAGCAGGGTCACCAGTACGGCCCAATGAGAGTGCGTGTGGATGCAGCAGCCGGCTCCCCGCTTGGTAAATGCAGCCAGGAATAGCGGAGTGCATTGCGAGGGCCTGCCGCAAGGTGGAGAGCGCAGGTAGACACGATTCTTGAGATCCATCTGTTTGGAGAGAGCGAGCACATAGATGTCCGAGCTTTTCATAAGCTCCTTCTGAACGCCCGACGGTGCGATATACACCAGGTCACTATGAGGAGATGAGCTTCGACTCGTAACTACTGCCGAAGGAAGACTCTGGCCTCACTCATTGCGAATAGAACATCCCCCTCCCGTGCCTGTAACCCAACCCAAGGTCCAGAATTTAGCACATAAGGCTGGGATGAGGTTGGCCGGGTGTTCAGGGTCATCCGAGGTTATGTAATGGTCGTCAGCCATCTTATAGTACGAGACGATATCTATGCCGCTGTGTAGCTTTCTGGCAAGGTGAGTCGAATGGCGTCTTCCGATATGTTAGAACTAGCTGGATGTCTTGAATATAAAACTGAGGTTGAGATTAGTAAAGTGGGTGTATGAATGTACCACTATATTAAAAAATGGGTGTGGCTTAACGCTGCTTGTTAGCCACTCCATATTCAGTGAGTGACTGGATCGGGCAGAACTCACTTTGTACGTTGGTCTAGCATGTGGCTAATAGGATACAGACTGTATGAAAGATGGTAAACCAGACTGCCAGACCATTTTTATTTGCAAAATAAGGTTAATAAGGCTAAAGTCGAAGTATCGGAACCCCATTTCCCCACTTGCTTGAGCAGGCAAGCTAATGTTGTATGTATCATCACGTACAAGTACAGGTATGAATGGGGATAAGCTACCTACACACATGCTTCTATTCTACATAGTAGAGCTCATAATATACAGTAGTCATACATATTAACTTCTTTCCTACTCACGATCGAATAAAAGATACAAATGTTTTCCGCACAGCATGACTCGACATGAAAGTGAAGCAAAACGGCATATCGGAAAACAAATATCGTGAAATTAGCAAACATAGTAAAACCCAATGATAGGGTCCTACGTCGCACCACCGAAATGAAACTCTAGATGTTGACAGATTTCACCTAGATATGTGCAGGTGAGGAGGACTTGTGATAGTAATTTAATATTTTCAGACGTGGCTAAGTTTATCCCGTGAATATACCCGACTAATCTAGTGGCCAGGTGGTTGAGGCACTATCTGATTCAAGCTGTTGATACGAATCTGTACCTTGCTGTCGTGCTTGACACGAGTGTAGTTATCATGTACATATACAACAAACAACCTAACCTTGGAGATTCTAGAAAAAGAAGTTTACTCACATGCAGATTTCCTAGAGGTTCTATAGCTATCCCCCCCCGCACTTCTCAGGTACCTATTGTACCCGTGGACCCCCGAAGCGCCTAGCCAATCACAGGACGGAACCGAGCCACCGAAAAAAGTACGTACTGTCTTTAGGCCACGTTTGCTTGGAAGGTTCGGCCAATAATTAAAAGTTCATGAAGAACATCAACTTCGATTCCTCCGAGTCCATCTTTTCTTCCTTTGTGAGCTCTGGGAGTTCTTTCTCAACACCATCATCCTTTTCTGTGCTAGCCTACAAGCCTACAAGCCTGCAAGTTAGAAGAGAACTACCTAGTGACACCCATTGGCATTGCCAAACCTTTCACCATGAAGTTGAACTCTGCCATCGCCGCTGCCCTTCTGGCTACCGGTGTCTATGCCGATGATGCCTCCAAGGTCGACAGCACCGAATCCTCCACTTCTGCCATCGAGTTGCCTACCTTCACTGTGAGTATCTCTCCTGCGATGCTCTATTGTCGCATTGCTAATTGTTTATCTCGTGCAGCCTACCACCCTGAAGGCTCCTTTCCTAGAGCAGTTCACCGATGGCTGGGACAAGAGGTGGAAGCCCTCCCACGCCAAGAAGGACACCAAGGGCCAGGAAGAGGAATGGGCCTACGTCGGTGAATGGTCCGTCGAGGAGCCCTACAAGTACAAGGGAATGGAGGGCGACGAAGGTCTTGTTGTCAAGAACGCCGCCGCTCACCACGCTATCTCTGCCAAGTTCCCCAAGAAGATTGACCCCAAGGGTAAGACCTTGGTTGTCCAATATGAGGTCAAGCTTCAGAGTAAGTCGATTGGTCCAGATTAAACACCGATTTTATGATGCTGACGCTTTGGCTTCTTTGCAGAGGGACTCGAGTGTGGTGGTGCTTACTTGAAGCTCCTCCGTGATACCAAGGCTCTCCACCAGGATGAGTTCAGCAACGCTACCCCGTACGTTGTCATGTTCGGCCCCGACAAGTGTGGTGCTACCAACAAGATCCACTTCATCTTCAACCACAAGAACCCCAAGACTGGTGAATACGAGGAGAAGCACCTCTCTGCTGCCCCTCAGGCTACCATCCAAAAAACCACTGAGCTCTACACCCTGATTGTCCAGCCCAACAACACCTTCACCATCAAGAGGGGCGGCGACATTGTCCGCGACGGTAGCCTTTTCGACCAGTTCTCCCCGGCAGTCAACCCCGAGAAGGAGATCGACGACCCCAACGACAAGAAGCCTGAGGACTGGGTCGATGAGGCCCGCATTCCCGACCCCGAGGCTAAGAAGCCTGAGGATTGGGATGAGGACGCGCCGTTTGAGATTGTTGACGAGGAGGCCACCAAGCCCGAGGACTGGCTCGAGGACGAACCTCTCACCGTCCCTGATCCCGAGGCTCAGAAGCCCGAAGACTGGGATGACGAAGAGGACGGTGACTGGGTCCCCCCTACTGTTCCCAACCCCAAGTGTGCCGACGCATCTGGATGTGGCCCCTGGTCTAAGCCCATGATGAAGAACCCCGACTACAAGGGCAAGTGGACTGCGCCGTACATTGACAACCCTGCCTACAAGGGTGTCTGGGCTCCTCGCAAGATCAAGAACCTTGACTACTTTGAGGACAAGCACCCCGCTAACCTCGAGCCCATGGGTGCTGTAAGTAATTCATAAATTGATTCTAGGGAACGCGGAACTAACCTCTCCATGTAGATCGGCTTCGAGCTCTGGACTATGCAGAGCGACATCCTCTTCGACAACATCTACATTGGCCACTCCATTGAGGATGCTGAGAAGCTTGCCCAGGAGACTTTCTTCAAGAAGTCTGTTGTCGAGAAGGCACTAGAAGATGCTGAGAAGCCCAAGGCTGATGACAAGCCCAAGTCGCCTTCCGACCTTAAGTTCTTGGACGACCCTGTCCTTTACGTCAAGGAGAAGCTTGACCTGTTCTTGACCATTGCCGCCAATGACCCGATCCAGGCCATTAAGTTCGTCCCTGAAGTTCCCACTGCTGTCGGTGGCCTACTCGTCACCATCGTAGCGCTCGTCGGCATCTTCACCATGGGAGGTGCTGCGCCGGAGGCTGTCAAGAAGACGGCTGGTGATGCTAAGGAAAAGGCTAAGGACGCCAAGGACAAGGCTGCTGAGGCTGTCTCGACTGGTGCCGAGAATGTGAAGGCGGAGGTTAACAAGCGTGCCACGCGAAGCCAGCAATCGTAAGGAACAGTTGAGGGGTGAAGAGGTAATGTGGGAAAAACAACGGCTCGTTCCAGCCTAGTGGTGGCTACTAGGGGGCAGGATGCCATGCTACTATTAAGGCTTGTTTTTGGGACTTCAACTTTACTTTGCATGGCGTCGGTGTATTTTACACAACCCAATAAAATGAGTTAAGCAAAAGTGTTTACTCTATGTAACCATTCTAGTTGTCTGAAATATCTATACTGAATTTTATTAGTGCAGCATTGTAGTAAGATCCTTCCATGGGCATGTCAACTTCTACTAGGTAGCTTGAGCACCTGCCATCCAATTCGACAGTCAATTACTATTAATACGCACATATAAGACGTGAGCATAAAGGAAGAGTTAATGGTTGATGGCTGAAAGCAGCGAATTATCGGCTGAGCCGCACCTTGGAGTTTTCAACTATTCTGAGACCGATAATCTGCAAAGAATACACCTGGCTTTTATTATGAAGATATATTGAATTACTTCTATATTTTTCCTTTTCTACTAAGTGACTCTTTCAGGAACCAAGAAATGGGATAGCAGAACTTACTTCTCCGAGCAGCATGCTGTTAGGGGAAGAGGGAGAGTAATGGACAAAGGAATCCACCGAATGAAGCAGCGTTCTTCTTACACCTTTCGCAAACGAGACCGACGGAATGTGTAGGTGTAGTTCACTATCTTGAAACATTTTCTTGACAGTTCTCGCCCTCTAACTATTCTATTAGGTACGATGGGGATCCGAGGTTCGCGAGCCTCACAACGAAAATAAAAAACTTGTGCAAGACGCGCTCCATACGCGAAGCCCTAGCGAGGGGTTGTCCACGCTCATCGCGGTCTGATACCTCGCTGCGAGGCTTACGAATCATGACCGGACGACTGCGAGAAAAGTCCGGCGTCCCTAATACGAAATATTCCTGGACCTCCCCCTCGACGAGAGGCTGAGGAACCCGTGGTGATGCCATTTTACTTGGTCGGCTAGATCCAGCTTTTCGTATCGCGTATGACTCGAAGCCCAAATATCTTTAATAATGTCGTCGGGGTAGCTCCGGCGTTAGGGGAGTGCGATAATATATAACCAGTAGTTGTGGTAGGTCTTAACAGCATCGCTATCCTTTAACGTTATCTCCTAACAGGGCTATTGTATACGACCAGACAATAGAGAATCTTTTGTGTACAAGCACGATGATACTATCGTGCATAGGGGATGCTTTGTTCTCCATTCGTTTCCTTGTCTTGTACCGCACCTTGTGGTCTCTGGGCTAAGATTTCGTTCAAGACGCCTAAACAACGAGATCCATTGTCATTGAGAAGGTTTTGTATATCGACTGCGGAAAAGCACTTTCCCGAAAATTGTCGAATATGCTTCAGCCACGTCATAGGTAGATACTTAAGATTGCCTCTGTCCCTACAAGGAACCGAAGTTAGTAGTAGTAATAGACATCGTATAACTACCTCCTTATTTTGACGGCGTTTACTATTGAACATCGTCTTCCTGTCCTAAGCTGAGCCGGAACATGAGAAACCAGACCTGAGTCACACATATCATGTGCCAGGACTGGAGACAGGAGTATACAAGATGCGGGCACGTATCTAGAACACTCATCAACGTAGGTAGCACCCATAGCACCCCCCCCCTCCCCTCTTTTCCTGTTCCTTTAACCTATTCCCACAAGTAATCGTTTTGTAACCAATTTATTAAAGATCTACCAGGAGTTATTCCCAAGGTATGTCTCAATCCTTAGCTAAGTGCTAACTCATATGTTGTAGTGTCCCACCTACCATAAGCAGCAGAACGCAGCGAAGGGCTTCTTCGGTCGCCTGTTCCACGGCGAACTCAAGAGGAGACATTGCGGGCGAGTGCTCCCTCACTATGCAGACCCAAAGTCCTTCTGCTCGGAGTGCTTGATCAAACATCGCCAGCTACGTACCCACTGTGTTGGCGATGGCGCGCTGAGAGTCCGCCGGCCACTTGTAGATTATGACTTGCGCCCCTTCCACGAACATCTCGAGAGGCGAATGGCGGCAGCTAGAAGATCGTTGGAAATACCAGAGGCGTATTTTCGATATGACAACACTAGATGCAACCATGTAAAAACCACCACTGAGCCTATCGTATGGATACCCGAGTTATATCATAATCCGCACAAGCTTGCACGAAGTATATCACCGCCAGTGTTTCACCCTCCACGACCACACCAAGAACTGGAGAGGCAACGCTCCTCTCGCAATCCTCGAAAGGAGAAGCACCAGGTCCGTGACGAAAGCGCCCTGAAGCATAGTGACCCCTACACAAAGAGGACCCCAACCGTCGGTCACTCCAAGCGTCCCAGAAAGCCAGCAGAACCAGAACCATCCTCCCACTATGAGCACCACAGGAGGTATACGAAGAACGATTCATCCAAGACGCCACTTGCTCCCAAGCCGTCGCGACCAATGCCGTCCCAAGGTGTCCAGTACGGCACCAATGCTTGGCCGCAGGAGAAGTCATTTCCTCCCCACGGTTTCCCGCCTTATCCGACTATGACTAGAAAATATCCGCCCTTGCGACGGAAGCAGGGACAAGTCTTCAGAGTTCACCCTACGAAGCATCCCCCTATCCCTATCTACTCTCCTCTCCGCCCATCTGTTAGCCCTCCTATTCGCGCCCCCATACGGCCTTCTGCTCGCGTTCCTATTCGTGTTCCCACGCCCAAATATCTCGCATACCTAAACGCTCACCGCAAAGCGGGGGGGAATCCCGCTCCAGAAACCGCAAGGGTAACGGTGACACAACCTGGACTACCCCCAAAGCCGCCGAATAATGTAGTGCCCGTTCAACAGGGGAGCCAAGTCTACGGGGAAGAGAGAAGCTCCATCATGCGGAGTTTCACAAGGGCCCTTGGAGTTCGGCGACCACGTCCAGCCTCAGGAGACTCAGAGAGGAGCTTCATGTGTCTAGACTCAGATAAATTAAGCCGCATCCGAAGCCCGTGTGGATAACAGTGGAAGGAATGAAATAGACGTATTCTTCCCTGTCCAGCACCCATCTCCAGTAAGTTTCTTTTGTCACGATGCAAACCTGCGATTGTAGGAACGACGTTACGCGAGTAGCTCACCATAATTGCAAGGGATTTCGAATATATATAAGTTGTAGATTTTTTGTGCTCGTCTCGTCCTCTATTCGGACTAGCAGGCGCAACCCCCTATCCCGAGGGCCAGGGGATATCATTATAGATCTCTTAACACTACCTTCTTTTCCAATGATTCCGAGAATAGAAAACAAACCCGATAGGTTCGGCCTGCTTGTCAAACTTAGTGATACTGATAAGCAATAAATATATCACTACCACCTATTGATAAATGATTATTTTCACTTGAAGTGCTGTGTGTTTAGTCATGTAGAGATATTATACATTATGTTTTCGGTTCATACTCCGGAAAGCTTCGCCGAGAACTCTTTTCATTCGTGATCCTATATACACTCGTGAACGAGAGCGAAAGGTATAATGATTAGCTCCATTCGAGAGCTATCGCATATTATTCTGTAATCCAAGCAGGAAACGCATGTTCGTCTGCTAAGGTGGCATTCGGTGGCGCAAATCACCTGGGAGCGCATCGAGCGTTTTCCTGTACCTGTGCCTAACCAACTCTGGAGTTCTTGCTATAGGCGTACATCATGCTCACAGGGTTGCGGTGTGTTTTTTGCCGTGAATCGTGACTCATACCGTATACAGGGCTTTCGTAAAGGCAAATCTTTGTCATATGCCCTTTGTAGTTCATTGGGCCTTCTCGTTCTTGGATTTCCGCTCCCTGAATTTAGCAATCTCAACTTGGACAGCCTTGGCAACGCGATCTTGCAGCTCTCGTCTATAGCCGAACTTGAATAGGAACTCGAGCCAGACGAAAAGAGGTGCTAGGAAGATAGCTTGGATCAAGTTGTCTAATAGGGCGGGGGCTCGACCTTCGAAGGCTCCGTGCCCGATAAACTGAAGTAACCAACATATCACATGTACAGCAATGGCGACTTGGTTTGTCAGAGTTGGGTTCTCGGACAGGGCTTCATTTGTGGCAGCGGCGGCTCCGAGACATATAAGAGCTAGAACGGTTCCGGCGACGGGTTCGAGGAGGACATATAAACCACCCCACGTGAATGCTGCTAAGGTACCTAGATTGAGGTCGAGATGGGGTATCGTCAAGACCTTGGGCAGCGGGATAAGCGTGCCGGTGTTCGCAGCCTGCCAGATGGTTGCGCCTGTTAACAAATCGGTGACGGCTGACGAGGGATACGGATTGGTTAGGCTGGACGTACTAGGGCGAACCCGGAGAATAAAATCAAGGGAACGCAGACCATATGAATAGCGACATTGACCGAGTTGCGATGGTAGGCGCCGTACTATCGATATGGGGTCAGACGATGGTACCAGACATTAAATTATTAAACATACAAAGGTAAGCTGTCTCTCGAGGTTGAGAGCCATGATAGACTAGAGAATTAGAAGATAGAGATATAGCGCGGAAAGAGGCGTGCCTCGGATGGTCGTACAGGCGTAACAAGCAGACAAGAAGCCGACTTAAAAAAATAAAATAAAAGTTCGACATCTCGGAGAAGAAAAAAAAACCCCCCAAGCAACAAAATCAATTGCCTTTTTTAGCTGTCGGCGGTAGCGGGAGGTAAGGAGCAGGGGTGGGGCATAAGAGGTGTAAGTTAGCTTGTACACGTATTGCGAACTCTCGTCAGAGCTTCGGGAGCTCCTGTACTCGGTACGGGGCCAGGTACAGCTAAGGGGGATGACCTAGGGATGCCATCTGCAGCATTGTTGGACCGAATCCATTCCGACATTTTACCACACAAGGCTGCAAACATGCACAAAAAAACGAGGTACCTAAGGATACCTAAGTTACATGCATACGCTAAGTATCGGTTGGCAAAAACATGAGTGCACAGACCCGCAAGCTAGCCACAACGGGTACTGCCCGCCAAAGCACATACAAAGTATATGTACCATATGTACAATATGTTAGGTACCTAGCGCATAAGTGGAGAAGATCTAACTTCTATCAGAATTCGAGCTGAA
Organism: Hypoxylon cercidicola; assembly: GCA_022578845.1. NCBI lineage: Eukaryota > Fungi > Ascomycota > Sordariomycetes > Xylariales > Hypoxylaceae > Hypoxylon > Hypoxylon cercidicola. Next base: position 298,969 of record MU399522.1, read on the forward strand.
GAAAGGGCCAAGGGTTGTTTTGTCACTTGTTCATCACGGCGCGCTTCGTCCACCAAGTTACTCGACAAGATACCTTGCAGCCGTGAATCAACTCAGTTTTTTTTCATTCCTTTCTTGTATTCAGTGATACCCTTAGATTTTTGACCTTTCTTTTCTTCCCTCTAGTCTGGTCCCAGCATCAGCTTTCCCGCCTCCTACCTTCGAGCCAACGTCCGAGCTGTCCAACTAATTCATGCCCACGGTCGTCGCAAACTCACGTCGCGCTCACTATTAGGTCGCCGCTTTTGCATCTATATTCCGACGTAGCGCTGGGTAGGGCTTACTGTCATTACCGTTGACCTGACAGTGGCGCATCCCGGTAGAACTGAGTTGCGCCAACATCGATCAGGACTCGAGCAACAAAGGAAGCACGAACCACGAACCACGAATAAGGACCCTACTCTCGCGCCTATCCTTCACCACGTTCGTTTCAACTCCACGGAGTTCGCGGCGCATCAAGATGTTCTTCCTTATGGGACTCGAGCGTCGGGTCACCCTGCACCCCTCGTACTTCGGAAAGAACATGCATGAACTAGTCACGGGCAAGCTGTTGAAGGACGTCGAGGGAACATGTACTGGAAGCTACTACGTGATCCAGGTCATGGACACCTTTGAGATCTCCGAGGGGCGCATTCTTCCGGGAAGTGGCCTTGCCGAGTTTACTGTCACCTACCGTGCCGTGGTCTGGCGGCCTTTCAAGGGAGAGACAGTAGGTTTCTCGTGCGACCGGTTTCCCAGACCTGTGCTAACTAGGCAAGATGGATGCTATCGTCGTCTCTGTGAATACGCACGGCTTCTTTGCTGAGGCAGGTCCCCTCCGAGTTTTCGTCTCAACGCACGTGAGTATTTTCCCCGAGGGTTCGTATGTGTAATACTCACCGCTGCCAGTTAATTCCCGGAGATGTCGTATACGATCCCAATGCCACCCCACCTCAGTACACCAACAACGAGGACACTACGATCGAGATTAACACCCAGGTCCGTGTCAAGATTATAGGTACGCGAGCTGAGGTGGGCGATCTCTGGGCTATCGGTAGCATCAAGGAGGATTACCTCGGGTATGCCCCCTCCCGTCGCCTTTCCTGACGACTGTACTAATGGTTCTTTTCGCAGCACACTACAAAGCTAGACAGTGACCCACGGGGTGTAAGCAGTCTACAAGATACCGGTTAGGCCTTACTTGGGTTAGACACGGGTAGGACTTTTACAAGCACCTTTGTATGCAAGGTAAAGTAGGTCAAGTCATCGACGCTTCAGCCTTGCCAACGTAAATAGATGCTTCACACTGGTCATTTCATCTAACTCGCATGACATGCACACTTCCACGCTTCCTTCACCACGCCATCGGCTTCCTCCGCGGGGTACTATTGAACAGACTCTGGGGTATTGTATCTTAAGAGGAAGAGCTGGCCAGAGCTTCGGGGTCTTATCATGTACATATGATTGCGGAAACATGGTTGTTTGCTGCTGCTTTTCAACACCGCTGGTCAGTTGCATAAGTGGTTAGGTTCCGCAATAATCGGCTGCCCACTGGCCTTGGTCTACGATGTAATGAATTAAGATTAGACCTATAATGAATAAGTCGTTGGTCTTCCCTAACTTGGGCTTGTTCATGGATGTGTGCTTGAAAGCCGATTATGGTACCTTGGGTATGTATAAACTAAGGTCATACAAAGGCTTCGCTCTTGGCCAATTGCCTGAGGCTACAAAATGATAAAGCTTTTGTCCACTTCGTTGGAACAATGCTACTGTTCTCCCTTCGCTGCCTTCTGTGCTTTGTCACAAGTCGGAATGAATACTGCTTGGATGGGGCAATGAAGCCATGAAGAAGCCATGAAACTCAATGCTATGCTTCGTTCTTGGGCAGTTTGGGGTTGGGCGGACTTGAAACGTTCTTTCCAACTAAAAGTAAAGTCAAGCTTTGATCTGTTTCCCTTTCCTAGTCTGTTCATATATGGGTCGTAGTATTTTAACTCTGAGCGGTCATAGATAGGTCGAGGTGAAGACACACGATATATCTACCAATACTCACCCAGGTGCACATAATCAGGTTCTCGAGACGTCTTTACAGCCAATCTCTACCTAGGTACAGACACTTCTCTACACAACCCCTGAGTCATCATGCCTGATACGAAAACAACTCTCTCGGAGATGGCCAAACGTGGCTTAACATATAGGAGGAGACAGCCCCGTTACGAAAGACTCCTCGCTGTCCCCAATATCTACGACGACCGCGAACAACCCAGGTGTCCGAAATGCACATGGACGCTACTCGCCAAACCGTGGAGTCCACCTAACCTTCCGACCATCTCCGTTGTGGACCCTAAGGGCATAGTCAGGTACCCGTACGACCACACCTACTATGTTGACGACTCGGACGAGAGTAGCGGTTCGGACACCGATAGCTAAGTGCATCGAGGTACATTGAAGGACAGATAAAATGGTAGGGTTTATGTTATAAGAATCTTCTCGCAAAGGAGTTACGGTGTGTATATCCAGTGCTCAATAATCCGCACAGCTTCACTGACATGCGACGTTGCAGATGTGCGAAACGAAATAGGAGCGGTACTTACGGCGATCTCCAATCACCTACATGCCTATATAGATGCCTTGTTTTCAATTCGACCGCGCTTCCTGGTAGATAAATAGCCACCTGCCAATACATCGCAAGGGATGAGAATACCTCTTCGCCACTTTGTTCAACACTGATACCCTGTACGGATCCAACCGTCAGCAGCAGCATAAACACGAAGGCTTCCACGAGGCCAACGATACGACGAGGAAACGACAATGTTATTGTGAAGACTTATAAAACCGAGCAGCTACCAGCTCCAGGTATACATAGGAGGCGAGAACAAGAAGGCCCACCCTATCTCCTGTCGGTCCTGTCCGGGGGCAACCAAGAGCCAGGGCCCTGACCAGGGCATTGATACACCCTACTCTTTTAAAGGTGCTTACAGATGAGGTACCTTACCACCTAACGTTAAGTCGTTAGTGACCTAGGTGTCTAGTTATAGCAACTCGGGGCCCAGGATGGCAGTTTGGGTAGCCCCTTTGACATTGAGACTTCTAATTAGGTCAGTGTGCTACTAAGTCTCAGCAATAAATCAGTTGATTTAGTCACAATCTAATGTGTGATTTTCGGCTCTGTGAATTTCCGCAACTCGGTGTGAAGCAAGAAGTTGATGCGGTTACTCATGCCTGGTCGAGCACACACGAATAGCTACCGGAGGTGATCTACCAAACTTGACAATGGCCTATGACATCGCTCAGACGCCTCTATCATCAGATCGGCGATGAGTTTGCACGTTGGCGATAGACACTTGTAGAGATGGCAAGGGTTATGGTCTCGAAATGAGTGCATATCATCAGCAAACCGAACGGGGAAAGCCGTTATGTCCCAATCACATTTAGACACATTTTAAACAGTGTCGTCCTAATCCTCATACAGATACCAGGTGCCCTCCCCTGCCTTGGAGTAGGAATATATATATGCCATGATGCGCGAGGTGGATAGCGGGACCTACGCTCTCTGCTACATGTCACTCAGGCTCCTCGTCCGGAAGGGTACTATTTAGCCTCACCTGCGCTCTAGATGGGAGCGAAGTAGACTTGTCATGCGGTCTATAGCGCTAGTGGTCTCTGTTGGATACCATGCATATTTCTGGACGTCCCAGGTAGTCTTCTTCATCGATACCATAGAGCCACTAATGCAATACGTATATGCATGACAGAATGGGCACAATACTGCGCTCGCATGCCTTGGTATCAGTATCAGATGATCCACTCAGCTTCTGCTTGTTGGTTGTTAGAGACGTGACAGATAAGAGTTGGAGAGTGGCTCGGCATATGGTTTTCTTCTCCAAGGAGAATATCAAAAAAGTAACCCCCTTCCGTGATTCGCTGTACCAGAGCGTCGGGACGGGTCAACGAGAAGCTGTTGGGAGACGGGGAAAGACGGGGAAAAGAAAAACGGCCCGCACCGCCCGTACTGATGATGTGATGCCAATCACTAAACAAGATCGGTATATCGAGCCCCATGTTACTTTTGTCCATAAGTCTCTTATTCATGGATGGCAAGCCACCAATGTCCCGTGTCACAATGTCACCCATAGCACAACCCCAACTGAATTGGCCTCGACGAATTAGGCAGAGAGACCCCAAAACTGCTCGCAAAATCCCCAGGGGCATTTGACGAGCCCCCTTCGAGTATGAACAATGGCCTGTCATCCCACGTCCTCCATTTTCCATCCCACGGTCGAGTACATCCCCTTACGGGCCGGCTACCACGTGATAAAAAAAAACGGTAAGGTTCGAAGACGACCATATTGTAACACGTCTACTTTGCCATGGATATGTTGCATTTTGGAAGAAGCTACTGTTACCGACAGTCTGGAACCGCAAGAGGCTGACCAATGGCATCGTGGAGCACCGTACAGAAGGCGTGCGCCAGCGAATCAGCTTCCCACCCATGCTCGGCCGTCTATGCAACCATCTGCTGGCGATGGGCTCCACAGGTGATATCTAGCAAACGCACAGATATTCATACCTCCATGATTTTCTTGTTGTATCGCTCAGACGTTTTCTCTTTCAAGTCTTTTGTGCAATGGTTTCCTAGGCAGAACTCGACCCCCCTATTGATATCCCCCTGGTACTCTCAGCCAAGGTATAGAATAAGGTACAGAGAGAATTGAACAAAGCTTGCTGGAGGCTCCATAACCTTAGACGAGAGCCCATTACGAAAGACCCCGCATGCTCAGTGGTCATACCGCCACCAATTCTTGAGGCTATAGTCTGGGCAAAGGACTGCATTCAGGCGGGTCCTGATCATACTTTACTATGTCTATTGCGTATCCACGTCTTACTAGTGTCCCTTGTGATGATAGCTGATATGCAGTCTACATCAGATCATGTAAAAAGGAGGGGGTTACCCGTGAACTCTAGTTCCAGAACTATCTAGGGGGGATGCCTTTGGTGCTTGCCCACTACAAAGCGCCATCCAAGTATGAGGGCTGGGGAGTACTTCCACAACATACTAGGACAGTAATTACGGCTAATATCAACTCCCAACCTACTTCATTTGTAGTTTTTATCAAGTTTATCTAGCTAGCTATAAGGTGTTGTCGGTCTAGTCTCGGTGTTGACAGAAATCGTACCACCCCCTTAACCCCTTTTTTCTGTCTATCTTAGAAACTAGCGCTTATTTAACCTGCTGGAAACACCCCTACTGGTACGATAAATAGATACCACTAAAGCGCAGGCGATATCCAACCAGAAGTTGAGTGACGGCATGGACCTTTTCTAAAACAACAAGGGGGCTATCTATCACGCCTGATCCAACAGCACCAACATTACAAGAGTGCATTGTAACCCGGATCCTAGTAAGTGTATCGTTCACGAGGAAATAAATTGCAGTAGTTTACATGAAATATGCACGCCGAGCGAGAATCGGTAGTTCATCCGACCAGGAGTTGACACTTTACGGTAGGTCCCCAAAGACCATGAATATCGACTCTGTAGGATGCTCGTAATTACTTGCACGAAGGCTAAGAGCAGTATTCCTTGGATATGGGACCTGTGGTTGGCGAAATCAGTAACCACGTTCGTTAGGTTAGCGCTGCCAAAGGGTGATCGGCTGGGGTTCATTGCATGAGGCGATCATTCGTATATATATTGTCGAATCCAGTCCTCGGACCGGCAAGATGGTGCTGAAACTGCATTACTACGCCATGATAGCATATAGCTGCTTGAACCAACGTGTGGGTGATCGGTAGTTAACAAAGCCTCTACCCTAGCCCCTACCCCTACCCCCCTTTTCTCGCGAAGATACCATTCAACCTTAGGCAGAAAAGGCACGCCGACTGCAGAAGAGTCTCTATCGAGTTAATTTAGTATTATACATGATAACGAACAGGAATATTTAGCCTAGACCTACTCGATATAACGTGTGGGATTAGATGGAAAATGCAATCGTTTCGGTCATGGAGAAATATGCCGCCCATCAGCGGCATCTGATTCTCCAGATTGTCCACGCTACTCCCCTTTAGATGACCTGTCGATTGCATTGGTGTTCATGCTGCTCTAGGTAGTCCGAAGAGACCATACTATCACACATACCCTTCCGTCGATCGAGAAGTACTGTGCTCTTACTCCACGATACGGAAATACAGTTCCAGGTGTTCATACAGTGTGGACTGAATATATCGGGAATAAACGGCTGGCCAATCATTCTCCAACGTTTTTCTACATTATGTAGTGGCTGCAGTCTGACCCTTGCTGCACAACGAGTCTCGGCCGCGGTTAGGGGGTGTAGTCAACTAGGTCACAACCTGACCATTATCTAATAGGTTCCACGAGAATTTCGTTAATGGACATACCCATAAAGCTTTATAGATGGCTGCGTTATATCACACCCAAGCGTCTGGGCCGGGTTATGTAGAAAAGGGGGGGATACTGCCATGTTGGACTTGGCGGGCTCTTTCGTGGGCCCTTTGGTGTTGCCTTACCTGTGGATTACGAGTTAGATTGGGCAGTTGGTGGAAATCTACCGAAGGCCGGGATAGCCCAATGTGTTGCATTCTAAACCTTGCTGGCTTTGGTAGGCTTTGACATGGTATTATTTCGAGGGGGACAGCCGTGATATGGTCCGTAACATGAACCCAGCTGCACCTCGGTGTAATTCCGCATACAGTACATCTAATGGTCCAATGATTTAAAGGGAAGGATATATACAGTCCCTATATAGTTGACCTAATGAGTAATCCAATGTGTTCTTGGGTTACACGATATTACAAGTCCACTACTTGCCACGACAGCGGTTGGTCCATAAACACATCATTATCGGCATCCGGGTCTATTTAAACTCGTTTCCCGATCAAGTGGTCTGCTCTCATATAACTTATTGCGAGATGTCCACTTGCTACAACAGCGTCTGCGTCGCTAATCATTATATTTACTTGGATTCCAGACTCACTATTCGAGCAGAGGAGCTGCTATAACCTTCGGCTCTCTACATTAGCAATTCCATCCAACCGGTATAGCCTATCGAGCTAGTCGAGGATGCTGTCTTACATCTGTCGGGACCACCAGGTGCTTGCCCGCAATAGGGGACTTCTGAGCGTGCCTCGAACCACATCCTACTTCTTACGGAGATTATCCGCCAATGCCCAGCATGAGAGCACCAAACCTGAGCCGCCTATACTATGGTCAACAGATTTCTCCAAGCCCGACGACGACTTCTGGCGAGAGGTTCCGGTGTGGAAGGATGTGTCTAAGGATGACTTCATGTCCTGGAGTTGGACTACCAAAGTCTGTCTTCACTTGCTTTCCCTCGGCTCTTCTTCAGGCCTTTAAGCTACACTGTGTCTGCCTCTGGCTCCTACTGACTGCCCCAGAACATTATCGAGACACCGAAGAAAAAAAGGCAAAAATTATTCGAATTCCTTTACGCTGTCCTCCCTCCTGAAATTCCTAATAGCAACGGCATCGGAGGCTCACAGAGCCGTGATATGTTTATAATGGATGTTGCACGTGGCATTACTGGATCCACCATGTCCGTACGAGCCACGTAGGTGCTCCCAATACGCAATTAGGAGCAAGGGATACTCCGCCCAAGACCATTCCAAACCTAACTGCCTGTAGGCCGTACATCTTGAGTAGGATCAATTGGAAAGATCCGGCCAATGATCCAATTTTTAGACAGTTTATTCCGCGGCGTTCTATAATGCTCCCGGACCACCCAAGGCTCAATTTAGATTCTCTGGACGAGGTGAAGGACTCAAGAGCAGAGGGCGCGGTCGTACATCGATATCCAGACAAAGCACTGCTCCTTCGTATGCTCTTTCGAAGTGCCCCCCTTTAACCATGTTTTGCTAGCACTAACAAGATGAAGCGATCTCGATCTGCCCGACGAATTGCACGTACTGCACAAGATCATGGGGAATCGGAACTGATACTGAGCTGGTGACTAAGGTGAGCTTCAAGCTTACACGTCCACGACTAGAGGCTGCCTTCGAGTACATCGAAAGTCAAGAAGGCCTGCACGACATCGTCGTTTCCGGTGGGGATGCTTATTATCTCGAATGGAATGTTATTGAGTGGATCGGCGATCGACTGATCGGTATGAAAAATATCGAGAGATTCCGATTCGCATCGAAAGGGCTAGCCGTAGCGCCACATAGACTCCTCGACAAGAATGACCCCTGGACGGAGTCTCTGATTCGCGTGTCGGACAAAGCAAGGCGCGCTGGCAAGCATATGGCCTTGCACACCCATTTCAATCATCCCGACGAGATATCGTGGATCACAGAACTAGCTAGCCGCAAGCTGCTAGAGTCAGGCGTCACCGTTCGCAACCAGACCGTCTTGCTTCGTGGCGTTAATGATAATGTCGATACAATGTTGACTTTGATCAATAAGTTAGCCAAAATGGCGGTTCAACCAGTGAGTGCTTACTGACCTTGGAGAAAAGAGACTAGCTGTTAACTGAATGACTAGTATTATATTTACCAATGTGATATGGTCCCGAAGATCGAGCACCTCCGGACGCCCCTGTCTACCTTGCTCGACATCGAGTCACAGATACAGGGCACGACCGCGGGGTTCTACCTGCCAAAGTGTGTCGTCGACCTTCCCGGCGGCGGCGGCAAGCGGCTAGTGTCCCTCTACGAGTCCTACGATCGCCAAACCGGCGTTTCCACATTCACCCAGCCAGCGATCAAGGGCAGAGGAAGGGACAACAGGGTATATGAGTACCATGATCCCATGGTGCTAAATGATTCAGCTTGAAATAGTTGTCCTAACTCTACCGAGGACGGGGGAAAGTAGCTAGGTAGTTGGGGGGTCCATTAGCGAGTTTAGGTGTCTTGTCAAAGACCAGTGTCGAAATCTAAGGGCCTATGGCCTTCGCGATGTCTTGGATCAGATAGGCTAGGTAGCCTGCAATCACATATTGTTGTTTGGATAGGCATCGTTCTACTCCTCCGCCTTCCAATATCGTTCTGCCGTTCCTAGGCGTTCGGCTCTGATGTTAGTGATATTTCCTTGCTCGAGTATGGAGATGCGGATCCGTGACAGGGCCCAGCGCTCGGGGTCCGTGAAGGATTCAGGAATGTGTCGTTGAGCGGACCATACCTACCAATAGATCCAGGTCTATCTCAGGTCCATACTCGTAGGTGCAAGGATGGGCATGCTATAACTGGCACATACCACATATTTTTGCATGTTATGTTATTTATTCTGAAAGTACGCTCCTCGTGGGTGATAGAATTGCCCGCCATCGCAACGCAACGCAACGATGGTTTACATATTCAATGTACATATTCAATCATGACAAACGCTCCCACGTGCATTGCAAGGTACCTACGTAAGGTTGTAGTACTTTCGGAGCTCGGAGCTCGGGCCCAGGGGCACAAGCTTGTTAGTTCCAAGGTAATGTTCCAAGTTCCAATATAGACTAAGTAGATCAGTTGTACTATCGTGGCCCTAAAGGCTGCTAGGAATACATGCATAATACTATAGGGCCCTGGTGAGTTCTGGTAGGCCACGTTTTTTTGCGGGTGGACCCTGAAAACCGCTGGTTTCTTCTCCAGTTTCTTTCCCCATACGGATTATGAGAGTTTCGTTCGTCCCAGCTTGGGCTACTGCGGGCCAGTGGCCTGTAGCCTTTCACATTCCACTCTTTTAAGCCCAAAGCCCATAGGCGACAGGCTCGCCGTGGTAACTTGGGTTAGGTGTAGGGGTCCAGGATCCTGAAATTCCCAGCTTTCAGGAACCCGCTTCTGTCAAAGTAGGTACTAAAGTACACTACATAACGTACCTAGGTATTCACAAGAGCTTCGTCAACTTTGGTAGGATAATCTCTTGCACTTGCACAGGCTTTTTTTTTTCTCTTCTCCTTCGTCGCACTTGAACTCAACACGAGATTCTATTTTCATTCCTTCAACTCTTAAGACTTTAATTCCGATACCGATAATGTCTTCACGCGGCAATCCACAGATCTGATTTGACTCGCCTCGATCTGTCTGACCTAAGAATGCTTACTGTCCAAACCAACCAACCTTGCACACAATAATGCGGCCTCGCACGAGTAGCAAACTCGCAGACGGGAACTATCCAGACCCCCAACCGGCCCGAGCCAACCTTAGTAGCACCGTAGACTACCATCGGAGTCTCCTCGACCAACACCGGCAGCAGCACGAATCGACACGATCATCAAGACACACGCAGCAATGCCATCCGAGCCCCAATCATTCGCGTGGTTCGCTCCGACAATGGCTACCACTATCAAATGCTAGGAAAACAGGATCGGCGACGCATAACAAAGATACCACGAGGAAATGCAACAAGACAAAGAATGAGAAGGATCAGAACAGCCTCGAGGCCTCGCCATACCCATACCCACACCCGCATCTTACTCGAAAGGATCTGGAGGAATTTGAGGCTCTTCCGATTGCCATTAGGCGAAAAGTAAGTTGTGATACTTTTTTGTTTTGTTCTTTTTCTACCGTGGTACCTGCAAAGCAAGAAAAAAAAAAAGAAAAAAAAAAAGGCTTGTCTCAATTCTCATGTTCTACGATGCCGACATCCTTTGTTGGCTTGACAGGCAGACAGGCCATTGGCATCTTGTGGGGTACCTGTTTCTTTCTGCCAGGTCCGCCAGGTCCTCTTTTCGGATTGGGCAGTCTATGTGAACGTGGATTGCAGAAACGCGCCGTCGTGTGCGTGGCAAGCGTTTCTACCAATTGGGAGATTCGTAGAGACGACTTGGGAAAAGGGGAGGAGGGTTGCTAATGAAGCTGCACGGCCATTGGCCAATACGCTAGCGAAGCATCAGTCGCCAGACTATCGTTAACCTAGCTTGGAGTCCCAGTCTGGGAGTGTAAGCCATCTGGGCCATCTGGGCGTAGATGCGCATAGATGGGCAATATCAATGCCTGCACGCTGCAACGCTTTGGGCCACTCGCAAGTGCTGTAGCTTCATGCATGCATGGATATATGCTAGCTACGCCAGCTATGCCCGTTCCTGCAGCAAAGCACATTTTCACCCGTTCCACTTGCATTTACATATAGACTTTCTGCCAGTGCTTTTACTAAATTCCTCCCCTCTCTTTTCTATAGTACTTCTCCACCTTGGAACGTTTGCGTCTTGCGCAGTCCTCTGGAATTCTGGACCGCCCCAAGGAACGTGACGAACTCATCGAACACAGGGAGCCTAGGGACGCCGACAACCAACTTTGTCGACGCCATAAACTTAGGGGAGCATCCCTCAGCGACGTCACCGCCGGCAAGCCACTGGGACGCCCAATTACTTCGCCCTCGTACCGGGATCGCGACCACGCTCACGCTCACGCTGTCTCGGTCGATACGGCCTTTCTCGCCAAGCTCCCCGCTAAGATTAGAGAAAAGCATCTTACTAGGGAGGAGCAAGTCATTGTCGCTAAACAATTAAGACCCAGCGTCATCCTGGATGCTGCCGACGAGGCCATCTTGAAGGTGGGCCGTGCGAATAGACGCCCAAGCCCTCCTATCTACCCGCCGACTTTGTCGTCGTCAGCGAGACCTAGCATGGAGTCTCTGGCGAGCAACAATGCTTCTGCTGGCGCGCACGATGCGCTCTACGATAGCTTCCGATGGCTGGATGAAGATGAGGACCTCGACCTGCGCCTCACCCTCGATGATTATCACGTGAATCTAAGGGAGACGGTGTCTTTGCCTCCTAAAGAAGTGAGGCCCCCTTCGTTCCGTCGGCACTTATCCTTCTCCAAGATCCCGTTCGGTCGCACGTCGATTTCTTCGAGTCGACCCGGCACAAAGGACGCCGCGCACCCTATGGCCAACGCGCCAGTCCCGAATCCGGCCGTTCATCCACAAAATGGACGGCGGAAATCAAGAGCGCTGTCCCTTATCACCCCGAAGAACACTGCGCACGAGTCGATTGCATCAATTGACCCTGCAGCAACGCACTATCAAGATCCCGAGGCGCGTCTGAAGTTGCGAGTCTACCTTGCATCACCCCAGAAGTTTGACGAAGCCATTGAGTTTGGTTTCCCGTCGAATGATGCTTCTGCTTCTGCAAGCCCGTATAGAGACGCACCGAGCGTCAAGGGCCACAGGCGTGGGATGCCCTCCATAGACTCGGAAAAGTTCAAGACATTCCTTGCGGACGATCAATCGTCTACTTGCAGCGACGATGCGTCACTGCCAGATCCCGAGTCGCCTAGAACCCCGCAGACGCTAGATAAACATGTGAAGCCTCTCCAACTGACTGGCGACGATTATCATTCGTCCAGGGCTCCCGACAGCTATGCGCAAGCACCTGCGGCTTCCCGCGAAATGACGTTACGTATGACGCTGACGAGACCCGACTTGCGGGCTCGCGAAGATCAAATGTACGGATGGCAGAAAGAGTCGCGGCAATATCCAGGAAAACTATCTCAGACTTGGTCATCACGCGACGATACACCTACATCTGCGTATGCCAAAGATGGCCCCAAGGAGAGCATGGACAAGATCTTTGCAGATATTGATCAGGAGCTAGGCATTCCGCCTTCTACAGACGGCAATGCCGTGAAACGTTTTTGGAATCGAGTCCGGCGAAATTAAGTCATCGGCACAATCCAGCTGTAGCTGCGTCGAAAATTGTTTATGGCGAAAAGTAACTCTACTACGCCTACCCAGTTTTTCAATTCGTTCCACGATATAGCCGTTCCCTCATTATATTTATGGCGAACGCAGCTCGAAAAACATCACCCGCCTTTATATACCCACTTCGTTGGCTCGACAGGCTTGCGTACTTTGTCTACTATTCTTTCGCCACGTCATGGGCGCGTAGGCGATTGTAAAGGAAACGATTGACATAGGAATTGCAAGTATTATTTATGCCTTGGCGTTCGTGTTTGTGGAATATTCATTGCCAGGAGTTACGAGGGGATTGGTTTTTAGCGATTGGGGAGATACTCAAAATGCTGTTGTCCCCCTTTTTTTTTTTTTTTTTGGTTGCAAGCTTAGGCAGCCCAGGTATAAGGTGCCGAGGCAGCGAGGGCATGGGGCTCTGAAAACCACCCTCCTCTTCTACTCCCCTTGCTTAAACAGGCTTGGGAGATGCACATGACGGTTACCATCTTAGCCTGGAGTGTACCGAATATATTGTCTACCTACGTACCTAAGATAGATGAATTTAGGCCCCGGTGGACTCCGTGTCTCCGAAGACCGCCCTTTATAAGCTGCACTAATGGCCCGAGAATGGTGATAGTTGATATAGCGTATATGCTATCTAAGCCTAGAGCGGCGACCGGTGCATATATAGGCTGGTTTGGTGTCATGCGGAACATGCAGATCCCAGAGGCCCGAGCGGTGAAAACCTAGGGACCTTACTACGTTCGTACTGCTATTGTTTTCTCCGAGATGAACTATTTATGTCGCGAAAAGCAGATCGACCGTTGTTATTTATTATACCTTGTATGTGCGTGCGTGAGCTGCGTGTAAAAAGAGGAGGCAGTGGTAATATAGGATTCTGGGATAACAACTTTTACAGTGCCAATGATGTCGCGTTCCACACGCTTAGTTTATACGTTGTCCCACCTACCTATGTATGAGGTATGTATGTAAGTGCGCCCGACAGGACGGACCTAGGCTGTCCCCTCCCTTTCTGCAGGTACGCGTAGCGCCACGCCATGATCGTGATCCCTTAGCTCCAGTCCCTTAGCTCCAGCAACGTTGGGCGGTTTGGGTTTTCGTTAGGTCCGCCAGGTGTGTGTAAAGGTGTCGTGTAAGCCATATAGGGGAGAAGCGTAGGGGATCGGGGTCAAGAATTGGAATTGCCGTTCCTAGGCAGTATGGATGACATTCCATGTCCATAAGGCGACGGTCGACGGAACAGGGCAAGCGAAGCCAGATAAGATCAGGTCAAGGGAGGGGAAACGCATGAAAAATGGACAAGGTAACGGGCAAAAAGGCCATTTCTATATGCATTTCACGTTTGACGTTGTATCCCGAGCCCCGAGCACGCTGCAAGGCGGGCCATGATGCATACACGGATGGTCACAGCAACACTTTCTCAGGGGAGCCTTGTCTTATGCTCCCTAGCCTACGTATGCTTTCGTTCGTCTTATCCTCCTTATCCCTGCGTCACGACCTACGGCCCGAGTGTAAAAGAACATGTCTTCTATTGGCTTACACTACACTGTTGTATCTATTCAACTATTACAAAGACTCGAAATCGGCGTAGCTACCCTGGAGTCGTCCTAAAGAGAGAAAGGGGAAAACACCGGTAGACGAGTTCGCAGCCGGTATGCACAGGCTTAGAATCGAGCTACCTTCGTTTCCCTCCGCTGAACCCCAAGGTCGGCATCAACAATACGAGAAAAGGAAACCGAAAGCCCTGCCCTATCGCGCTTTGCTAGAATAGCCTGTAGATAACGCCGACCATGATTTGGCCTTGTGTTGCCTACACTATTCTTCATCTAGATCATAAAAATGTTTTTCCTAGCCGACCCTCGCCGGTGCGCCTCTTGTGTGAATACATCCGACTGCAACCAACCCCCTACTCCGTGGCGACAAGGAAAATCAATATCTCCGTCGCTCACACTTCTTCGTCGCTGTCGTCACCGAGAAGCTCGCCTTCGTCTTCGTCCACGATGGCGTAGTCGCCTCTGCCCCGAGCAAAGCTATCTCTGGTCGTGAACCTCCGCTGGCTGCTTCCCCGTAACCAGCTGTACCTGCCACCACCGTCTCTGCTCTTAAATCTACCCAATGCGGAGCTGGCGCTGCGCCATAGGCTGCCTAGCAGAAGAGGTAGCGCGCCGATCACCGCTACCACCGCCGACACAGCTACCACCGGGTACTTGATCCACGGCGCGTCACTATCCAAGCCGGTCTGTTCCCCAAGTCGAATCTGCCCAAACTTGCTTTGCCAGTTGCGGTACACCCACCAGCCAGCCAACGACGCGAAGCAAATCGGGATGACGACAGCGAAGAAGATGGCCACGCCTGACGCTCCACGTTTCCTCTCGAATTCCTCCTCGTGACCGGGGCAAGGATGAGACTCGAGCACCTTGTCGGCCTCGAAGCCCCCTTTACAGGTTGTTAGCGGGATTCGACGGAAGCCACTGGGCTCGAAGTATTCGAATTCGTCTGGATTCTCCCTGCAGACCTGCTCCGGATCCAGCGGCTGAAGACCGTCGACGAGTTTACACTGCCCATGCTTGTCCATTTCAAAGTTATAGTCGCTATAGCAAAGTGGTTAGCACACATCCGGTAGCACGCACGTGCTCCTAGTTCTATTGCTGCGCTTACCATTCAAAGTCCTGTCGAGTGCATTCGCAGTTCTCAACACTGAACAGGGGCTGAAGCTTGCGGCTGTTGTAGCATTTTCTGTCCTTCTTTTTACGCAGATAATAGTTTTTATGGCCGAACAGACAATCTCTTGGTTGTAGAGGATGATGCGGCGACCACAATTCATAATCCGACTTCTCCTCGTCGTCGTCGTCGTTTTTGCACGGCTCACTCGCTAGGCCAGAAAAATCAACATTTACTGTGAAAAGCTTGCTCCCTTGGTGGCCCCAGAGGATGAAATTCCTCGACGAGCCAGAGCGTAGAGTCGTGATATCGGTGATGACAACATCAGTTTCCGAGAATGTATAATCTTCCCAAGTGTCTCCCTGATCGAGTGAGTAGGATATCGATTTGGATTTAGTATTTCTTTGCGCGAGAACCACGATGGATCCCTGGTCGCCGAAGGACCACGTCCAGCTCCCCTTCTTTACCATTTTCCAGCTAAGCCCAGCATCGGCCGTCATGAAGGTGTCGGCGTCTTTGGCATCCCCAAGGATAGGCCCGACATTGCCAATACCAAACATGATACCGATTGCCGACTCCGACGAGTACATCTTCCTATGATCCACTCGTTCGGTGTAGCCATGGATGTGAAGTGCACATGACTCATCGCCGGTTTCACTGTAGCAGCTGAACTTATTGCCGTCAAGGTCCCGTTCCGGAGGCGGTAGGAATGCCCAATTGGCTCCGTCGTTATGGCTAATTTTGGTCTGAAGCCTCTTCGGCTCCGAGTCGCTGTTGATGTTTTCGACAGTGTTGACCAGCACAACACCCTCTAAGCCGAGCATCTTCTCGAAATCGACATAAAAGCTCTCGTCGCAGTTCACGCCCCCGATGCTCAATACGTACGAAGTTCCGTTCGAGTTGCTCTTGAGGATTGACCCGAATGGCCGATTCTTCTCTTCCGAGGTTTCGACAAACAAATTGATCGCATGGGTTGAACTGTCCAGGACGGTATATTCATTTGTATGCGGGACCTCGATATTGTACGGGAAATGGGCCGGGGCATACTCTCGTCCATTTATACTGGCAAGCGCATTAAGCGTCTTCTCCGTCTTGTTTTCAGTAGCAACGACGATGAACTCGGCCGTGGTTGCGAAATTGATAACGTCGTCTAACGCCGCATTCAGCTCGTACTTGGGATAGTCGTCGCTGTACGAGAGCTGGAGGGGGTTATTTTCTTCATTATCTTCTCGCGTCTTCGCCAGACAGACTATCTGCGTTTCATTGCGGAATTTATATGCATTTGAGCCTGTAAACTCGCATTTTTCCACATATCGCTTCAATGTCCGCCAGTTATCGCCACGGTCCGTTGAAACAGAGGCTTCTAGGTGGCAGGTGCCGTCGATGCACTTCTTCCCATGCCAGATGAACCAATCCCTGCGATCGGGATGAAACGCCAGGGGCCACCTGTTCAATGATGTATCTGGTGGGTATTCTGTTTGAAACCAGTCGAAATGCTTTCCGTGATCGATAGTATAGTAGACTTTGTTCGTCTGTGTCAACAGAAAGGCCATGTCCTTGACGTAAGGGTGCGTGATAATAGCATAGATTGATTCCTTTCCGGGTAATTTGGCCTGGGTCCAATTCTTGCCGTGATCATGCGTGACAAAAACATTGCCAGCCACTCCAGTGCTGGTTTTGTATGGCCTAGCAATGATTGTTTCATCGTTCTCACTACTCGATTCGCCCCTCTCGAGATAGTGCTTGTCGAAATGATCAAAATCGCCCTCGAAAGGCCACTGAACATGTTCGATCTTATCGCTACTAGGCCCATTCGTCAATCCTTTAGCATCAGAGCACTTCCACTCTTTCTGTTTATCTTTCTGGTCACCTCCAGTACGCTCGCATTCGTTTCCAGGTATGAGGCGCCAACCAGAAGACCCCATAAACGTCTCTTCTGGGTTGTCCGCCTTGCAAGCGCCTTCGGGTGCCACAATAGGTCCAGCAGGTGTACATTCGTCACCGTCTCGCACAAAATTGAAATCGCATTCAAAATCGGCATTAGTACACGGGCACGGAGTAAACTCGGGAATTGGATCGTTGAACTCTTCTTTTATGAAGCAATTGGCGTCCTTCTTGCGCCTACGATACTTCTGCTTGTGGCCCATTACACAGCTCGAATTGCCGTCATCGTCAACCCGCGCGGACCAGTATTCCATGTCACTTTCGTTGCACTTGTCCTCATGTAAGCCCTCGAAGTCGATCGAGATGACGTAGTAACCGGTCGGTGAGGTTTTTGACCCCTTTCGAGCAGTGAGTATGAACTTTAAGCTAGTCGAGTCTTGAGTGGTTGTCAGCGTCCAAGGAGAAACACTTATGTCGTCGGGCAGTTTGGTCTTCTCCCAGTTCTTGCCGTGGTCCAATGAGTATCTGATCTCTTTCACATCAGCATCCTCGCTATCCTTGACCGCGAGGAGGATAGACCCTTGGTCACCAAATTCGTATTTATGAGGTCCCGTTGGTCCCTCTATCCATGTCCTGCCAGCATCGTCTGACACATAGAGGTTCGACTCCCAGTAGCCTTTTAAGTAATTGCCATCATTGCCGTTGCCCATTATGAGGCCCGGAGCGGGACTTGAGAAGACAGGGCCGACATTGTTGATTTCAGTGACGGAATGCAGATGAATTTCTTCATCGCCCGTCGTGACAGATTCGAAAGTCCTCCCATCATCGAATGTGATCTTGGTCTTGATCTTTTTCTCGACCTTTTTCTCGCCCTCGTCAACGTCATCCTCCACCTCTTTCCAATTGTCTACCTGGTTGATCAAGAAGACGCCTTGGATGTTGGACACCTTTTCAAAGTCGACGTTAAAATCCAAATTGCGATTTGTATGCTCAACATTTCTGGTGAAATAGGTGCCATTCGAGTTGCTCGTTAGTAAGGTACCCATTGGTCTGGACATTCGCCTGCTTGTTTTGACATCGATCTGGATACTGTAATTGGTACTCTCCAATACCGTATACGAGGTTTCGAGAAGGGGATGATCGTGAGGGAAGATGGCACGGTGCCACTTCATGGTATCGCCACTCACGAATAATGCCATCTCGGCTGTGCTGCGCGATGTAGCAGCTACTAGGAGGTATTTCTTGACTTCGACTATGCTCACGACGCCTCGAATGGGACCGTCGCCGTTTAGATTCGGTTCGTATTCTTGGATAGCTCCGTCGGCCGCTTCGGCACTAAAGTAGTTGTCGGAAATGAGCAGGCGGTTTTCATCCTGAGGTGAGAATATACCACCCCTAACAACACATAATATTCTCTGCTTATCCAAGTCTTCTTGACCTGTCGTGAAAAGCGGCGATGACTTAGCCCACCAGCAACCCTGAGTGCGCCCACGTAAGAATTTGGCATCCTCTTCGAAACCGTTCGTGGTGTACATGACTAGCTCCTCGCAGTAGAAACCTTCGCATTCCATACCAGTGAAGAGGATTCTGTCGGGATCAGTAGCGTGAAATCGCATCCATCGACCGATGGTCTCGGTAAAGTCGCTCGTGTACGCATCGGTAAAGAAGGTCTTCCAGGTTTCTCCTCTATCGTCTGTTTTCCAGTGAACATTGCCACTCGTCAGAACATAGGCTCGCTTGTTGTCATATTCATGCATAACTAGGGCGACAGCCTTGTCGTGCTCGATTCCATCCGCCTTTGACCAGTTCGCGCCCCCATCGGCTGATCGCCAAATGGTGCGTCCATAGGCTTCTTGAAACAAGACAACGTTGGAACCCTTGAAGTAATTTAGGTTGTTCGGAGGATTCTCGAATTCCTTGGCGACGATAGTAGGGCCGTCGGCAGCATGAACGGTCGAGGCCGTCGATAAAAGGGTGGCGAGAAGGAGAACAACCGACCAGATTGACGCCGCCGCCCCCGAAGCTCCCCTAGCCCTCATGGTTGCGTGAGTGTTGGCGCAAAATCGGGTGTCATGACAAGATAATTTGATTATGTGCCAAGGCTCGACTTGAGATGGATGAGGGCGACGATTGGGAGGTTTCGAATAAAGAGATGTGGAAGCAGAGCTCGAATTTAGGGATAGGTAGCTACGATTACTAGATAGTATAACGATGACGAAGCTCTGGAGGCGATGATATGACAAGGGCGTTCTTTCCTTAGTTTCTTAGAATGGAAGAAGAAAAAAGATGATTGACATTTGGTAGTAGATGGATTAACGTTGGATATTGATTATCGCGTTAAGTGTCATCAGTCGTCTGTTGTTCGGTACAGGCTTTACGGCTGGAGGCTACAGCTCCTAAGTCGACCCTAAGTCTCAGCTTTCCCAATGCGCCGCGCGGACATTCGGGGACCCACTGTAGGCAAGGTGCGGCGCTTGCACTTCGCCACAGATAGGGATCAATGTCATTGGTGTGGCTGAGTTGGCAACAGATGGCCTTTATACACCACTAAGACGTCGGATGTGTTGTATTGTACGTGTGTATCTCCGCCTCGCTCATTGCAATTGAGACGCACATATTGATTGGATAGGTTGTATATCTAGTATGTTCCTCTCTATGTCGACATTATTAGTACCAGACGCAAGACGGAATAGTAGAACATACCTTAACGTGATAACTTTACTTTTTGTAAATCACACCACAACAACTCTTAAATACATTTATAGATTCAAGTTCCTAATGAACTAACTCATAATTGAGAATTTAGTTATCCAGGAATTACGTAACTTGGATTATACATATCCGGCTGCCTTTTAAGCCTCTTTTGCAAGTAAATGCTAAGGAAAGATACCGTAGGTACTTAACAATTCATGGCTCAGGAATGACGGCAACTCGACGGGTAAAATCAGCTAGTCAACCAATTGTAATTCTTACCGTGTCTAAACTGTGAGCTTAAGAGATACCACCGGAGCCACCCTCCTCTTTCTATTTTGAAACAAAATGAAACCCTGCAAAACTGAAACGTACCATTCCTAGAATGCACAGGTGCGTTTCCACATATGTCGCCCGAGCTCAGGTACGACACCATTTTCCCGAAGTATGGAGTGGTAGGTATTATATATAGTACGAGGGTCAATCGCAACGGTGCAAGGGCAATGCGCATCTAGCAAAAAGGAAAAAAAAGATTGAGTCCTCCTAACTCATGCGACTTTTCTATGTGAAATGGGCACATCGACTTTAGCCTCCAATACCCTGGTATGCAATAGCGTATTGTATAAGTGCATGTATGTATACAAGGTGGGTAACTCGTAAGGCTAGGAAGCTCACCCACTGGGGGCTTCATTCTAAACTCCTGAACCCCTCGCCCCACTAATTAAATCTCCGGCCTGAATTGGCGACAACATAACGGGAAGACGCGTGAATTGCGCTTCCCCATCTAAGCCTTGGGATGATTCTGGAATTTCTACTAGGTAGGTAGTTTACTTATTAGGTCCCTATCTTATAGTCTTTAGATGCTTAGCTATGTCATGCATATGTAGCTTAGGTAAGGTAAACTCAACTATACATCTACCACGAAGCAAGGCAAAGGGATAGAAATACTACATACCTAGGTAGGTAGTATAGGTTATCTGATAATGCACAACGAGGGGGTTGATGGAAAGAAGGGGCTGAAGGGGCTAGATGTAGACAAGCTAAACAGGGTTCTTAGATGTAAACAGAGGAAAGCGAGCTAGAAGCGTCTCATGTTGGGTTCCTTCCTTTTTTGCCTCCCCTCTTCATTACTTAGGTACGGCTGCAGCTGTAAGCTGTAGGTACCTACAGACAGTAGAGAAGGCAAGTACCTAAATAATAAAATAATAAACAACTGCAAACGCTTTTCTTCATCCCGGTAGTCACTAGTGACGCGACGCTCACTCTTCTCTGTCACCTTCGCTTTTCATCATCTTCCCCTTCCCGTCCTTTTTCTATCCTCGTCCTCCATCCTCATTCTCTTTACAATACAACTCTTTACACATCTGTTCGCGGCGTAGTCTCTTCTTGCTATTAGCCGCAGCCTTATCTGTTTGCCTTCGCTGTCAAAACACGCGTCGCGTAGAAACGACCAAGTCACATCCAAACGTACACGCTGGTTAACCAGAATACATCCATTATCATGGCGCTGGTAGCTGTATACAAGCAGTTCCTCGCTGCGCCAAACTCGTCCCAACTATCCCCTGAAGCTGCCATCCACTACATCACAACCACGACTAGCTTTAGAGGTTCTACCGACGTAATCAAGCACTTCAGCACTTTAGTCAAACAGCTCAAGAAGAAGAAGGAAGACATCCTGTCTGCTATCGAGGGTCAGAATGCAATTGTTGTAGAAATCGACACCGCCCTCGAGTTTCTTACTGGCGGCGGTCCTTACCTACCGGGCCTTGACGACAACTTCCTGACTGACCGCATTGTCTACTTTCCTATTGTACGTTGTCCCACCTCACACGGCGTAGCCTAGCCAAGGGGCAAGGCTTTGGCTAACCTACGACTTAGATGCACATTGTCTCTTTCGACAAAGATGGCAAGATCTTACAGATCCGCCAGACCTGGGATCAAGGCTCCCTACTTAAACAGCTCGATATCATTGGGAAATCGGGTCGCAATTGGCCAATCTGCGACAGCACGGAGCAGATCAAGTTGATTGAAATCGCCGTCAAGTCGACTATCAGTGCCGGTCCTGACCAGGACCCCGCTGACCTTGTCGTTCGTTCTCGCGGGAACTCGACTAACGCTTTGCGCGATCCCCACGCTTCGCTCGCCTTGTTCGCCCCCCGCGAAGAATCAGATGAGAGCATTGCCTCGGTCATCTCCCCTAGAGGCGGTGCTCGGCCGCGGCAGCGCGATTTTGCCGAGATCTTCGGTGATGAACCGGTCGAAACTCCCGGTCGCGAGCGATCCGAATCACCGAGCAAAGCCATCGCTCCTAAAGCAGGTGCCGAGAAGAAGTTCCAACCAAGCCGCCTGTTTGAGGATGAAGGAGCTGAGGAAGAGAGCGACTCGCCCGAGGCAGTAGCGTCCCCTAGTCGCTTCATCCGTCCCAATCCCAAGAAGTACAATCACTTCGACTTTGCAGACGGCACTGACGAACCCCACGACGTTCCTCAGACGAATGACCCAACCTCCAAGAGGACTAAACACTCTAGCCAATGGTCCTTTGACGATTTCAATACACCACACAAAGCTAAGCCGTCCAAGACCTTGGCCTCGCGACACCAGGACGTTCGCCATTGGAGCACTGAAGATGACGAGGTGCAGGAGAGCCCAGAGCGCAAGCCTGCACCCGTTAAGCCTCGTCGTGATGCTGAGACACATTTCGAATTTGTAGACGATGGCCCTAGTGCTGAGCCCCGTATAACGCGACCTCGTGGAGCGACTCATAACAATGGACTTGGGCTGTACAAGAACAATCTGTACAGCGAGAATGGAGAGGAAGTAGATTCTCTTGATGAGCCTCAACCCCTAGGAGCCATTACGAACTTAAAGGACCGCGGTCGAGATTTCGAAGCCCACTGGGCTATGGCAGACGAATCCCCAGCTCAGAAGCCCCAATCCAAACCCCCGGTAGGCGAAGACAGGAAGAAGGCCGTTAAGATGATGGACGCAAATTGGTCGACATATGATCAGTCACCTGTACAAAAGGAGAACAAGCCTGTCGCAGTGCGCAAGATCGATGGCGAGCGAGGGATCCATATTGGCGGTGACGGAATGGGTGGCGGCAAAGGTTCCAACCGCAACTGGTTATTCGGTGATGAGGACGACGTCCAAACTCCCAAGCCTGCCCCCAGGGGAAGGCCCGCAGCCGCGAAGTCGGGCGGCTTCAGCTGGGATTTCTAGGCGACCCAGCACGATCCCCGACGCTGAAAGACGTCTCAACGAAATGGTGATGACGCGAACATTCCTATTTATGAACGAAGATGCCTAGATGCCGCTCACGAATTACGAGAAGAATGCCCGAAAGAGAGTTTTTATGTGTTTGCGTGATGGAATTCATAGGATACCTGCCAGCCTGTCGTGCTTCGGACGGGTGGACTAGGCCGCCGGGGTTTTGAGTATAAACTCGTGCGAACTAGAAACAGCTTGGTCATACAAAGTAGGCAGGATCATGTTAGAATATATTGTAGCACTGAAGATTGGTAAGGCGTACGGTTCAGCCACTGGATTCGCCTGGGGGGGATTTACGAGTCTGTTATCGTTTTCCCCGAGTCTTGTACGATTTGCACCTTTCATGTACATTCTGTCGGGTCTGATGGTTTCCTCCCCTTTTTTTATACTCCGTCTGAAAATACGAATGCTTAGCAAAAGTGTCAATAACAATGTAAAAACCCGATTCTCGGTACTACTTAAATTTGTATTCGTCAGTGTAGGATATGATAAACACCTAACCACGTAACTACATACACGGCTGTTGCATCCAACTTTAGAGAACTATCGATTCAAATTCAAGCAATAGCTAATCTAGGACTGATTGCAATTAAAATATTGCGGCCATGGGGTTGTATCGCCACCGACAATCACGATAGGTCTTATCATCATATACCAAAGAAAAAGAAAAAAGAAAAAAGAAAAAAGAAAAAAGAAAAAAGAAAAAAGAAAAAAGAAAAAAGAAAAAAGAAAAAAGAAAAAAGAAAAAAGAAAAAAGGAATTGCAATGCTCATCATTAACACCTTGGGGGATATTGTCTTGTGTCAGTTTGAATGATACATACGAGACTGAACCTTTCTATTAAGCAAGGGAGAGCCTAGGGGGATCATAGTCCCAACAAATACCACATCCAAGCGCCTCGCTCTAGTAGTATCATACATTTGTAATCCAAAAAGTCGAAATCTTCGTCCTCACCTCATGTAACCAATTCAGAATCCCCTTTGGCATTGTGCCCGCTCTTACACCGTCTCCGACGAACCGATGAATATCGCGTACCAGCCCGCTAGCACCTAGGTATATAAGCCAGAACATGAAATCGTAAGAGAGGCGTCATAAAGTACAATAGAGTATAATTTTTTAACATAAAAATTTGTATAGCCTTTTCCATTTAGGCCAACCCCTCCGCTCCTCAGCTTCCTGCGTGAGGAGAATAGGCAGGTTGAAATCTCGCCGCCCCGTGTCGAGGTCCATATCGTCGACTTTTATGAAAGAGGTCCGGGCGAAGTAGCGATGTGCTACATAGGACACTACGACGACTGGGACGGCCATGAACTGGAGGAAGAAGTTCTGGGCTAGATCGCTAGGCGACTGGTCACCCCAGTCCACGGGCCATGCGCCGACCCAAAACTGGGCTACTAGCACCAGCAGATTGAGAATGAAACCGAGATAGGAGCCAAACACGCCACACTGCGACTTGAAAGCCAGCTCACGGAGGCTGTGACCTCTCTTTGCCCAGGCTCTGCGGAACCGTATGTGCGCTAGACAGATAGACGCCCAGGTGAAGATAGACGACAATCCAGATATGGCGACGAGCCAGTCCAGCACAACACTTTGCTCGTTTAGATTGGCAAGATAGGCTAGCAAGCCCATCGAGGATGCGACCACGATAGAAACCAAAGGACGTCCACGACGGTCGACATAAGATAAGATTTTTGGCGCTTGGTTTTGGTCGGCGAGGGCGGCGAGAGTTCGCGAGGAACCGAAGACGGACGAGTTGCCGACGGAGAGCACGGCAATCAAGATAACAACGTTCATGACCGACGGCAGGACTTCGATGCCGGCATTCTCGATGGCGATGACGAAAGGAGACGCCGCCGTTTCCGAGCCGGGAATAAGCAAACGCGGATCGTCGTACGGCACGAGCAAGCCGATAAGAAACAAGGCTACAATATAGAACAAAGTAATTCGCCAAAAGACCTGCTTGATAGCCGTAGGCAGGGATTTGCGGGGGTTGGCCGTCTCGGCTGCGGCGAGCCCGACTAATTCTGTTCCGGCGAAAGCGAAAGCAGAAGTGACAAAGACGCTGCAGAGGCCCTTGAAGCCGTTGTGAAACGCGCCCGGCTGCTGCCAATACGAAATCCCTATATAGCCGCCTCCCGGGACACCTCCAATATTCAAGACAATCCCGAGCAGTCTTTTGAAGCGACGAAGGTCAGCAAGCACGCAAAGGCTCAGCGAACGGGATAGAAGGCGTTGTGTTATCTTACATGAAGCCAATAACGGCAATCACTTTAATGATGGCGAAGATGAATTCGGCTTCACCGTAGCCCTTGATACCAAATAAGTTGATGCCAACAACGGCAGTCAAGAATATGGTGACGAAAATAGCCTTGTTTAGATCAGGGTTCCAGTACGATATGGTTACAGATGCTGCGATTATTTCCAGCGGGAGAGCGACTAGCCATTGTAGGGCGTAACTGACAGGTAGTGTAAGTGATCTTCAAGGTATCACAGGCGTGAGAGAGGGGGCGAGAGAGAAAAAGACGTACTTCCAGCCCATAGCAAATCCCCACGAAGGATCCAAGAAACGCGTCGAATAGGCAGAGAAGGAGCCCGCAACTGGAAAAGCGACAGCGAGCTCGCCGAGAGCTTGGACGGTACAATACAGCATACAGCCGATGAAGAGATAGGCCATCAGCAACGAAGCCGGACCGCCAACTTGGAGAGCACGGCCCGAGGTCACAAACAAGCCAGACCCTTGTTGGGGGAGGGAAGAAGTCAGCCGAGCCGTTCGTCTACAGCAGGATTACAAGTACCATCTTGCTATGGAGGCCTAAGTACCTATGGAGCCACCGATGGCAATCATCTGCAGATGTCGGCCTTTCAATTTCCTGGCGAGATGCGATTGCGCAGTCTGGAGATTGGCCAGTCGTACATCGTAATAGTGCGACTGCGAGCCCCTCCTGGGCAGTATAGGGCGGTGCAGCTGGGTAACTTCGGTGGCGTGTATCTCGTCTAGGGGGTCTTCGGGCGTGATGCGCTGGGAAGGGTCTCGTCGGAACCCGTCGACTATGCGGTCAAAGAACCGCGGAGGCACCGCCTCTTCGTATACAGGCTCACGCATGGTGTAGCTGCTTCCTTGCGCGAGAGAGTCCTCCTTGATGGGAAAGATATTCATCTCGATTTCGCGATTGGATGGCGGCATGATGGTTCATTGGGAATCCACCGCCGGAGCGGGGAGGTGGGGGCAAGTGCTTGTAAGCAATCGGATGTGAACGGTGATGACAATCGTCGGATTAGTACGGAGTCGGTCGGCGGTTCTATGCGTCTATGAGTCTATAAGTCTATGAGAGAAGATTGACGAAGGGGAAGGGGGGGAAAAACATGAAGATTCAAGTTCAGACTATGGGCAGATGGGGGGGAGCCGACGAGGTCCACAGGTCCAGTGAAGCAAAAGCTTATCAAAAGTACCTAACGCGAGCTAACTGGCAGACTGGGTACGGGTACCTAACCTTGTAGGTCCACATGCATAACACTGATACCTCAACTAAGGCGAAAGCAGCCAAGACCAAATCCGCCTCGCCTGTAGGTCTCCAGCTGGCTTAGCGTGGGACAGGATAGATAACGTGCATGAGCTACCTGTTATGTGGTTCTATCCCTTTTTTTTTTTTTTTTTTTTTTTTTGTATGCGAGATCAGATAAATATATGTACGTACCTTGCATGCCTCACGTAATATGCCTCGATGTTACATGTGTATCATACATTTGAATATATCATGTAGGACATGACGTTGGATTGGCTCTACTAAACATACCTCGAACCTGCTGAGCAAGTAGAAATCCGTATCCTTTGTACGATGACGGCCTAACCAACGCTTACCGGCAACGTGACTAACTGTTGCGTGTCTTGGGGCAGATGGCAGATGGCAGATGGGGGTCAAGCATAATAGATTTTGTACATAATGCCATATAATATACAGGCCTGACCATATACCATATACCATACGGCAAGACGCCGACCAAAAGAATCCAGAAGCTACCTTACTCCAATAATGCTTCTAAAAATTGGCAAAGACATATATATGCAGTGCACATGCTAACTATTTCACAAATCATTTAATCATCTTCCCGTTGGCGTCTCTCGGCTTCCGTTTCCATCCCGTCGAAAACAGCTGGCCCATATCGAACCGCGGAAAAGCGTGCGCCTCGGTATTGATAACAATCTTATCCAACGGAAGGAGGTCATTTGGTGAGAAGAGAAGATAGAAATACTTCAACGTCTCCGCCTAAAAGATAGGTATATAAGTTAGAATTTTATATCTGAAAAAAAAAGGGGGGGAGGGGGGCATCAACGTACTAGCCAAAAACTCTCCATGTTATCTCGCATCACCGGCGGCACCTTGTTCGCATTGGAAAGGCTCGAGAACCCTCCGCCTTCCGGCACGGCAGTGTGGTTCATGAACGACCTGAACATTTCCCAGCCCCATTCTCGATACTTGATGTCGCCAGTGATTCTCCACATATAGAACAGACTCTCTACCGTCTCCGGACGCTGAAGGTTGTGCACATCCATGGCGTGGACAGAGTAGTCCTTTCGCCATTCCGCTTCAGGACCCGCGTCAAATTCGACTGGTGGGTGGTGGGGGGCCCCTTCGGGAAGAGGGGGGTTGGCAATGTTGAAATAGGTAATCTCGGCCGCCAGACCAGTAGCCATCCACTTATACATGCCCCAGCATGTTTGCATCAGCTCCCTCGCCAAGTCCATGTCGGCCTCGTTCTTCTTTGTCCACGTTGGCTGCTTCTTCGCCTCTGCTTCCGTCAAACCACCCGTCGCAGCGAGAGCAATTGTACCGGGCATGAAACAGACCAGATGGTCCATCTTGGGCGACAACGAGCCCTTTAGCCCGTCGGGACGCTCTCCAATGATAGTGAATCCGGAAGGCTCTGTATACGTGACCAGATGCTTACGGACGCCACGTAGGGACTCGTCCCACATTTCCAGATAAACAGGTTCCTGCTTGTTCGTTTGCAGGTATTGCTTGATGAGATACTCGTAGTAAGAATCTCCTCGACTTCCTAGTCGAATATTATTACCTCTAAAGGTACCGTCTGTGGCGTAGATATAAATAGGCACCAGGCCGTCTTCGACACCGTTGTTGTCAACGACTTCCATCACTTTCTCGGCCTTGTCCCAGAAGTATTTCTCTCCGGTCAGCTTTGCAAGATATTTGAACTCGAGTTGTAGAGTAGTGGCTTCGGCAGTAGATGACGCGCCACCCTCGTCGTGAGCCGGTAAGCCTTCATACTTGCCGATGTTTACGCTTGCATAGGGAACACCGGAGGGAGAATCGAAGGCGGCCACAAGCCGGTCGGCTAGATCTTTTGCCTTCTCTAGATAAAGATCCTCCCCAGGTGCGCCTGGGTCATCCTCGGCCAGCGGGGCTAGATCCGGGAACTCATTGGAGAGATAGTGAGCCGAGAGAAGGCCACCTAGCATACGTATTGTGGTCTCAAAGGTGCTCACATCTTGATCCTGATCGTATGTCAAAGAGTTTGAGATCCATTCCCTTGCGTGGGTGACACGTGAGGTGAGGTTCATCAGGATCATGGTGTCTAGCGCATCCACGACGATCCAGCCCATTCCTTGCGGAGCCATCTGCTCACCTTTCTTAGATACCGGGTGGAATTGGTCGTAGCCTAGAGATATTTAGCACATGCTGGCGTATGAGGTAACGAACAACTCCAATGTCTTACCCCAGGCATATCGTTCATAAGCATCCCAACTTAAAGTGAAGGCTTCGACGACGCGTTCCCTCCTCTGAACCCAGTTCGCTGTCTTCCCCGACTCCGAGCCTGCAGTGAGCCAAGCCCACATAGGCGTCGAAGAGACGACAGTATCATGATGGCGACCGAATGCACCAAAATAGTACAGCAGCAAGAGCAGTAGTATGGCGAAGCCAAGTACGCGCTTTCTCCTCCATATGGGTCTGGCTCGTTGGGAGGCTGGGTATGCGTATGGCTTGTCCTTGTACATGGGGAGAGTGTTTCGATTATCGAAGAGGCCACCGACACGATCTTGTACACCTCCAAGCATGCCCGCGTTCTTGTTGGATTGTGACGAAGTTTTCCCACCGCGCGCAACGGCAGTACTGCCCCAAACGTGGTCCTCCACTATCCTCTGAGGGTTTCCGAACGAAGGGACATGTTTGGGAACGGTGAATGACATGTCAAAGTCGTCGACAGCTTGTTTGCCCTTCTCAATAGCATTAATACTAGCTCCGACGGCGCGTTCGGTAAGGTCAACGGCGGCACGGGATGCAGTGGTCTTGAGGATAGAGAGAGCGCTCTTTCGATGGGTGCCAAAAGGGTCGCGAACGTTCATCGAGCTAGCTTAGCTTAGCAACGACAAAGGATAACCATCAGGAGTCGATCGGAAGTGATACTCGTACAGAAAGAACTCGGGGGGGGGTGTTGCTGTCGTCGTAGCCGCTACGTGTATCGTACCCGGCAAGCTAAAAGAGCAGGGCTAGGCCAGGCTAGGACATCGACAGGATCATAACTATTTCTAAAGTCAGTCTTCTCTCTGAGCCCCCCTTTATAGAGTCTTATAAGACAAAGGCATAGGGAAAAGAATTCCTCTGGTCGATAGAGAGAGATAAATTAGGTATATTTATGTATGCGTACACATAAGGACACCGCAGCCAGTTTCTAACTTTTAACTTACAACGTTGTACCGACGGTTACTTTCCTAAAGTGGTAGTGGTAGAATGCAGGGATCTCCAGATGTAAATTGCCGCCGACTGTCCTAACCCTGCCGTCCATCCGGTACCTACCGTATATGAATCCCATCTGGTAGCTGCCTACTCGCATATATACATATATAGGTCTATATGCATAAACGTAACCGTAAAAGGGCGAAAGACTTTCTTTTACCTACATATGTACTACCTACCCCTCCACACACAATAAATACATGTAGTACAAGAGATACATCTTGCTACACCCACGGACGGGATGTCTATTGCGAACTTGAAGTTCAAGCTATCGTGGGAGCAACTTGATTTATGATTTATGATACTGGGCCATTGCGGAAAAATAACAGCAACAACTGCCGAAACTTCTCAGAAGCAGAGAAACCCAACATTAATGCACCTTTCCTGTGCAAACCATCACCCCATTTGCCCACGTCAAGGCGACTCAGTCGATGGTACTGCACAGATGAGATTTCACTTCCGGGGAAGTGAAAGAATATAGCAGTAACAGCCACTTGGGTTGACGAAAATGAATTCTTCCAACGTTCACCGTTCCACCTATCAGTGCTATCCGTATCTTACCAAAAGCGAATTTACCGAAGTCTGCCACTATCTAGATAGGAGGTACTGTCGGGCTACGCTGGGCCCTCTACGAAGACAATGGAGGCTGCATGTTCACACAGCACTGGAGTTGTCGTTCGAGGCCGGTCCAGGGCACACCACCTTTCTTCAGATTACCCGGCCTCTGGATGATGGAACCGCTATCGACTATGATCTTGCGGATAAGATGGGCGGTGTCTCTCTCGGCGAGGACGAACTTCAAATAGGGAGCGACGTTGCTATGATGGAGATGGAAGAGTCAGACAAGGTTGGCCAACCCACAGCAGAACTAGGTGTGGATTTGTTCATTTATATGTTTCCAGGAGGTCGTCTCTAAAAGACCATCTCGGGCCAGCTTTGACATCAGTCACGTCAAGTATGAGATACACCTCCACCCGACGTATCGCGCACCCTGCCTCTGGTTTAGTCTACATAACCTACTGCCCGGCGAGGCGGCTCTCGATATCGAAACCGTTTTCCGGCGCCTAGTCCCCGGGCAATTCGCGGATTCTCTCCGACAAGTAGGCCCGGTGGGCGGCATCTCAATCGATGTAGGTAAAGCTCCTATGCTGTCCAATGAGTCAACCTGTTCCTTGTATAGGGTATTTATTGTCTACCTTATGACTAATATGTGACGTCTACAGCATCACCCCATCACCGGAGTCCCTTCATTCTTCGTCCACCCATGCGCCTTAGGCGATGCCATGGCTGAGTTCGATTGCCCCAAGGAGGACTATCTCATGGTCTGGTTGGGACTGGTAGGAGGATGCGTCGGCCTCTGGGTCCCCAACCAATTGGCCATCGTTAATGCAGGGTAAGCCAGTAGTCGACCAGACGGGTGTGGAATGGGGCGCGACGAGCAATCTGTTACCGAGAGAAGGAGTATCTCTTTATAAGGAATTCGTTCGCAGGCAATGTATTAGCAAGACTTATTCGTCATCGCTGTCCTCCTCCATTGCCACGTCTTCATCACTATCCTCCTCTACCTCCTCTTCTTCACGGGGTCGCTTTTGTCCACGTGTATCGGGGCTCTTTGCGTCGGTTATCATGGGGTCCGATGCGTGCGGCGGCTTGGCAGGTAGGCCATGAGGAACAGGATTAACTGCTGATGTGCCGGTAGCGGTGGATGTTCCCGGTGCTGGAGCATTAAAGATGCTTTGCTGGGCTTCTGTCATTTCGACGTTGGTGGCGGCTGATCCCGGAAGCTTATAGGTGCCGTCTAGTTTCGCAATCATATCCGACTTGGACTTTGCGTATTGAATGTGCTGTACGTGGACTTCAATTAGACGGATTCAACACGGATACAGAGACGGGAGGGTTTCACATACCATCTCCCTGCCCAAGAACTGGAATGACTCTAGGGATCTCATTGCTTGAGTTGCTGCCTGCACG
Organism: Hypoxylon cercidicola; assembly: GCA_022578845.1. NCBI lineage: Eukaryota > Fungi > Ascomycota > Sordariomycetes > Xylariales > Hypoxylaceae > Hypoxylon > Hypoxylon cercidicola. The sequence continues at coordinate 330,870 of MU399522.1, forward strand.
TCGCGAAAAACGATATGAGCTTGCCCGCGCATCTTCATGGTCTTCAAGGCCACAACATCGAGAACAGGGCCGTAGGTGGAAAACAGCATGTAAAGGGCAGTCTTCAGGTCTGCCTTGTTTAGCTTAGAAGATGGCAGGTTGGTGACATAGAGCCTACAAGACAGGGTCAGCTAGGAATACACAGGTCAAGGGCGAAGGCATTACGTCTGGTTTGGTGGAACAGGAGGTATCTTCACGCCAGCCTTGGGATTGGGGGCTTGGCCTCTCGTAGCGGTGGTAGCAGCAGCCATGATGAGACAATTTAGAGAAGTTGACGGAATTTTGTTACTATTGTTGCGTTACTGCTCTCATCTTCCCATTCGGTGGTCGCAAGTTGTTGTAGGCCGGTAATAGACTCGGAGGCGGAGGCGCGTGCTTGAAGATGGTGCTTAAGAAGATCTCGTAAAAGTGCCTTATAATTATTATGTGGAGATGAGAATTAGCTAGAGCTACCTAGTTCTATCAGCCACAGGAGTTAGTGTGGCAGAGTGGGGGTTTGGGGGTTTATTGTGGCTTAGGTGACGCAACCCCTTCTTGTACCTCCCAATTTCCCAAATTGTCTCCGAGAGCTACAAACTTACACACTTACAAACTTAACATCTCACTCCTTCGCAACCAATCCCCAAGACCAGCCTTGACGTGGTAGTAGAGAGCTATACTCCTATCACTAGTGCCAAGTGCTAAGAGACAAAAGAAGGAAATCGTTATGGCTGCCCCAGAAGTCCACCATCTCTTCCATCGCCCTATTGCCGACCACTCCTTCTCGGCTGATCGCAAGACGCTCGCCGTAGCCAAGGACTCTACTATCGAGCTGTATGGCAAAGTCGGCAATACGTTTAAGCTGAAGGATGAGTTGAAGGGCCATGATAAAACCATAACTAGTGTTGATATCGCTCCGGGCAGTGGACGTATCGTCACTTGTTCCCAAGGTCTGTTTCCCCCTTCTTCCTCCTGCCAACGATTTTGGAGCGCCCCGTGATTGTATTCTAACACAACAACGTTAGATCGCAATGCTCTTGTCTGGGAACCTTCGCCTACCGGATATAAGCCCACCTTGGTCCTTCTTAGAATCGCTAGGGCGGCCACGTTTGTTCGCTGGTCCCCGTCCGAGACCAAGTTCGCCGTTGGTTCTGGCGACAGGGTCATTGCCATCTGTTACTTTGAGGAAGAGAATGATTGGTGGGTCTCTAAGCACTTAAAGAAGCCTATCCGAAGTACCATCACCACCGTCAACTGGCACCCTAACTCGGTGCTACTTGCTGCCGGCTCTACCGACGCCCATGCGAGAGTTTTCTCGAGCTTCATCAAAGGCGTCGACGCTCGCCCAGAACCTAGTGTCTGGGGCGAGCGTCTGCCCTTCAATACTGTGTGCGGCGAGTTCCTTAACAACTCTGCTGGATGGGTACATTCTGTCGCTTTCTCCCCAAGCGGTGACGCCCTTGCTTTCGCCGCCCATGATAGCAGCATCACCATTGTCTACCCCACTGCTCCCGAACAGCCGCCGAAAGCAGTCATCAGTGTCAACACCCAACTCTTACCATTCATGAGCCTGATATGGAACGGTGAAAGCGAAATCATTGCAGCTGGGTACGATTGCGAAGCGTTCAGGTTCCGAGGGGACGCGTCTGGATGGCAGCTGAGCGGCACGTTGGAATCCAAGGGACGGCCTGGCTTGGGCGACACTCGAGAAGAATCCGCCTTGAATATGTTTCGCCAGATGGACTTGAAAGGCAAGGTCAAAGACGACACCCAACTAAAGACTGTTCATCAGAATACTATCTCGACACTGCGCGTTTACGAGTCTGACGGTGGATCCGTCACTAAGTTTAGTAGTAAGTTCCTCTTCGAGGTCTTTGAATTCTAGTTGTGTCGAGAGACTAATAGGGCCTACAGCAAGCGGTGTCGATGGGAGGGTGGTCATCTGGCACACTTAGGCCTAGAGATAATGAATATCAGGACCAATTTAATTGTCTCAAAAACATGAATGATTCTGAACACTTTCTTGTCTGCCTTGTCCAGATTCCCCCGTGTTTCTTCTCGCAGCTACCTGACAGGTCTGGCATTTGCAAGCCCCTTAATCATATAGAGCACTGGAGGCCTAGGTATGCTTCGCTCGTCCCACTCGCCTATATACTTGCCGTCCTGCTAATGAGCAAGACCCCTCCTGTGCCCTCTCTAGTTTCCGTAGCATAATCATGCCAAAGTCAGCAACATCGCCAAGTGATTTCATATACCAAAGAAGTCGAGGCTCGTGTCCCCTCACTGTGTCCAGACAAGACAATTCGACTATGGATCTCGAAGAATATAAAGCTTCTGGCAGTTGCCAACGGCCTGGTTCTCTCTCCTCCGCTCATGTTCCTTGGGAGGTAATCAATCCTGTCTTGCCCGATTGTGGTCAGACAAGATGGCCTGTCACGCCCCCGAATTCTCAAATTCTTCACGGACACCATGGCCTACAACAAGGAACTCCATTTGGAAACCACGGCCCTCCGCCAGATTTACGCCATCTCTGCTCTTCTTGCCATTGCCAACTTGAGTCCTTGGATCCTAGTTCCGCCTGTCTTTCCCAAGTTACCACTACAGCCGGTTTCGAACCCAAGTCTGAGCCTGCATACTTTTCAACTAATGCAGATCCCCAGCACGACGCCCGCATAATATTGGACTGCCCACCTCTACCGAGCTCACAAGGCTTGAAGTTACCCGCTTCACCTAGTCCTACGGCTCTTCCGGACCGGCCTCTCTCGGCAACAAGGTCGTCCTTGAGCATACCAAGCAGTACTACTGAACAAACAATCCATATGTGCGCTATCGTCCACGCCGTACATGATGTCTGTCTGCGGTCAACTAAGACGTACCTAGACTCTCATCTAGCAAATCGCCGAGCAAGGGCGAGTAACTCGTCGCCCCTTGCTAGCAGATCTGTTAGTACATCTCGGTCCAAGTTAAAAACGGACGATAGTAGCAGCAGCAGCCGGGTTGTTGGTGACAATACTACTAGCATTCGCAATGTAAGTGGCAACGAGAGAGGTAACACCTTGAGCCTTATTCCTACACCGACAAATTCGCTCCTCAAGAACATTAGCGGAATATGCACCATGCTCTGGGCTGGTTCGCAGATCAACAGGCTCGACGTTCTCAATGTCGAGCGCACAGCTGTCGATAATATGGGCCGTCTTCTATGCTGGGCGGAGACGGTTACGTTAAGCGACTCTGACGAGTGGAGGTCGGCCGAGGAGGATGTGCTTTGGAGGGTCCTCGAGGCGGGCAGTAATCTCTGCGCTTGGCTCGGCGTCCCGGACGGGATCCAGACGATGAGCCGTCTGGAGAGCGATGCTAGGAATCTAGGATATGGGGTGCTTTAGGCGCACCGAAGTGATCAAGAGATGGGATTCCTACCATGTGCTGAATTCGAGTGGATAGCCATTCCTGCATATCGCGAGGTTGGCTATCAAGCGTTGTGACGACGAGATCTCGGTCCTTGCCTGAGAGAAGGTATTGATTATAGGCTCACGATGAGAATGTGGGTAGAGGGTAATAGACTGCGTATCGAGAAACCGGGCTTAACTATAGTTGAGACTTGTATGGCAATGGCTCAAAACGCATATAATCCGAACGTCATCAGTATCATACGTATATCAATTACATGGGTATCTACAACGTAGCCTCTCTTCTCTCCATCCGTCTATTACCTTATTTAATAATAAACAAATGATAAATAAAGCCGTGGTCTATGGACAAAGATACGACCACAAGAGGTGTCATCGTCTAGCTTCGCATCTTCAAAGGCAATACCAACAGCTATAAAACGAACAGAATGACGGGTGCTAATAGCTACTTTTATATCTGAAATCGTAATAATTTGTGTCGCTAGCTATTTAAATTGAGCCATCACATCTAAGAGAAGCGGTACCGTACCGATACAATTGCCCTTGCATGTTCAAGGTCTTCTCTAGAACCCTTGCTATATATATTGCCATATATATACAGGTAGGTATACATTAATGTCCACGTACCATGCCTGGTGTCTCTTTTGCTTGAATCAATGGTGTTGGACCTGCTGCCTATTTGAGCTCGGCAGGGCTGCTGGAAATCTGGGATCATAGTCTTCGTACGAGGCAATATCGTCTATCGGAAGTGGTTTGCTAACATGTTTCTTGGTCGTGCCCTCTGACATAATACCAGATTTACAAGTGGCCTGTCGCACAGAGGTCTCAATCCTTGAACGCTCGTCATTCTCATACACGCTATACTGGGGGGCGGCATCTCGATAGCCGCCACGTCCATCATCGGATGCGGCGTATCGCTGCTCCTGTTCAAGTCTAACCGGCCGCCGAATAAAATATTCGCCTTGCGAATCACGGGCCCGGATGAGTTCATAGGCCTCGGCATACTGGGGAGCATTCTGGCGCACTCGAGAGTCGTCCGCATAGACAGGATGAGAGTACCCCTGACGATGAACTTGGTTATACAACGCATTGTCTAGAGTTGTGACAGCTCGTGTGGATTCATGGATCGATTCCATTTCAGGGCGGGAGCTAGGACTTCGGTCTCGATGTTGGTTAGCATGAGGTCCAACTTCGCGCCGAGCATACCCCGGAGATACCGAAGAAACACCCTGGCTGGGGTAAATATGTCCGTAACGAGGCTGTTCATGACTAGCTTCGACAGCATACCTTGACCGATAGCGGAAAGTCTCTGATAACACTCGCTGTTGGTCGAGTTGCGATTCCAAGCCAGCCATTAAATCGACCTCTTCCCGGTCCCGAATAATATCAGGCTGGTGACCTCGGACCTGGTTTGAATATGGCGGTGACCCCGAAGCTTGAACTGTTCGAGTATTTGGATCTGCTCCTTGCCTCGCTTCGGGCTCTTCTGCTTCCACTAGACGCTGGTTTCTGGAAGCAAGCCGGGCAGCGTCTGCGCGATCCGCGGCCCACATTGCCCTGATTTCCTCTTCCTGGCGGCGCTCTTCTTCTGCGACCAAGCCTTCTCCATTTGATTCTTGCGATTTACGCCTAGCTATTGCAGTCCCTCCGCCACCCTTACGATTCTTAAAATCCTGACCGGACATATTTCGACGATCTTTATTATGATTTCCCTTCTGTTTTTTCGGTTTTATCCCATTACGTTCTGCCCGTGATTCTGAAGACGACCGGCCCGAATCACCCAGCTGGGTTTTCTGATGGGTGGTTGAAGGCCGATTGGCTATCACGGCTGGTGGATGCACATCTGAGTTTTGTCCTAAGGTAGGTGACTGCGTCCGATCTTGTAAGCAGGGCGTCTTTGCGCCATACCCAGTAACGGGCCACCGCGATGACGCGTCGCATTGAGATGAGTCTTGAATCGGTGCGCTGTAAGCCGAATGCTGTCCGAAATAAGGGGTGATGCTCACGTTCGCCCAAGCATCTTGATTGCTACTAGTAGACACGCCTTGTGGGTAGCTAGCAGGATACTGCGTAGGGGGGAAGGCATCAGATATCAGGGAAATTTTTTGGTTATCCATATTAGCTAAATGACGGAGGTTGGATAACACGGATAAATCTGGTGTATGCACCATGTGGACAGCCCAATCAAGAAAGGGTACTCCCATTGATTGCAAGTGATCCACATGATTTTGCTGAAAATGGTTGACCAGCTGTGGCAGAGAAAACGTTCTGCGATCCTGGTCGGTGGCTGTCCCGGTACCAAGACCGAGATGGCACGCTTTGCAAATAAGGCCGTTGATATTGCGCACCGGACGCATTTCCTTGTTATTTGAGAGTCCGTCGATAAACATAGCCAACGGTGGGCTCTCCGAGAACCTGTATTGAAACCTCTGCACGATATGGTGAATAACAACGTATACCCTTATGCTCCCCGGCAATTCTTTTAGGCCAGCCGTAGCAGTCCATAGTTCGCGTGCACTTCTTGCCAGATATTCCAGTTGAGCGTGGTATTTGCCCGCAAGCGAGCTACCGGACGAGATTTGATAATCCGTTTGAAAATTAGCCTGATACGCATTATGATTGTGGCTAGGGTAGATGTTGGTCATCGGCGGATAAGCCGGAGGCGTAGAGTACACTCCAGGGGGGAAAGGCTGATAGGTGGCTCCATGGGAAGTATAAGCAGCAAATAGAGAGCTGTGATCTTGCTGTCCTGGGGCATACATATTACTCTTGGCGTACGGAATTGGATGTTGCGTCAAAGGGCCATGCCCCAAATGCCCGAAGCCGAGTGGGGGCACAGTAAAAGATGAGGTGTGTGAAGACAACGAATAGGGGTTGGGATTGTGACGATGAAAGCCAGTATTAGTCTGGGAGCGTGAAGTGTTGTAGAGTGAACCAGCCGATGGATCTGAAATCTTGATATCCTGGGGATTTGGCTTGAAAGGGGGGATCTCTGGCCATTCAGCCCGCCAATGGACTACAACGCTCCCTAGGCTTAAGATATTTGTGTGCTTCGCAGCGTAGTGCTGGATAACGCCTTCAAATCCGAAAGCCTTGAAGCTGACCTCACAGCCGTTACAAAAAAAGAGGTCCTTCCGATACGACTCGGTATGTGGTTTGATCTTCACATCGAATAACCACCTCATATTCTCCAAAGTAAGCTTTTGCGTGAACGGTCCACCCGGCGGATCTTGAACCGGCTGTTGACCTGCTGCCTGTGTCACAATAGATTCTTTCGCAATTTCCGTGTAGAATCGCTGACGCACATAGAGAAGAACCTCGGCAGCAAACTGCGGGCTGTTCTCTGTATCGACCTTTTGTCCATTGCCCCAGCCATCCTGAATAATCTCATCAGCGTATGCAGAGATCCGCGCACGCAGCGGCGCCTGAACATCATCCCAAGTCTTGTCTACGAGTTGCTTAGTGGCGATAATGTTTCCCTCCTCATGAGGGCGTTCTTCCGTCCTCTCCAAAGCAAGATGAGGCTGAGCAGTGCCGCGAGGGTCGCCGGGCTCGTCTTGCTCTGCATCTTTTTCTGCACTTTTTTCAGCGTCTACTCTTTGTGAAAGTAGGCGAGGTTTAAGCAACTTCCACGCATTATCATCCAGAGGCGAAATGATTTGGATGGCCGCCTGAAAAGACGGAATCAGTGCCAAAATACTGGGTGTTAGAGGCGGATCGAGTTCCATCGCACGCCGCTCGATCTCTACGCGCCGGGCGGCCTTAAGCTCGAGAGCCTCCTCGCGAGTCCGGGCACGAGGTGGGTTGGAATGGGTGCCGTGTTGCAGTGAGGGCTTCCGGCTCACAGAATTGTCTTCTATCACGATAAGTCAGCTAAAAGTAAAGGCGACGTAAGCTGCGCCACCCACGCATGAGGTAAAAACAGATGAGGGTGTAGAACGACACAGATGAGCAGCTACGCTTGAACGCAACGCCGCTAAAACCAATCTCTTACCGCTTGAAATGTTCGCATTTGGAACGCTGTTCTGAGACAGTTGGGTGATTCCGCCATTCGACGACCATTTCTCCCACCGCATCGAATCACTAAGCAACTCCTTTCCTCGAAGCTCGAGACCTTTTAACCACTCCTCAACTGTGGCACCACCCATCGATTTCACCGAGAGAAACTCTTGTTTGAGTCTCCCCACGTGTTCAGATAGATATATTTTGGTAACTTGTAAATCCGGCGGGATCAGCCCCCTCTGGAGCGCATCGGGCGAAATCGTATGCGTTTCGCTGGTGGTTAGCACAAAGGGTAGAGCAGGTATCAGTACGGATGGTACCGAAGAAGAAAGTAGCAAGTCGATTTCCTTCCTAGATTGTTAGATGGGTTTCTCTTGGCCAAGCTAGAGAGTCAACGTACTTTGATAGTATTTTCTACTAGACAAGAACCGCAGCTTCGAAGCGCAAAGGCCCATATATGTAGGGGCTTTTCACGCAGTTGACCTCGAGGCGATTTTGGCGAGGTCAACTCTGCTTTGCCACAAAATTGACATGTCTTCCCACAAACAAGTCGCCACATATCAAGCTCAGTCTTCCACATGAGCGGAGCTGGCATCCTCGGCCAGAAACGCCTTCTTGAAAGTTGCCAAATTGCATCCGGCTTTAACGTCGAAGTGGTCTGCGAGACAAACGGCGAAAATTCGCACCGGTAGCAGGATATAGGATCAAGATATGCATTGAATAATTTGTTGACGCATAACAAATTACCCAGTGTCTTTGGCGGTGTAAAAGTGAAAATGCGATGCCAGATTTCAGCAGGAAGTAAAGACTTGTCTAGCAGACAGGCCGTTTGCTCCTCGTCTAACTTCACCTTCTTAACAGAGACGGCTGTATAGGATATCGTGTCTGCCGCTCCAAGAGATTTCCGTTTCCTCGATAGGTTCTCCTCCTGCTGCAGTACATGGACTGGCGCTGCAGTAGAGACTGGCAAATGGGGCTGGATCGGAATGTGTTCGTTACCAGTCGAGATCAATGAGCTACCTTGAGCTTCGGTCTCGTCATCGCTGCCCGAATCGGACATATGAGCATCAGAAGAGGATTGTGATTCCTCACTACTAGAGCCGAGAGGGATCTCGTCATATTCGACAGATTGCGGAGCAGCTAGGTCGCTGGGATTTATCTCTCCTTGTAAACTAGATGAGACATCGGTAGAGCTATGGGATCCTCTACTAAGACCCATGCCTTTTCTTCGGAATGGCTGCTACTACCAGAGAAAATCTAGCCTGGAGAGGTTGATATCAACCGGTACTGGAAGACCTATGTTGATATGAAGCAGCAGGTTATAGAAAGACTTATGAACACTTGTCGAGAAATAGCCGTGATGACTTTATTCAAAGCGGTTATGCATTGAAACTCTGGATACTCTCAAGGCTCGTCACACTTTCGAATAAAAATGTGGCTCCTTCAAAGAACTTCCAACTATATGAAATGTGACGGACAAGAAGAGAGAAAACGGCTCGGAAGATCCAAGGCTGTGACTGGGAGCTACCTAAGGGTAGGATAAAGGGTAAAGAAAGCCTGGGACTGGAGGGGAGTCTCTGTGGTAGAGAGTGGTAGGGAGTGAGGACTGGGGATTGGTAATTGTTGATAAGAAAAGTCTGGAATGCGGGAATGTGCACTAGAGGAGAGGACGTTAGAAGAATCGTGATGCAGACGTATGCAGACGTATACAGAGGCATACAGACAGCAGTTGAACGAGGAGTTGAAGAAGCAGGAAGTTCCAATGTGCAATGTGCAGCACGTAAGTAACTACATATTATGCATGTGGGGGATGTGCCCGCTAGCGGCTACGCACATAGTCGTACATGCATGTACCTGGCATGCAGGGATAGGGATGTGAGCGAGCTCGCAACTGCAGCCACCCGTCCGCCTGATAAGTTCAGCCCAGCTGTTATGACGGGTAGGAAAATAAAAATTTGTTATGCAATTATACAAATGTCCCTCCCCACCATTCAGTCATTCCATCGCCGTTTCGAGGTTGAAGTTGGGTTCCTTTCCTGACAATCACAACAACAATAGCAGCACAAGGTCCTTATCTTTTCTCCCTCTTTTTTCTGGAAACCCCTTTTCATTCACCTTGTCAAAACACGTTCCGACAAACGATGGCTGCGTCTGGTAAGGTCTTCTCCCTTGAGGGCAGAGTCCTGAAGATCGACACTGCTCAGGATCTAGAAGCCCATATAGGTCCGTTACGAGCCATGGACGACGTCGAGGAGGTACGCATTCTGGGAAACACTTTGGGTGTCGAGGCCTGTAAGCTCCTTGGTGAGGTGCTTGCGACCAAGAAGTCCTTGAAGGTAAGAATGGATGGCTAGAAATCAACAAGAACCATGCTAATGCCTTGTTATGTAACGGCATAGATCGCAAACTTGGCCGATATCTTCACTGGCCGCCTGCTGAACGAAATCCCCGAGGCTCTTTCGTCTCTGCTTACTTCAATCCTCAATCTACCTAACCTCCGCACTATCAACCTGAATGACAATGCCTTCGGGCTCAACACCCAGGCTCCCTTGGTTGCTTTCTTGTCGAGCCACGTCCCCCTCCAGCACTTATACCTTAACAACAACGGACTAGGACCCCATGCCGGCATACTCATCGCCGACGCCCTCTCGAATCTTCATGCAAAGAAGGAGGAAGCTAGGAAGGCCGGACAGGATGTACCTCATTTAGAAACGGTCATCTGTGGTCGCAACCGACTGGAGAATGGGAGCATGCTTGCCTGGGCTAAGGCTTTCAGCCTTCACAGTAAGGTTAAGGAAGTGAAGATGGTTCAGAATGGTATTCGACAAGAAGGCATCGAGCAGCTACTCACGGCAGGCTTGAACCACGCAACCGAGCTGAAAGTTCTGGACTTACAAGACAACACCTTCACTATTAAGGGTGCAAGAGCACTGGCAAAGGTTGTCCCGCTTTGGGCCGATATACAAGAACTAGGCATTGGCGACTCGCTGCTTGGCGCCAAAGGCGGACTCCTGCTTGCTGATGCACTCTCCAAGGGCCAGAACCGAAAGCTGGAGACACTTCGCTTACAGTACAACGACATAACCTCCGCAGGAGTCAAAGGGTTCGCGTCCGCGGCTAAGGATGGCCTCCCGGCGCTGAAGAGGATTGAGCTCAACGGGAACAAGTTTTCGGAGGAGGATGAATCTATTCTCTCCCTCCAAGAGCTGTTGGACGACAGGAAGGAAAAACAAGGTGGTGACATTGTTGACGAGGATGCTTGGGGTGTTGACAGCTTGAGCGACCTCGAGGAACTGGATTCAGACGAAGAGGAAGAGGAGGAGGAGGAAGAGGACGTTTCGCCTGAAGAGAAGGCTGAGAAACTGATTAAAGAGGCCGAGGAAGCCCAAGAAGCACCCACGGTCCAACTCAAGGACGACGAGGTTGACGCGCTGGCCAAGAAGTTAGAGCAAACCGGCATCTAAGCCCACATGATTGCAACTATAGCCGACCACAGTTCAAGCACATCATGAATCTTCAAGGGTCTAGAATGGCGAAGTAGCAAAGACGATACCCCAATCAATAAGAAATTCACTAAATTCACTATAACCTATACATATACCTCTCAAACGGGAAGCTGAAGTTGGACTTATACGCGAAAGAATTACCCAACTATTCCACCGGTATCAGGTGATGTGCACTCTTCCGTTCACCTGCTGCTAATGAGTTACCACGACGGCCAATCGCCGTTGCATACGGCGGTGTATTCAGGCTATCACTACCTTGGGTATGTATTTGTCATCCCCACTGTCTAGTATCAGCCGCAAGAACCATCGTGGGCAGGAAGAAATCGTTTAAGGCGATGTCAGCGTGTTAGCAGATATACTAGACATGGAAGAGTAGCATGGTTGCGGCTATATGTACAATGCGTGCTCCGAGTATGTCGATCCGACCCCGTCCGCTTGTGTCCAGATACACCAAGCAAATAAGCAACCTAAAACCCTCGTGAATATGGGTGAGGCTGGCCACCGACAACCTTCGTCTAATCATACAGATTGTAAATCAGACGTCGCATTCTCTAAAAGAAACTCCCAATCTCTTTCCTGTGTTTAAATAGCCCCGAGTCCTAGTACAAGGTAAGTAATGAGTCCCTATCATAACACCTCCCCAATGATTTTAGCTGCCTCTCGGTAGGTTTGTAACAGCTTCTCGCATTTCTCGCGCTCTTTCTTGACGGCGTCGTCTTCGTAGAGAAGCTCTTCAAAAAGTGCTTCCTTGTAGAGCTCACTGACAAGCCTGTTCTGTACGACATCCTTGCAATGGTTGACCAGCAAGTGCATGACTGCCTTCGGGACTTGGTCAGCAATGGACTCGCGGACGATGTTGAAATATGAGGATATGAGCGCCCGGATGAGTTCCGTCTCCATAGCTTCGCGTTCGCTCAGAGCCGGCTCTACACTGTCGCCCTATAGATGAAAGGTCAATTAGAACAAGGAAGCACCGGAAGAAGCAACTTACCGATTGCTGCCCAAAGCCAAACCCGATAGCTTTGGGGCTCTCCTCTTCACGTATCAGCGATGAGGATAGCGCAGGTCGATGGGTTAATTTATCTTCGCCTCGCCGGATGCTTTGACTGAAAGAGGGCTCCATGCCCTGGCTGACATGGCGCGGAAGCGAAGAAGGAACGCCAGCCCCTGAAGGTTGCACGGTGCCATCCTTACCGAAGAAGTAATTCAGAAACGAATCTCGAGCACTCCCAATAGCTTGGGGATTAAATCGGCTTGGTGAATTCGAACGTCCACCATTCATGATAGCCGTAATACTCGGTGATCCATTTTCACGAATAGGCGGCGACATACTTCGGGATCCGTTCGCCCCCTGTTTGCGGGACTGAACCGCATCGCCTTTCTCGTGACCAGGGTCTTCCTCATCTTCCGCGCCCTCGGTCCCGTTAGCACCAAGCTCTTTCAGTCGCTTTTTCTCCCGTCTTTCCCGCTCTTCCTGAATCAGCCTTTTCCTCTCGCGTTCTTGCTTGTTAGTGACTACATGGCTCATAGCAGCAGCAGCTCCCAGGAAATTGGGATGGTTCGTATTGATGTATGCTCGCTGGATAGCGATGAGGGACTCAACATAAGACGACGCTGGTCCAAGCCGTTCCCGCAGGAGATCCGAGACAACTTCGATGAGCTTGGCTTGCAGTCTAGGGAATCGGGAGAGTTCTGTCGAGCCGCATGTATGACATATCTTAATCAGCTCCTCGTAGACTAGTTCAACGCATCGCTGACTCGGGAGCTCGAGAAGCTTGATCTGCGGCTTGACAAGCAGGTCGAAGGCCATTTCTGGCACAAACAGGCTGGGACGTGGTCCGGTCGAGTTGCGAATGGCGGTTCTAATGTCGAGAGCGGAAAGATTAGAAGTAGGATCGATCGACTCCAACGCACTCCCGAAGACCGAGTTGAATATGTAGTAAATGCGTGCGCCTCCGGATAGCTCCTTTGTTGATATTTCTGTGGAAGTCCCGTCGATAGACGAGATGAAAGACGTGGCAAACCGGGTCATCAGCTGGAGAATCATGGACCCTCGATGCTCCTTTCCACTAAAATGCATGTCACCGTAGCTCGCGAGCTCCTGCTGAGTCTGTCCCATCAACGTGTTGAGACGTGCTTTGATGTCCGGCAGACGCTCCCGGATGTGTGTCATCAGGGTCTGGTTCAGAGTCTTCGCTAAGTACTGTGTTCCGCATCGCATCGAAATGTTTCGGTAGGCAGGATGATGTCGAAAGAATTCGGTTTCCGCCTTCAGGGCTTCATCCATGGGTCGGTTGCCCTGAATGTCTTGCTGAGACCGATTCACAACTCCAATAAAGCCCAGCTTTAGCGGGTAGACTCGACCGGAAAGGATATCCAACGCGTTTGTACCGTGGTCCATCAAATCCACCTTGGTGAGAACCCCGATAGTCCGCCGGCCCAGCGGGTCAACATGCCGGGCAAGCTTCAGAGCTTCCGAGTTAACAATGTCGACATTCGCGGGGGAAACAGCGAGGACGATGCTGTTGGGCTTAGCAATGTATTCTGAAATGAGCGTCCGAGTTTGTTTCTCAATATCGGCGGGCTGATCGCCGATGGGAACCTATCACATGCGAGTCAGCCACTTCGACCAGTCCTCTTTTCGGCCAAGGAATCATACTTTGGTCAGACCCGGGAGGTCAACTAGAGTTAGGTTGAGTACGTGCGGAGAGTAGATCTTCAGATTAATGGGCTGCCTATTGATGCCCTTATTACTGCCAGCAACACGCGAGGTCTCGTTTTCAATCTCACGCTTGACGTCTCCAAAATCGGTAAACTTTCGGCCGGGTATATGGTGAAATTCAGCCCATTCGGAGCGACGTGCCTGTGTTGGATTCCTATAAGCCGCATGCAGATCCGGTTCCGACAGGTCCTCCTCGACGTTGATTAATTGTAGAATTAGAGGACGGCGAGTGACGATACCACTTCCGCGAGGTAAGAAATCGCGGCCAACAATGTTCTCGAGCACCGAAGACTTGCCAGCAGATTGAGACCCGACGACGACCTAGAAGGATATAAGCAGGCGCACAGGGAACCCAGGATCGGGGGAAATCAGAAAAGCTTGGAGGCGCACGACGTACGATCTGAGGTAAGTCGAGAGAATCGGTACCAATGGTATTGAAAACTAGGTCCTGAAGCTGGTTCACGATCCGCAACAGATCGTCTCCTAGTGACGCCATAACGAAGAGAAATAGCTCTCACTAGCTTCTAGTAGACCTCGAAAGCAGTTGACTTCTCCCGCTCTTCTCTTGCCACGTCTAGGGTCCTCTTTGCCGACAACAGCAAGGTCAGGAACCGATCTATCTACGCTCGACCAGGATCGCGGATGCAACCGATAAGGTAAGCTCCAGGTTGAGGGAGCACAAAGGATCGACACGACACGGTAAGGCGAACAAGATAGAGCAGAGGAAGGACTGGACTCTAATAGAAGGAGGAGAGAGAAAAAAAAAAGAATTGCTGATGTGTCGCGGTCCAGTGGGTGCATGTGCAGACAACTGGAAGAGTTGAAAAAATATGGAAACGTCAAGAGCTAAAGTTCCACCCCATACCAGACCTCTTATTGCATTTCATGCACGGCTAAGGTACCTTGTGCATATATGTTGCCTCACTTAGGTACTTGAAGCATTGTGAAGTCAGCTAAAGGCTCCACTCTGTGTGGCCGACCGTCCAATCAGCGGCGATCCCGTTGGGCCAGATAAAAATATACCCGGTATAATTTATAATAATTCCAAGCGGTGCGTTATGTGCGTATTGGGATAGCTTTCATCGTGGGGAAACATTCGTATTCAACATGCGACCGACTTTACGAATACAGCGAGTTCGCTCTTAGTAGTTGGCGCGTCTGCATTGAGTGTGTACCAAAGCTCTAGGTTCGGGGGGTATCGTTCGTCTACAAACATGTTCTTTGCCTGGGCTTGTCTCGTCATGCTAACGGTAGCTCAAGGAGAGAGCTTAGCTTGATCGTCTGGAAGTATATATGTCAGAAAGAGAGTTACCTTGAAGTGTACAAATCATGATTTATTCTTGAGCATCCTGTCCACCCTCTTGTCCACCCCGGACGTGAGCCAATATTTTTTGAAGCCTACGTAGAGCTTTCAGCTTCGAAGGTGAAGCGTCCAGAGCGTTCTGACGAGGCCTCGAAGGACTAACTTCTTCTCGGGCCAAGCTCACCAGAGGACTCAAGTCTCCCCACACTTCGTCCGTGTAGCTCGAGAGCACACCTCGCCATTGATTGATCCAGAGTCTCTTGGCTTCTTCCACATCCGACGTACCAAACAAGTCGGCATATTCCTGTATGCTGTGGCTATCTAACCCGGGACCTGGAAAGAAATTAAGAACATTTTCCCATTGCCTCCTCTGCGGGAAACCTGTGGTGCTTTCGGCCTCACTGTCTTCGAATAGCTGACGTCGTAACATCATCCGCTCGCCGTCTGTCAGAATTATGGCCGTTTCCTCGACCTCATCATACCCCGAGTCGAGAAAATCGACCACATCCATTCCATCAGATTGTGCGATTGCCGCTGTCTGCGTTGTCTGCCTGGGGAAACTCCCAGGCCCGGGGCTCTGCTCATATCCACATAATTTGGTGTTCGTAGGTTCCGTTACCTCTGGTATACTTGTACCATTTAGAAACGTGGAGAAGTCCGATTCGCCATTTGCATATCTTTCCCGCGCCGAGGAAGATTTGAACGTGTTGTCAGCGATTGCCCGAGTAGGGCTGTTCCTGTAAGAAGAGGCCTCGTTCGCGCTAGGGTATTGCGAGGCTCTGGATGGCTCGGCTTTGGGAGAGGGCAAGGCATCAGATATGTGTGCACTGTTAGGATGCCACGGGATCATGTCGTTAGCCAGTTTGCTCGTATACCCGCCTAACCGCGATACGATTGAAGATAGGTCCGAGCGAGCTTCAACGGGAGCTGGTTTATCCTGCGTAGGCGGTGAATATGGCGTTTTCTCTTTACCCTTTCCCTTTATTTCCCTTTCTGACGCTGCTTCCTCGCCTTCTCGGTTCATCGTAGGTTTAGACATGTGTTTGTATTTATATCTGTGACTCGAAAATCCTTTTTTGTGAGGCCTAGCTGCGACAAAGCAAGCCTTTTGTCAAACTACGCAGCTGAAATTCCGTAGCTTCTGCAGTGGATCTTTTATGCCGAGAGAAGAAACCTACCAGCGATACTTAGGATGAGCCGAAGCTGAAGGCTTTTGATGGGCTTCGAAGCTTCGGGATATCTAGTAATCTAACCTAAGAAGTATTTAAAGAGAAGCAGTCGGCAAAGCTCGGCTCTGGAAACGGGATGAACGGAGGCAACTAGCATCTGACTTCGCTCAGCACTCTTGTATTACTGTTCAGATGCACTTAGCATGTGAAGACTATCTAACCTACCTCCTATATACATATATCTTGGACACATTACGTGCATGTTAATAGGAAGATTCCAATAATATTAGATTAGATTTAGCGTGTATAGATACTTCCTGAGATACGGTTCGGAAGCTGTTTGGTTACCTTATATTACTGTTAGCGACCTACACAAATGTTATTCAAAAAGGAAGTCAGAAGACAAGTAAACCGTGCCACGTGTGACTCTTCTTATTTTGGGCACAAAGAAGCCAAGATACTTCTGACATAATTGTAAGGTATGTATCTACATACATAAATTCACCCCTCCCTTTTCTATGTGCATATTTACGCATTTGAACCATATACCTATGTTTACATAAGCATATGCTTATGTCATTGTTTATATCATTGTGTGCGCCGTATATATGCCATTGAATGCATATGCATATAGCCAAATATATAGGTATGTAATTAGTTACGTGTTCGAATATATCAAAGAAAAGTTAAGACTTGAGTTATTTGTCATTTTTCCCCTCGATGTCAGGTCTCGAGACTTTAGCGTTTGATGATACATTTTCATGTTACCAAGAGGCATCACGTATGAGGGGTAGAGGTGTCTTGCCCTTAAGCCCCACCTTAGCACACTGAAGAGCAGTGTACAAGATATAATATTAATCGGTACTTACGAGGTACAAAATCTGTATGTACATACCCAGCTGTTGGCGCCTATGCAAAATGGCTATATACTACGTTTACAAGCCACGGAAAGAGGCTGTTGTTAAAATGATTCAAAGGAAGCCTCTAGTATTTAATTTCATTGAATACTTGAAAACGTACAATAATGTACAAAGCTTGGATACAGATTCGTCCATAAACAAAGTGCCCACCACATGTACATACTTTAGGTAAGGTTCAATTGTACTAGGTACATAAGGAGGTAGCTGACGGTGTGGTAGTACCCAGGTACCCGCTGGGACCAAAGCGGGAAACCCGCACTGACATAAACCAACTACGCATCACGACCTTTCAATCATCTTTCCCGCCTTTACTGCTATGTCCGAACCTATAACTCGTACCGTACACTCGTACGCCCAGACCACTCAGACCACTCAGACCCTTGCGCATCGCCTATAGGTTACAGGTTACAGGCTACAGGCTTCAGGCTTCAGGCTTCAGGCTACAGGCTACAGGCTACCTCGGACTACGGGCTACTGGACCTACCCATACTCACATCATCGCATCACTCACCACCACGCCTTGCCTCGCCTCGCCTCGCCGTCATTTTGCAGCTGGGTTCGTGTATTCTTTTTGCCCTTTATCTCCACCTCTTGATAGCCCGCGGGTGCTTCCGACAACCTCGACAACCTCCATCGTGTATCGCATGCACGACTCGTTGATTGACTGGCACCATCTCCTCAGCCCATCTAACCCATCCTTCTCATCCCCTCGTCTCGCCGACCGCAAAGCCGTTGGGAGCGTGTGCACTAACAGCCTAAGCCTTCCGCATCTCTCCATCACTACGTCGTCAATACACACAGCAACCTATTGCTCCCGGCTTGGACCACACTTCCATACCTCTTCAGTTTCTATCTTGCCAACCCACCTTCTTCCCAATAGTGACTACATACCTTGGAGTTCCCGATCCATCCCCATACCAAGGCGCGTATCAAGTCCTCCAACGCCTAGTCTTAACCAGCTACGGCCGCGATATATCAACCCAACCACCCACTACACGCCTTCACCTCAGACTGCAAGACGGGCCGGAGCTTAAGTAGCTTCACCCGACAACCATCACAAAAATGGTGGAAGGAGATTCGAACTCTCCCACCTGGAAGTTCACCCAGTAAGTTTTACAAAGAGCCTGCCGTCATCCCGTCTCCGCGAGTCGTGACGCCTCGCCGCCACTCCTCCGCACCGTGTTCGGAGCTTAAACATGATTTTTGTTCTGTTCTTATATGCAAATTTTTTTTTTTTCAATTAAAACACTGCTAACTCTTACTTTCTATTTTAGATGCTTCGGTGACAAGGGAGATGTTGAGGATATCACAGAAGGTATTGTTCTCCGACTTGCTGATCTTGATATGACGAGCTCTTGCAAGTTCCTCTAAGCTCCACTCTCCCTCCGCTGGCCTCTCTTGTATAGGTGGAAATGACGTGTACGTGTTCCTTCGCTGACATCGATCTATTAGCCGACATCATATCGACCGTCGAATTCGATCATACTGGTAATTACCTAGCAACGGGAGACAAAGGCGGCCGAGTGGTTCTGTTTGAGAGGAACGAAACGGTTAGTGGAAGGCTGTCATATTGTTGCTTCTAGCACAACGGTTTAGTCTGATACGACCTATAGAAAAAAACCTGCGAATACAAATTCCACACCGAGTTCCAGTCGCACGAGCCCGAATTCGACTATCTCAAGTCTCTGGAGATCGAAGAGAAGATCAACAAGATTAAGTGGTGCCGCCGTCAGAATGCCTCCCATTACTTACTCTCCACCAATGACAAGACGATCAAGTTATGGAAGGTCTTCGAGAAGTCGTTGAAAGTGGTAGCCGAGAACAACCTATCGCACGACCTGACACCGGGTAATGTACCTGGTGTAGGAGGGGGCGCCCCAAGACCTATCCCACAGTCGCACTTCAAGAGCATGGGCGAGCTGAAGCTCCCACGGCTGACGCATCATGATACTGTCGTCGCAGCGGTCCCCCGGCGCACGTACGCGAATGCCCACGCTTACCACATCAACAGTATTTCGGTCAATAGCGACGGAGAGACCTTCATCAGCAGTGACGATCTGCGAATCAACCTCTGGAACTTGAATATTCAGGATCAAAGCTTCAACATTGTTGACATCAAACCGGCAAATATGGAGGAGCTGACCGAGGTTATCACTGCTGCTGAATTTCACCCCATCAGCTGCAATTGGTTTATGTATGCGAGTTCAAAGGGAACTATCAAGCTAGCGGACATGCGGGAGAGTGCTCTGTGTGATCAGCATGCGAAACGTATGGTTCTCCTATCTACTTTATATAGGCGAGTTGTAAAGCTGACGGTATTTTCATATAGTTTTCGAGCAAGAAGAAGATCCGTCGTCCAGATCATTCTTCTCCGAGATCATTTCATCCATCTCCGACGTACGGTTCTCATATGACGGTCGATACATCCTGTCTCGAGACTACCTTACGGTTAAGATTTGGGACGTTAATATGGAGCGGCAGCCGGTCAAGACTATACCCATTCACGAGCACTTGCGGCCGCGTCTATGCGACACGTATGAGAATGACAGCATCTTCGACAAGTTTGAAGTGGTCTTTTCCGGCGACGCCAAGAATGTCATGACTGGCAGCTATAACAACAACTTCATGATTTACCCGTCAGATCCGGAGAAGGAGATCGAGGTCGTCTTGCAAGCAGACAAGTCGGCCTTCAAAGCGAAGAAAGTGGGCATCCCGACTCCTATCAACACGTCGACAAGCCCCACAGCGACCAACGGCGGTAAGAAGGGTGGGTCGCGTGCGGGTAGTCCGGCGGCTGGCGCAGGCCAGGGACAGAGGATGCGGAAGGAGACGGACGCGGATCAGATCGATTTTAACAAGAAGATCTTGCATATGAGTTGGCACCCCTTCGAGGATAGCATCGCAATCGCTGCGACGAATAACGTAAGTACTCGGATCCTGGACCTTGATATCGTTTGCGGTAGCTCATACTGGTGTAGTTGTTCGTTTTTTCAGCCCTCTAAGGTGCAAAATAGCGCCCTCCGGTTGCGACCGGGCATTTCGCAACCGGTCTTCCGATCTGCGAAAGGACCTCCCGACTCAGATCCGGGGGTCGGGTTAGAGATTTACGTCACACGGCCAGCAGTTCTCCTTGATATTTCCACGGTCCTTTGGGGGGCGCAGACTACTGTTCATAGTATTTGTGGCAAGGGCTGCTGAGTTACTCGACTGAAGTTGACGCCTTGTAAATGAGAAACGCTGGGTTTACGACATGAAGGATGCATGGGTGGAGGCTGGTTTTACCCTTGGCCTAGTAGTTGAGGCAGCTGGGATCTTTGCGAGCCATGCTGGGGGGTTAGAAGCATGGTCATTCAGCAACGGAATCCCACAGGGAGTCCACTGTTTCTAGGCCGGCAGACATGGGGCCCAATATCATGACATAGACTCTACAAGGCGGACTAAAGGCCCAGGATATAGGGCACAAGACAAATGAGATCTGAAGCATACAATAGTCGTGGCGCCAAAAAGTCGTGAATATTTGCCGATGGACCAGCATAACGATTACAACACATGTGCCTATCAAGAATCGAGTGGGCGACGTCGAATACGAGGTAGCTAGCTGTTGGTTAGAATAAGCCCCTTTACTTTTATCTCCACATGTGCATATTAGGGGTTATGTGTCCAGCACCTTTACTTACATGTGCTATGTACTCATGCATGTATCCAGAATATTCGATGTACGAAGTGCCGGACCCACATGAGTCCAGGTCGGCAAATTGAACACGATAAGTGGGTTCGACCTGGACCTGTACCTAGTCGGGACCGGGACAAGGTTTCGGGACAAGGTTCCGGCTTTAAAAAAGCTTAGCTGTGCAGGACTCTTTTCTAGCCCTGTCAGATTATGAACCTAAGCAGTTCCTAGAAAGAAATGATTACCTGTCAAGTCCAAAACAACCATACCGGCCGAACCAACGAACCAACACTCATGCCCGTTTGTTTCTCAAGGCAGCTGTCAGATAGATGCAACGAATCTCCAGAATAGCGGATAATTTATCCCGCTCTTGGTATGCTCTCCCCCTTTGTGCTTCCTACTTGCGCCTAGCTCCGTGCCCCGTGCTCTTTGGTCCCTACCTTACGAGCTTAGCTCTATCTAAATAGCCGGGAACTGACAGGTTGTCGCAAGCTTAGAAACACCACATTTTTACCGTCATCTATCCCACCCGCCCGCGTCCTAAGACTCGATGACGAGCCGATCGGTACCCCGAAGACGCCAGACCCTGCGCGAATCGCACGCTGCTTCCCGAAATGGCGCTGCCGTGACGCCCAAGGTCATCAATGCCGGCCCTTCCCTCGAGAAGGCCGAATTGTACGGCATAGACGACCAGCGCCCGACCTTCTCTAAGCTCATGGGACTCGCCGGCCGCATATTCATCGAGACTATCCCACAATGGCTGGCTGTGGGGGCTATGCTCAGCCTCATATTTGGCGGCTGCTGCTCCAACGTGAGACGGCACGAAATCGCAAGCATTCGTCTACAGAGTCACTAATTCGTACCGAACTATACAGGTCTTCGCCCTCGAAGCTATCATCAAGTAAGCTCCTGCAAGTTGCATTCGAATTCTCGTATGTGTTCATGGCTAATGTTGGGACCGCCAGGGTTGAACCAGCGAGTGGTATGACAACTACGCTAGAAGACCCCCCTGACACGAAAGTAATGGCTTACGATGCTTGTCGCTAGGAACACTCCTCACCTTCGTGCAATTCCTCTTTGTTGCTGTCACGGGCTACATCTCGCAGTTCGACTGGACACGCCCGCCCTTCTTCGTGAAGCCGAATCGAGTACCGATCCGTCGCTGGCTGATCAATATTGTACTTTTTTTCAGCATCAACGTGTTGAATAATCATGCCTTCAGCTACGATATATCCGTGCCGGTTCACATCATCCTACGATCTGGCGGTAGCATCACGACGATGATAGCGGGAAGCTTATACGGGAAAAGATATTCCCGTATCCAAGTCGTTGCAGTTCTCCTGCTTACAGTTGGCGTTGTTACCGCCGCGTGGTCAGATTCTCAGTCCAAGGCATGAGTCACCTCCCCTCTACTTTGAGAGCGCACGAAACTGACTATCGATAAGGATCTGACCACTGGAGATTCCCAGGATACTGTGCCTAAGTTCAGCACTGGTCTCGCTGTGCTCTTGGTTGCACAGATCCTGTCAGCCATCATGGGACTATATACCGAGGAGACATATCGGAAATACGGGCCGCACTGGAAAGAGAACCTGTTTTATTCTCACCTGCTCTCATTGCCGCTGTTCCTGCCGTTTTCGCGGTCCTTGGTCAGTCAATTCATACGTTTGGCTAATAGCAAGCCGCTTGTACTCCCGGTGGTGGCTGGACAGGCGAACCTCACATCTATACCGGCCGGCGTGCAGCAAAAGATTGAGGGAATTTACATCCCTAGCCAGGTGGCTTACCTGGCACTCAACGTCTTGACCCAATATGCCTGCATCCGCGGTGTTAATCTTCTAGCTGCTGCGTCTTCTGCGCTGACGGTCACGATCGTGCTAAACATTCGCAAGTTGGTGAGCCTGT
The DNA here is from genome assembly GCA_022578845.1 of Hypoxylon cercidicola. Classification (NCBI taxonomy): domain Eukaryota; kingdom Fungi; phylum Ascomycota; class Sordariomycetes; order Xylariales; family Hypoxylaceae; genus Hypoxylon; species Hypoxylon cercidicola. The sequence goes on from MU399522.1 coordinate 353,492, forward strand.
TGCTAAGCATATGGCTTTTCGGGAATCGCTTGGCTACTGGGACCTTGATAGGAGCTATTGTGGTTTTCTCAGCAGGTGGTCTGTACTCGTTGGATTCCAAGAAGAAACCAATCCCCAAGGGGAAGGCAGGCAGCGGGAAAGCAGGGTAGTCGACTGAGATATGTTGAGGCGGGATGACTACGAGGTTCTCCGTCGGCCCATTCTATGGATCCATCAATATAAGATATTATTACGACGGTGCCGTAGGCATATTATTATCCTTCGCACAGATTCGTCAGGTACCTGCATGCTTACCTGTGTGACAAGTGAGATGTGACCAGTACTTGGTCGGTCCTCGACGATGCCAACTCATTGATAAGTAGTCTTTGTCTGAGTATTCAATATTCAAGGGCTTGGTCTAACATCGATGCCGTGTTTATTATAAGCACCTCTTAAATGGATGGATCTACTACATATAGGCATACTGGCATATAGCATAATATACAAAACATAAAACATAAAATCCTGGCCCTGCTGCAGCCTTGCCCCTCTTCCCCTCCGTCGATAAAGTTATCAATACTTCAGGTACGTGCATATGATTGATTAGGTATTGGTACCTTATCGCAAGTTCTATGTACCATCTTATGTAGTCATGCACCCTAGTCATGCACCTACGTAATAATCTTAAGTTGACTTAGGTAGGCACGCTCTCATGCTTACATGCATGCGTAAGGTACCTCTCATTTTTTTCCTTCAAAACAAAAGTGCCTGAGCATCCGGCCTTCATACATCATACCATAGATACGTTAGGTACATGTATGGATCATACATGTAAGTATCACATCGTGACTGTGAGTGTTGAAAATCTAACTCTACCTCCACCTATCGAAGGTACAAACAACCGTGGATCGCCTAATTTTCATCTGTGCTACGTATATACCTGAGGCCTAAGGTATGAACGGGCCAGGGCTGTGCTTAGAGAATACTATATCTGCCGCCAATTGCACAGCTTGGAACCACTCCTCTTATAAGATACTGTATATCCACTGCCCTTGCTCCGACATCCAGACGTCAGGGAGCTAGGTACCCAAAGTGGCATCGAGATCACTGCTTATTTCGTCCACATCTTGAAAATGTCTTGTGAGTTGTCTACCCTACTCGGTTCTCAACGTATCTCCTACATTGGCATATCATAAGTGATAACTATCACACAGCGCTAGCTAACGAAGCTGGCACAGCAAGCTTTCATCCAAAATCCCCCAACATACCGGAAGCTCGCCAACCCCTCGAATTCGACTCCGATGGTTCTGATGCTGCCGCACACGCCATAGAAAGTGACTCGGAGTCCGAAGGTCCACAGCACCGCTCCCGGTCGCACAGCCAGGACAGTAAGACGAGGCGGGACGCTTCAGGGCACCAAGATGAGATATCCTCGCCCCTACTAGAAGAAGGAATGTTGCTGCGGGACCGTCCTAGGAAAACCACATTCCACGACGCTGTAGCAGAACGTCAAATGACCCAGGCCGATGCCAAACTCTTCTACCAGAGAAGCCAGCTAGATCAGTTGAAGACAGAAGGAAGCAACTGGAGCCAGTCTCAGATCACGCCTCACGGCAGTCCTGTAGCCTCTGTTGGCTTAGCAGCTGCAAAGTCGGCTAATGATACTTCGGCTGCCCATCCTCATCCGCATTCCAGCCACTTAGGCACCAATCCGGGCTCCTCCTTCCCGTCCCCAGCTACACAAAGCTATAACTTCCCCCACATCGCCGGTTCCTCCACTGCCCCTCACGATCTTGACGCCACTCCACGGACCGCTACACGGCCCTCCCTTGGGCCGTATGTTGGCTCCCGACCCACCAGTCATCCACCTACTGATACGCCTCAAGAACGCCCGGAAATGAGTCTGCATCCTGATATGGGGCTACCCGAGGGAGGGTCTTCTAATATCGCTAGCGGTGTCGGTAGTGACAATCCTCACATCACCGCGGAGCTAAGCACCATCTTCCAGAATATACAGAAGATTCTAGATATTCGTCACAGATACATTCGTCTATCCCTACAGCGAGATGGTGACAACCCTAAGGACGATTCCAGCTGGGATATCTATCCTCCACCGCCCGAGCCCGCCTGGGTCGGACCCAACGTAAACCACGACAGCCATGGTGCGAATACTGGGAATAATAGCATGAGCAACAGCACCGTCCTGCCAGCCCAAGCTGGAGCGCAGCGTCCTGGTGATCTCGGAAGCACGACTACGGATGCCTTTCATAAGAGAATACCTAGGAAACGCAAGCCTGGCCATGATATCGGAGAGGATTTCGACATGGCCGATCTGTTACCTTTTCCCCAAGGGAGTGAGTTTGCCTTTCGTCTCGACGAAAATGGTGTCTACCAAGTGTTCGAGAACGACGCTGCGGAAAAGGCCAATACGCCAGTAGTGGGCGTCCCCACGATCAAGGATTTCTACATGGACCTCGAGGATATTCTCTCGACCTCGTCAGACGGACCAAGCAAGAGTTTTGCCTTCCGGCGGCTTCAATACTTGGAGGGCAAGTTTAATCTGTACGTCCTCTTGAACGAGTACCAAGAGACAGCGGATTCTAAGAAGGTCCCTCATCGGGACTTCTACAACGTAAGAAAGGTCGACACGCACGTCCACCATTCTGCTTGCATGAACCAGAAACACCTCTTGCGGTTCATTAAGAGCAAGATGAAGAAATGTCCAGACGAATACGTTCTATTCAGGGATGGTAGGAACCTCACTCTTAAAGAAGTATTTGCCAGTATCAACTTGACCGCGTATGATCTAAGTATTGATACTCTGGATATGCATGTGAGCTAATAATTCCCGCTTCTAATCATTCTCCCCTCACAAAATGTGGTTGACCTTTATCCAGGCACACACGGACTCGTTCCATCGCTTCGATAAGTTTAATCTCAAGTATAACCCCATCGGCGAATCAAGACTGCGAACTATTTTCCTCAAGACGGACAACTTCATCCAGGGTCGCTACCTAGCAGAGATTACTAAAGAGGTCATATCCGACCTCGAGTCTAGTAAGTATCAGATGGTAGAATGGCGAATCTCGATCTACGGCCGGTCCCTGGATGAATGGGACAGGCTTGCTGCCTGGGTAGTTGACAACAAGCTGTTTTCCCACAACGTGCGTTGGCTCATACAAATCCCTCGACTATATGACGTCTTCAAGGCTACTGGTTTGATGGAGTCCTTTGAACAAGTCGTAAAGAACGTCTTCCAGCCACTGTTCGAAGTGACCAAGAACCCGGACAGCCATCCGAAGCTTCACATCTTCCTGCAGCGAGTTATTGGATTTGACAGCGTGGATGATGAGAGCAAAGTTGAGCGACGGCTTTACAAGAAGTTCCCCGTGCCAAAGGAGTGGGATTCGAAGCAGAATCCTCCTTACAGCTACTGGATATACTACCTTTTTGCCAACATGACCTCACTCAACTTCTGGCGTCGCCAGCGTGGCTTCAACACGTTCCTGCTTCGGCCACATTGCGGCGAAGCTGGCGATAGCGAGCATTTGGCCGTTGCTCTATTGTGCAGTCACAGCATTAGCCATGGTTTACTTCTGAGAAAGGTTCCCCTCCTGCAGTATATATTCTACCTCGAGCAAATTGGTATCGCCATGTCACCGCTCAGTAATAACGCACTCTTCCTAGCCTACGAGCGGAACCCGTTCCACCAGTACTTTAGACGCGGCTTGAACGTATCGCTCTCCACAGACGACCCTCTTCAGTTCGCGTTCACCAAGGAACCGTTAATGGAGGAATACGCCGTAGCAGCGCAGATTTACAAACTAAGCCCGGTAGACATGTGCGAGCTGGCCAAGAATTCAGTGAAGCAGAGCGGCTACGAATATTCCATCAAGCAGCAGTGGCTGGGGGATAAATTCAACTTGCCGGGAAAAGATGGAAACAACATGGCGAAGACTAACGTGCCGGATCGAAGAGAAGAATTCAGGTACCATACCTGGGTCGAAGAACACCGCATGTAAGTAGTACCTTGGTTGGGCTTGTAATTGCCGTAGTGCGCTAACTCGTTGGTAGGATCTCGAGTTATACTTCGACGACCGAACTGGACGAAGTCCTCGAACACCATCCAGCTGCTGCACAATCGCCAACTTCTTCCATCAAAATGAATCTAGGCAGCGGGGTTACGGCCGATTCCAAGTCTCATGAGCACTTGCATATGGCGAACGCAGAAGGCCGGCTACCGCGCTCAGGGTCGCAAGCCGAAACTGACAATCATCCTCTCCAGGAGAACCTTCGTGAGATGCATCTTTCTGGGCATGAGCCCAGGTATATCCCAGGTCTTGTCGTGAAGGCCTCGGGGCGTGGTAGTAGCATGCATCGCAGCTCTGTACCAGATGGTGAGGATGCAGCATCTGCTCTCAGCGCTCCCCCAAAAGGCAATGGGAGAGAGGACACGGGATAAAAATAGATAGGAAGCACTGCACTCGGGTCTACGGGTAGCTTGACGGTAGCAGATGCTGCAGGAGAGTAAAATGGGGAAAATGGGGAAAATATCTGGCATATAGAAATTGAATAGAGTCGTGGATTCGCCCGTGAGCACCCGTGAGCCAAAGATGTATGCATATGCCAATAGAGGAATATGCTCATTAAAGATATATACATTAGGTACCTAAACGTGCTACTACTGGGTCACTTTATGTGCTATGATGATGATGCTTATGCATTAACCAAGTACATCACGTAATTAGTGTTTTAGTAATTTGGGCTCTATCCGCTTTAGTCCGATTACGATCCCTGGGTTCTTGTGATCCTGACGGAGTTGCTTCACGTGGTTTACTATCTAACCACCAACCTTACCTGTCTTCTCGTACGTTTCTCTATTGATTTAGGGACACTTTATCGAACTGCTTGCGTCTGGAGCAACACTGTTTTTGGGCTGTTCATAATATGCTTGCGTATGGCGACCCTGCAACGGTGACAAGTCCCTGGGAGCCTCCTATTGTTCTTCTAGTGAATCCTGTTACATCTTCCCGGCTGCATCTAATTACTATCTAACGCGAGAGCTTCTCGAACATACTTCATCCCTTTTTCTTCCTCTTCCCATGAGAACTTGCCAGATCCTTTAAGAGCCGGACGCATCCTATTACGGCCTCGACCAACCTCGTCTTTCCCGATCGCCTTCCTCTTCCGCGCGGCCGCCTTGCATCCTCGGAACTAAACTCGCCTACGCTCCTGCTGGACATCGACCTTGTCAAACGGCAGACTTCTCTACTATACGATACTATCCGACGACGCCTTCGGCCTCACCCCCCTCTTTTTAGCCCATAATGGGATTTCTAGGTGTATACAAGGCCATATACGATTATGCGCCTCAGTCAGAAGGGGAGCTGTCCATAAACGAGGGCGACGTCCTCTATGTCTTGGAAAAAAGCCACGATGATGACTGGTGGAAAGCTAAAAAGAAGGCCAGCGCTGACGAGGAAGACGAACCAGTTGGCTTGATACCTAATAACTACATAGAAGAGGTGCGTACACAACACTACGACCTTGTCAGCCGTTCGTGAGTGGACTACTAAGATTTTATAGGCGCAACCTATGAGCCAAGCCCGTTCCTTGTACGAATACACCCGACAGACCGACGAAGAGTTATCATTTCCCGAAGATGCACAGCTGCAAGTTTTCGACACGTCGGACCCCGATTGGATTCTAGTTGGATTTGAAGATGATTATGGTTTCGTACCCGCCAATTATATTGAGATGGGCGCTGCAACCGCCGCCGACCAGAAGCTCGGGTCTGAACCTGACCCCGAACCCGAGTCGTTGTCGCTACCGGTGTCGGTACCTGCGCCCCCGTCGCTACCTGCTCGACCTTCTGCTCCGGCTGAATCAGAAGCACCTCGGAGTCCGCCTTTGCCGGACAGGAGCCCGCCCGTAAGGACAATGCCACCCCCGGCTGCGCCGCCGGGTCCAGCTGCTACTTTGGCTGGTGTGATGCAAGGCAGGAGCTCTACCCGTGCGGCGACGCCTCCGCCGGTTATCCTTCCGCCTCGCCAGCAGTATTTATCAGAAGAATCTGAAGGTGAACCAAGTCCTGCTCTACCCGCGCGGCCACGGTCCCAGTCCACTCTATCGAACGATCAACCTGCTGCGCCTACGCATCCGCAGCGGTCTTCTAGTCGCCGCGATTATGACGATGAACCTCCACCCCAGTCGGGCCGCATTGCGCCGGGCGGGTTTCACCTGTACAACATAAATGAGATGGTGTCCATTATGGGCAAGAAAAAGAAGATGCCGACGACGCTAGGTGTCAATTTGAAAACAGGAATTATCTTAATTGCCCCCGAGCATGCTCAGGACGGTCCAACACAAGAGTGGACTGCGGATAAGATGACCCATTATTCTCGGGAAGGCAAGCACGTATTTCTAGAGCTCGTTCGGCCGAGCAGGAGTATAGATTTCCACGCCGGCGCCAAGGATACCGCCGAGGAGATTGTCAGCGCCCTTGGCGAGCTATCCGGAGCTGTTCGGGCCGAAGGTCTACGAGAGGTTATCATGGCTGGGACAGGCCAAGGCGGTCAAAAGAGAGGAAAGATTCTTTACGATTTTATGGCCCAAGGGGATGACGAGGTTACCGTTGCTGTTGGAGATGAAGTGATGATTATCGACGATAGTAAGAGTGAAGAATGGTGGCAAGTCCGACGCCTGAAGACTGGGAAGGAGGGCGTCGTTCCAAGCAGTTACATCGAAGTCACCGAGACAATCACGTCGACATCGACGACGGGTATCAATGCCGGCAGGTCGACCGTGGCACAAAACCGGCTGGAGGAGCAGCGCTTGACCAAAGAAGCCGTCAAGAAAGACCACAGAGCAGAGGTAGGGCCCGGAATGCGTTTGCCTGAGAGGCATAGTAGTTTATCAGCAAGGGACAATGGTAACATTTCTGGTCAACAGCGAAACAAACGCGAAAACGGTCGATCAGAAGGCGGCCGCTCTGGTGCCTCCAAGCCGAGTAAGTCTATTCGTATCTGGATATATTATACAGATGATGCTAACCACAACAGCAGAACCGGACCCGTCTAAGGTACGAACTTGGACGGACCGATCTAAGTCTTTCAGCGTTGAAGCCCAGTTCCTTGGGCTCAAGGACGGAAAGATCAACTTACATAAAATGAACGGCGTTAAGATCGCAGTCCCAGTGGCTAAGATGTCGATTGAAGATATTGAATATGTCGAGCGTATTATGGGTATTTCCCTAGACGAGGATAAGCCTCTGTCCGAAGTCAAGCGGGCCAAGTCAACGAAGGCAAATTCAAGTAGGGAGGGTTCGAGCAGCAAGGTCGGCGCTTCTGTCGAGCCGGCAAAGCCAGACTACGATTGGTTTCAGTTCTTTTTATCCTGCGACGTCGCTGTTGGCTTGTGTGAGCGTTACGCGCAAGCGTTTGCTAAAGATTCTATGGACGAGAGTGTTTTGCCCGACGTAGACGCCAGTGTCCTGCGTAACCTCGGCCTCCGAGAGGGTGATATCATCAAGGTCATGCGCTTCCTGGACAAGAAATTTGGTCGTGATGGTAAGAAGAGAAACGTCAGCTTTGCTGGGGAAGAGGAAGGCGAGGTCTCTGCGGGTGGCCTTTTTTCGGGACCTGGTGGGACACTCCGAAACAACACCCGGAAGGGCCGTCCTGCTCCGGCCGTTCAAACAAGCGACAGCATAGATCCCAAAGCATTTTCTCAGCAGAAAGATAACGGTGGTCCCACTTCAGAGGCATCTTCTCCTGCTATAACTCGCCCGAGGGGAACAGAGACGAGCAACAATGGATTTGACGACGATGCCTGGGATGTGAAGCCGGCAAGGCAGCCAGAGCCTCAAGCGAAGCCGGCTCCAACTCCGGAGCCGAAATCAACACCTTCTACTCCATCTCAGCGGGCACCAACACAGGCTATGCAAGATCTTTCATTACTAACAGCTCCACTTGAGCCAATCAAGACGCAGCCAACTGCTGTATCACCCTCAGTCACCCAACCGCCGCAGCCTCCACAACTACAACCGCAGCCGCAAGCTCCTCCACCACAGGCGCAACTTCAACCTCAGCCCCAGGCTCCACCTCAGGGTGCGACACCGTCTTTCTTCACGGGCATCGGGCCACAGCAGACAGGTATCGTGCCAGGGGCGACAGGGCCGGCTGCGTCGGCTCAGCCGTTGAATCTTGGTCTCGGTAATCGACTACGACCCATGCCGCCTCAAATGACCGGGAATCAAGGCGCTCTGATGCCGCCGCCGCCACCATCTCGGCCATTGTCGGCACCGCAGACGGTGCAGCCCAGCGGGTTTGCGCCTCCGCCACTGCAGCCCCAGATGACGGGCATTGCGCCATCAGGACAAAGCCTGAACGATCTGAACCAACAACGGATGCATCAGCAGTACATGGGATCTTTCCAACCGCAGTCGACGGGTCAGGGCATGGTCTCGTTCAACCCGGGTGTTGGCATACAGCAGCAGCCGGGCTTTGGAGCTGGTCAATTCATGCAACCCCAGATGACAGGAGCTCCGCAGATGCAAAGCCCATTTTCAGACCCTCGTCCTCAACAGTTTTCGCCGATTCAAAACCAGCCTACCGGATTTCCGGGGGGCTTCCTACCTGGCCAACAATTTCCGCAGCAGAGTGGTATCAACTCGTTTCTACCTCCTGCTCTAGAGCCTCAGCGAACAGGCATGCCGTCGCTACAACCGCAGCTGCAATCACAGCCTACGGGCTTCGGTGGGTTTAGTCAAGGGTTTAATCCCGGCATGAATAATGCTACCGCTCAGCCATCTCCGGCTTCTCAAGCCCCTTTAGCACCTCTCCAACCCCAAATGACCGGGCCGGCCCCTCCGGTGCGTTTTGGCGTTGCGGACAAGATTGTTCCCCAGCCAACTGGACGTCGTGCGAACCTCGCACATGCGAGTAAGTGCTTTCTACTTGTATGCTACGTTGTGACAGTTGTAAACTAACTTAACCTCGTACAGCCCCGCAAAATCCGTTCGGCTTCTAAGGCCTGCACGGAAACTAGTAGGTAGCAAACCGAGGGTCGGGATAAGACCGTTTGTTTGTACTAGGTAGTCAGTAGACGTGAGTGGCTTAGTGGATGGAAGCCTAATGCCAACCTCACGACACCGTACGTCACGCTTGTGTAGCCGTCTGAGACGTGTCTGTACCTGGACAGTTTGACTCTGTCTATTCCGTCGGTACAACGATTCGCAGCGAGTTATACAACAGTCCACGATGGAGCGACGGATGAAGTGGTTAGGAACTACAAGCGACGTTGTTGAGGTCCAGAAGAGGAGGCTGCTTGGACACTGTTACTTACTAGAATGTATAGCCTCTATATATAAGGTACAAACGAATATAGCCCGTCCTACAGGGCTGGAATGGACGGTTTGCAACTTGCCTCCTAACGTAAATAATCCCATAGCTCTATATACCACCCTAATTAAGTCAAAACATCCCTCCAGATCGTAGGTCGCCGCATTCTAATCACGAAAACAGTGTATGCATGTGGAGTTCTCCCCGTCCTAACCAACAGATAATCCTACCTAGGTACACAGTGAAGCTGAAAGACCCGTGTAACGTATCATAACTTTGCCATCAAGACTTGCTGTCATTACAGCCCCTCATTAGATCGATCTTATCCGTATATAAATTATTTGTAATTTGCGACTAGACATCTATTCGCCCCCTTGACCACTTCGGCAATGACTTCTACTACACCGAAAGATGGTCACAACCTTATCCCTTCTGGCCCAAGGCTGGATATTACCACCGCTAGTGTAGGGATATCCTATAGTGATGGAGAGCAAGGTCCTCATTGCTGCCAAGCCCTCTTTAATCGAACATGGCACGTGGGAGACTCGTCAAGGAAACCGACAGTTCCCTTTCGGGAATTCTAGATCGGTGGAGGCTCGTCTCCCTCTTCTCCATCAAGCAAAGTACCTCGGCGGGTACGAGTCTTCAGCTCGGTACTATTCGTTTCCGTGCTGGTGGTCATAGCCTGGTCTTGTGCCGAATTTTCTACACCCTTGACTTCCTTCTCCTTCTCCCTGGGATCGAACCGCTTGCGGACAGCATCGATCATTTTGAAGAACCAATAGAAATTCAACGTGTTCAACGTCAAGTTGGCACCCATGTAAACCGCGGCAAGCCAAAACGGAACGCTCGTCGATTGGGACACGTATTGCATAGTCTGTGTATACTGGGAAGGGAAGGTTGCCTTCAGGGCCTCCTCGGGTCCCACGGTGGCCAGAACTCTGGGCGTAATCCCCAAGCCTGCCCACACGTCACGGGCGACCAAGACGGACTGGTATGTGCCCCACACGAGACGGCAGGAGAAAAAAGTGAAGATGAGCATCAGGCCGTTGTATAGCTGAGCCCTGGACCCGGTCATGCCCAGCTTGTCAAAGAACCAATGGATATTGAGGAAAGGCGAGGATAGCTCCCACAAGATGAAGGTGGTGCTGTAATAATTGACGAACGGCCGCTACGCCTGATATCAGCATCACTACTCGAGCCCGTTCCTACACGATGCAGACTTACGAAGCCAAAGGAATAGACGAGCAGAGCACTAACAGCGTGTGCCAGCATGCCAAGCCCGAAGATGTTCAAATTGGTGGCAGTGATGATGAGGTCATAGAGGAAATAGCCGGCGGCGAGGGCCTGGATCATCGCCGCGCCGCCAGTGTAGCCCCAGATACGCTCTTGCCAGTCCATATTGTTACGCTCCTCATCGACGAACATGACCCATAGCGCGAGCGCATTGATGGTGGTACTCTGTACCAGGGACACGACGTGCACGTCCCAGTTCAGCTTCCTGCCGCGGGAGAGAGCGGCGTACTGGGCAGGGAAGACGCGGCGGGATAATACGGGGGATACGACGCTGCCGACGAAGTAATAGAAGGCAGCCATTATGACAACCTCGTGGATATGCAGTGGCAGCGTTGGCAAGTCGAGGTAGTCGGCCCATGGTTGGACGGCCTTGCTCAGGGCGGGGATGGGGGGGATGGGGAAAGGATCCCTCATTGTGTTTATCCTTTTCCTAGTTTCCTGTTTCCTTCTCTTCGTGTGCTATGCCGTCGGGAGCAGTCGGGAGCACGCACTATGGTCACTGTAGAGGCAGAGGTAAAGGTAGAGGTAGAGGTAGAGGTGTAGGTAGAGCACGGAGGATTCGAGTGTGGCGCGGCAGAATAAAGATATATAAACCAAGCCGTAAACGGGTCTAAGTGCTTGCGTGTCAGCTAGCTGGTGGTGCATCTGTTAGAGCTGATGCAGAGCTGATGCAGAGCTGATGCAAAGCTCAACATGACCTAAGTTACTTACAATTAGGTGCATATGACCCACGCACGTTACGTGACAGCCATACAGGGTACCAAGACTCTTTTGACTTAGACAGCTAGAGGTCAGCAGACGGGGTAGCTATCTCCGGTCGTCTAGGTTTAAGTTGACCTCGCTCGCCTAGTCGACTCTCAGATGATGCTTTTCCGATGTCGATTTGATGAAGCTGAGGTTGAAACGTCGAGGTTGTGGCTCGGCCCGGGCTCGAACCTTCTTTTTTTTTTGTCTACTGTACATTCAGCCCTGACAGCTTCGGGTACCGGGGATGATCTGGGATGCAGGATCCCTACAGTGTATCTATGCACCTAGCACGACTATGTGTGTAGCGTATATAACTATAGCTGTCTAATTGCATCTCCCCGGGCTTGTGCCAATCCAATTCGTGCAGGTGTTCGTTCTTGTAGGCCCAGTGTCCTACCTCGTGCCTCATAGAAAATAGTTCAACTATGAGACAGCGACTTAGATACATATGAGCCACTGACTGGACTAGAACCCGCTTAGCCATATATCACCACCACATCGCCAACCTCTAGGCGTCATGGCTGATCTATTTCAAGAATTGTTGGGTGACCGTCGCTCTAGCGACAAAGCTCATACCAACCCCATCGCTCTTGAATATCTATCCACGCTGGCGTCTACACCCCTTTCTCATATAAACGGCTCTGAACAGCAAGCTCTCGCTCAATCGTCTCATTCGCTGCTTCTATCTCTCCAGTCCCTTTCGAAACGCTCTCATAAATCCATCATCAGCTCGGCAGCAAACCACTCTCACCTCCGTAATGCGCTTCCCGCTCTTGCGGCGTCCACCAACGACCTGACAAGTGCTATACCTAGATTAGATAATGAGGCAGTTCATTTCTCGGCTACCTACCACAAGTCTGGGGATAATGAGATACTCAATTCCCGGAAGCGAGCTCTACTCCTTTCAAGAAATGTCGAACGACTAGTCGACGTGCTCGACCTTCCTACCTTGCTTTCCACTGCTATCACCACCAGCTCATCCGCCCCCGCTGCAAACTATGCATCCGCACTGGATCTGAACTCCCACATCCGTCGATTACACGGCTTATATGCGGATTCGCCTCTGGTGGCGTCTGTATCGGCACAAGCCGACGAGGCCATGCAGGCCATGGCTAAGAACTTGATCACAAGTTTACGCACCCCCGGCCTGAAGCTAGCATCCGCCCTGAGGACGATCAGTTGGCTCCGAAGAGTGGTACCGGACCTAGACTCTACCGGCGCCGCTGGCAACGGCGGAGGACTGGGTGCTCTGTTCCTCGTATGCCGTCTGTCAACACTGATCAGCATGCTGGCCGCCTTGGAGCCGCTTCGCGAGCTGGCAGAGCAGGAAAGGATTCGGCAGCAGCGGAACCCAACCGGCAGCGCATGGTCCGGGGGTCAGCAGACGGAACGATACCTCAAGCGTTACATAGAGATATTCAGGGAGCAGAGCTTCGCCATCGTCTCCATGTTCAGGAGCATATTTCCTGCGCCGGTACATGATGCGTCTTCGAAATCTGGCGACCAGGACCCCTTACAGCCAGTTCCCTCGGCGTTGTCGACATTTCCGTTTCACTTGATCGAAATGTTAATGGACACCCTACGAATCTACCTACCGACGGTCAAAGATCAGCCGTCTCGCGACAGTCTCTTAACACAGGTCCTCTACTGCGCTGGGAGTCTTGGGCGTCTTGGCGGAGACTTTGGAATCTTACTGGCTACTATTGATGTCGGAGAAGAAGCGGAAGAGGAATGGGTTGAAGTAGTGAAACGACATCGGCTTATGACAGGCCGGTTAGAATCGATTGTCGGGAGCAGAGACAAGCCCTGAGCACCTCTACCTCACGGTATATTTCGTGGAGCCGAGACTCCGTATCCCGCAAACAACTGCGGCAGCTGAATGCTCGGGATGACTTCTCCTTTTCCAACAGCCTGTGACTAACGCACATTTGTTTATCCTTTTCCAATGGGACATGGTGCGCGCGCATACGCATACACATACACATACACATACATATACACACATATACACAAGCATACACAAACATACGCATCCACATATGTATACTTAACACAGCTCATCGTTACCTGAGCATATGTGTATGGGTATGTGTGTGTTGGGTACCTGAGGTATAAATAAGTGCGAGTTCTTATGCTTATAACCCACATAAGTACGTACCTTTTCAAGGTGCAGGGAGGGATGACGTGAGGGTTAGCGGGTGCGGGTCGAGACAAAAGTAAAAGGAAACAGGGAGCTAATAAATTTCAAGCTCACCTCTCTGCCTCTCTACTGGATATATTCCACACCTACCGTTGTACCACCTTCTTCTGCTCATGTATGTGGTCATTTCGAGGGCCAAAATAAAAGTCAAGCAGATGGACTCACAATAAGGCCGAATCCTCTGCCTTGGTGGGATTCTATTTCTATTCAATCACCCGCCATGTCGCAAAGCATAAGCCGAAACAAATCTTCATCGAGTAAGCAACCACACACAGGGCCCCCAAGTATGAAGACAACTAACGCATTCTCGGCTCAGCCTTCCACTTTTTGGCTGGTCTCGGTTCTGGCACACTCGGCGCCGTGCTATTCCAACCGTTCGACCTGCTCAAGACTCGCGTTCAGCAATCGGGTTCGCACTCGATCAGAGCCGCCGTAAGAGACATCGCGAACTCGCCAAATGCCTTGACTGCCTTTTGGCGGGGCACCCTCCCGTCTGCCCTGCGGACGGGCGTCGGGTCCGCCATCTACTTCACCACTCTAAACGTTATTCGGCAGCGCGCGACAGCCTTATCGTTTGCTACCGTGCCGCACACCGATCCCCGCCAGTCTTCCTCTTCTCTTCCCAAGCTTTCCAATACCGCTAATATGGCGTCCGGCGCATTCGCTCGCGCTTTTGCAGGCTTCATCTTGATGCCGCTGACCGTCATTAAGGTCCGCTACGAGTCGAGTCTCTACTCGTACAAGTCCATTGCCGGCGCTGCCAAGGATATTTACAGGACAGAGCGGCTCCCCGGATTCTTCGCCGGCTTTGGCGCAACCGCCATTCGGGATGCTCCCTACGCCGGACTTTATGTCCTTTCATATGAGCAGTTCAAGAAGCGACTTAGCTCCTGGCACTTTCCAAGCTCATCCATTCCCCACGGAATGGGCATGGGCATGGGTGGTTCATTGTCAGCTACAATCAATTTCAGCTCCGGAGTACTCGCCGGCGCGACGTGCTCCTTCATCTCGAACCCATTCGACGCCATCAAGACCCGCATACAGTTGCAACCACGTCAATACCGGAACATGCTTCAAGCTTGCCGTAAAATGGTTGCGGAGGAAGGTCTGCGGTCCCTGTATGATGGGCTTGCGTTGCGTATGACACGCAAAGCGATAGGTTCGGCATTGGCTTGGATGCTATACGAGGAGTTGATTCGAAGAGCCGAGACCACGCTGCACCGAAGCAGTGCGAGAGATCATGTATGATACACACTTGACGTATTGAACCCGAGCCCAATTCTAATCCCAACTCACACAACACCACTTTCTGAAATGTTCGTATGGATCAGTCCAAAATATAGATATCAGGTGCCTATCGTATTTCATTACATACGTCTCGGGATCAGGAAAAGAAGCATGGCCCCGTCCATCCACTGCAAACTGCCGCGCGCGGCCTTATGATCCAATCCATTGCTACGTCACTCTCCCTATCTATGCTGGCTTGGCCCCGGCTAGATACATCAACAAAGAAGGGGATTTCGACCGGCTCCGTCTGCGTTCCTTCTTGCGGACCCATTCAAATTCGGGATCAAGATGGTGGTGATGCCTGTGCTCCTTATCTTCGATTCGCACTGCAGCATCCGAGCATTAGCCTCTGGGGGGGGGGAGAAACGAGAGGCACTTGGAGGGTACTTACTGACAAGCTTTCCGGAAGACCGCTTCTCTCGGATTATCTTGGTGTGTCTCCAGAGCATGTCCTGCTCTGGTTCTGCGACCCACCGCTTGATCAAGATATAGTCCGGATCCTGATGCGCAGCAAGATTAGATAAAACTTGTCAAAGGGGTTTTAGTAATATCTACTTACGGGATCGAGCTGGAAGTCGATGTTGTAGGCCCTGAGAGTCTCAATCGAGAGGTGCCGCCTCGCCATGCGTGTGTAGACGGGCCGGTCGTTGGCTATCTCGATCTGTTGATGAGCTTCCGCCTCCCGTTCTTTCGCCTTTTCCTTTGCCTTTTCCTTCTCTTTGCGGAGTTTCTCGAGGCTCTCGCCGGCAAGAATGGCGTTAATCTCTTTCTCGTCGAGGCCGGATTTGAGTAGCTGTTCCTGCATCTTGGCCTTGTACTCCTTCTCCTTTGCCTCGGCCTCCTGCTTCTCCCTGAGCCTCTGCTCAGCTTCTTCTTTCTTATACTTCTCGATGGCATCCCTGGCTTCTTTGTCGCGGCGCTTCTTCTCCTCGAGGGCAGCTTCCTCCTGCTTCAACCGCTCCAGCTCAAGCTTCTGCTTGATACGACGCTCATAGTCGGCAGTCTCCTTGGCCTTGCGAATCTCGTCAAGCTCCTTCTTGGCCTCGCGCAATTCGTGCTCTTCCTGGATGGTCCGGTTCCGGCGCTTCTCCTCCTTCTCCACTTGGGCGGCGAGCTTGAGCTCTTTTAGCTGGTTGCGGGTGTTCTCGACTTCTTTCTCATACTCGCGACGCTTCGCTTCGATTTCCTTTTCGTAGTCCCGCTTCACGTGCTCCAAAGCGAATCGATCACGATCACGATCACGCTCGCGATCCAGCTCCCGCGAGTAGCTCGACGAGGCGCGTGAATGTGCGCGACGGCGACGACGGGATCTAGACCTAGACTTGGAATCATGATCTGAGTCTGAGTCAGATATAGACTCCGAGTCGGAGTGGTTATAAATGCGATTGTTGATAATGACGGGACCAGCAGGGGGTGGAGGAGCGCTAGCCCCGGGAGAGGGTGAGCGAGAGCGCCGTGTTGTTACGATAGTGCGCTCAGTGGCCGGGACCAGAAAGCGGTCCTCGACGCGTGGGCCAGTCTCGTAATAGCGAGGACGAGACGAGCGGGGATCGACATAGTGAGCAATAGCGGGACGGGCCGGAGAGGCATGCCGATGCTTGATGCGGACGTCGAGGTCCGATTCCTCGTCGGAATCATAACGGTATCTACTCATGCTGGATAGGCCCAAGACAACAAACCGGGAGACTAGTATGTGCTTTAATGAAGAGATAATCAGATAAGCCGAGACAAGACAAGACAAAGATAACTTTCAGGAATAAATAGTTGTTGGTTTGGCTCTAAGAAATAGCGCCCAGACGGAATGAGTGTCGGATTGCGCGTATACTTGAGTGTGTGTGTGTGTATGAATGTAAATCAGAGAGGAAGAGAGGGAGAACAGGAAGAGGAAGATTCGGAGGGTTTGAATCAAGCTTACATCCCACGAAGGCGGGGGAGTTGTCTTCATTTTATCATGTTGGACGCAAGTACGAAGTAGATCCATCTCATTAGTTACCTATAATAGGTTATTCAATGCTATATCGGGTCACACTTGACGCCGGCCATGAATCCTAGCAGCGGGTACTAGTTGAGATACCTGGGGATAGCGATAGAAGATGTCGATCCTGTCGGAGGGGGACTAACACGTGTAGTGCGCATCTTGTACCGACGAGCACAGCTGATACCTAGTAGAGCCTCATAAGTACCTGGCCGGGTGACGGCATCTTATCTTGGGCTTAGCATATGGTACCAACCTATGGGGAGAGGGGAGTGTATAGCCAAGGTACCAACGCCAGTGAGAATCCCTCTTGGGGGCCGAAAGCGACTGAAAAGATCAGAGTCCCAGAGCCCCAGAGCCCCAGAACCCTAGAACCCTAGAACCCTTCCGTGTCGAGGGCTGAAGTGGGCCGTCTCACTTCTGTGGCTATCAAGCCAAAAGAACAAGCGCTCAGGGGCTGAGCTAGTCCAGTTCTTCATCCAACCTTCATCCAACAACCCATTTTTAGCTACCCCTCCGAATATATCGGACATCAATATATTACGTAATAGCAGCATGTTAACAGTCGTCTACGTAATTCAACCGTCCGGAGGGACTTACATATATATATATATATATATATATATATAAGAAACGTCTTTTACTAAGTAGGCGGTAGGTATATACGCGTAATAAATGAGCCGTTTATTTTTTTATTTTCTATTTTCTTTTGCCTCTTGATTTATTAAAGAGTTGTAAGTGTAGGTAACATAACATAACGAGGTTACAATGAACGTAACCTACGTTCCAACTGCCCACCTATAGTGCTTGCGCGAACGGACCACGCCGCCCGGAGTGCTTGTCAGGAGACACATCCGCATCATGTTGCATCCTCACTGTAGCTTTTGTACCGCAGATGTCTATGTACCACAAATATATCTCGTCTTCGGCGTCTGATTCTAGCCCGGTAGGTAGATAAACAGGTGCTATCGGACCAACCGCCGAGGGCCTCCAATCCAAAGGACCAGCTCATCGAATACCTAGGGCCCTAGCCGACCCGCGCTGTGTACCAGAGCCTTCCCGACCCGTGCTGACCTAAGACATGCCAGCACCGCCTCTAAGCATGCGATCGATCTGGTCTTTGCTGTTCTTCTGTGAAACCTCGAGGTAGTGTAGTCGCTTTCCTAGCCCATCTACCTCTCCTTCCACTTCCTTGATCTGCCCGTCTAGTTTACTCTTCATGTCGGAAACGGGCAGCGCGACAAACCTACGTGCGCAGCCGACAATTAGCTACAATAGGAATCAGAATAGGAAAAGGGGGGTTCCAAACATCTTGCCAACGCCCTCGTAGACGTTGGTGTCCGTCGGCAGGGAGGATATCTCCGTGCGGGTCAACTGGGCCATCCGTAATTCGCGCTGCTTCGAAGCCTGCTGTGTCCTGACGAGGGAGATCTGCTGTTGCGCAGCGATTGCTTGCGTCTCGACCTCCCGCAGCAGCTAGGGAAAGGGTTGTGAGCGACTCGTCGTGACATATAGTCAAATGACGTACCTTCTGAAGCGCTTCGTTTGATATCGACATTTTCTTCTCTTCTGCGTACTGAGTTGCGTTAGGGAGAAAAAAAAAATCAATGATCCTAGGTAGTTGACATGTGCATACCTAATGTATACCTACGGTATATATATACGGTACAGTATATACGGTATATACCGGTAAGAGGCTGAGTAAAATGCTTCAGATGTCAGAGGGGTCAGGTCCGATGGTGGGGTAGTACAGGTACAGTTTACAGCTTTCACTTTATGCTTTTATTTTGGGCCTTGATTAGCTTTTTTTTCTCTCTCTCTCTCTCTCTCTCTCTCTCTCTCTAAGACAGCCTATATACATATTACATATGAGATATGTACATATATATGTACGTATGCGATCCCATGGTAGCACCCAATCAACAACACGGCGCAAGCGCAAATGGGTACCTGTGTTATCTAACTGGCTCTAACTTCCCGAGCGCCATCTACCCGTTCGAAGGCAACGTGCTTGCGGCGCATCCGTGTAGTATAGGCACGTCCCATTCCCCAACACGAATGACTACATATGTACCTCTTATGTATGCGCACAATTTCGAGTTGCGTCATCGTGTCGGCGTACGAGCAACAGGCAACATTGCAAGGCTGCTTTACTTTTGTTTGTCCAATGCATCGTCTATGCGGACCACTTCTGGCATGCTTAGTATCGACGGCCAATCAAGCTGAAATTTCTCTTCGTCGCCGTTCAGGCAACGGTGAATCCAGATGCGCCAGATGATGTAGAAGTATGCTAACAGACACCCATGTTAGTTCAGAACTGGAATACGACTTACATTACCGCTGGCCATTTGCTAGGCCAGGCTCCAGTACAAAATCACTTACCACCTATCCCCGTCACTAAAGAAAAGCATCACTGGTCAGTAAGCGCCTCCGGCCAAAAACAAGAGGTGTACGTACTCAAGTGCCACCACGCGTGCCCTTCGAGGACGACGGCCCAAGGCAGTCCAACTTGACGTCGCCACTTGCGAATGGTGTTACAATACATATTGTCCAAGTTCCAGATGAGATAGCCGCCCAGGAATATACTAAGGCCTGTGGAGGACCCGGCTTGTTAGTATAACCGCCAATCAAGTCACCGCCATAACCAAGTTAGCGGCTTACCTGTCGCAACCATGACCCACATCTGCCTCATCACCTCATTGGTCGTCGGCACTCTCGGCTTGCGAGCTCCTCTCCTACTTTCTTCTCTCTTCTTTAGAGCGGGTCGGAGTACTCGCTCCATGATCCATATGTTGGATAGGACCACGGTGGCAGTCAAAACCGCATAAGCATCTTGGTGGAACTGAGGATCCTTGGTCTTGTAATACCTTACCTAGTGTCTATCGTCAGCACGCACCCAAAACAGTAACAGGTTGCAGGACGAACGGTAATGAACCACGCAAGGCTGACAAGGCCGATGCCGAGACAGGCGGAGAATCGAGCAGATCTAGCGTACGTAAATGTGGCAAAGCACATGAAGCAGGTCGTGTATATCATTGCGAGCTCGTCGACAAGCTGCATTGGGTCTGCTGGGCGTTAGACTACCTATGGTCTCGGTGGAACCTGCGCCAGGAACGAGATACTTACATTTGAGAGAGGCGTGGAAGAGAGTAGACCCTAGGCCAACCACGATGTACCCAGCGAAGGTGACGACGAAGATTGGAGGATGGGAGTATTTGATGCACTTTCGGATGCCCTTACAGCCCAACCATACGAAGAGGGCATTGGTAAGGGTCTAAGTAAAAAAAAGCCACGCACACAGAAATTAGCCTCCAGATGCGTGCCTCGAGAGTAGAATCCTCAATGAGTGATGAGGCAGGATGGTCGAGGGAAGGGAAGCCTACATTGCAGACTTCAGCACAGTAGTAGCTCATTACATAGTCCTATACTTAGTATTTAGTCTCACATAGAGTTCTAATAGGCAACGCCATGCATACCTCCTCACAAAAATTCAGAGTGGACGTCTTCTCACCCCAGAAGCCATGTCGAGGTTCATGGTAAGGAAAGCTCAAGGCTTGGAAGAGGCTCTGCACGGACATGGTTTTGAAGCGTGTAAGTAACCAGCCTATGACATGAGAGACCTCAAGTACGGTACCGAGTTGCTCCTACGGTATCGAACGAATTCCGCACGGGTGATGGATGGACGCCTACGCAAGCAGGGCAAGACGGCTGGGGGTGAAGAAAGATAGTAAAAAGTCTGGGTAAGCTGAGCAGTGTTTAAGATCTACCTAGGTGGTGCTCCGGCGCTCCGGCGGGAGCCTTAACTCGGTACCCGGTATATATAATAACTACCTAGGTATGTATTTTAGCTGCATACTTTGATACCTTACCCAAGATAAACCTAAAGGGGGAGGGGGGCAAGGGGGCAAGGGGAGCAAGGGGAGCGATGGAGGCTTAAAAAGCTGGAATTTTTATATATATTGTATCGACTTCTATTATATTCCTTATGCCGTACTTGTCTATACACATTTGTAAAGTACTTATATTAGCCATATCACTATTCTAAGACATAGAAAGGTTGTGTAAGTGTTCAGCTCTTATTGTCAAACACGACAATTTAAGCATTGCTTTCTTCCTAATGCATACCCTATAGTGTATATGATACTTATTTAACAGGTATACAGACAAAGATAGATATGACCGGTTATGCAAATAACAGGGGTATTCCCTTCTACCTAAGAAAGTCCGCTCTAGCTCTAGTGTCCCAGCGATCAGGTTCAGAATTAGATGTTTTATTGAACGACTTGACAAGACTCGACATCACCTAATAAGCCTACATAACCTACATAACCTACATAACCTAATCTGCCTGGCACTGCAGTCGCATCATATGGGAACAGACGACTCCAAGTCTTTGGCATCATAGCTACTAATCTCCTACAGGAATCGCAAAGTGCTACTCTTCTAAAAAAGGACTTCTACAAAGAGAACACAGCCAAGCCACCCTCTGTCCATCATCCTACGTAACATCGTAGCCTCCAGTCTTGTATGCCAGACACCAATACGACAAACCGAGCCCTCGTCTCGAAATAGCGACAAGCCACAAATGCGAAGACAGTTCCAAAATCTACCGTTGGTAGGATAGTAAAGAGGTCTGGCTTTTTTATGTCACTTCGTCGCTGTGACACGTCAGCACTAAGCAGTCAATCAAAACGTCCTGTACGATGCGCCGGCTCCATCTCCAGAAACGCCTAGAAGAACGATTTGTTTGCGACATAACCGCCCGCTAAACATTCTCTCCCCCTGCGAGCCCTGCGAGCCTCAGACATGTCAGCTCCCCAGAAGTCGTCAAGATGGGGCTCCTTTTTGTCCCAGGCTGTCGCGGGCGTCGAAGCTCGTCTTGACACCATCCTGGCCGAAGAAGATTCAGGAAAGCAAGGACCGCCACGGCCAACACGAACCCCCTCAGCATCCTCTACCACGCCGACCACAAGCACACCGCCGCGATCTACCACGCCGTCTAGGTCAAACGATAGGTTGCAGGAGCGACTGGCTCGAGCTGTTGCCGCAAAAAATGCTGCTCAGAAGGGAGATTCATATCCTGCTAGAAAGAGTACCGAAGTTTCCACGCCGAGTCGAAGCCCTCGGGCCAGCTCTGATGGCCCCACCACGCCATCTAGGCAACATGCCCAGCCAAACGCCGCCAGCATAGATGTCTATGTTGCGAAAGACGACGGAACAAGCTCGGCATCTGCCACCCCAACATTGGGCGAAGCCATCGTGAACTCACCCACTCCAGCCGGTGGGCAAGTGCTCATTGAGGATGACGTGCATTCTTCGGCACAAGGCAACAATGAAGCACCCGATGAAGAAAAGCCTAGGCCAACTACGATTCAGGCTGAAGTAGCAGCTACTGCTCCAGATGCCGGTATTGTTTCGGTACCATCTGTACTATACGAACAGCGCATTATAGACCTAGAGAAATCCTTGGAGGAAGCGCAGGCACAGCACCAAGAAGAACTTCATAGCCATGTAGAAAGGGTCGATGCGCTACAAGCAAAATTGCAGTATCTAGCTCGGCAGGCGTCTGAAACAGCAAGAAGCGCTGCCGCCGCCGCACCGGCAAGCAGCTCGGAGAAAAAGGTAGCCGAAAAGGATCAGCAGATTGCCCAATTAATGGAAGAAGGGCAGAAGCTTGCGAGCACGGAGCAGAAGCACCGGAGTATCATTAAGAAGCTGAGGGGCCAGCTTGCCGTGGGCGAGAAAGAGCTAAATGAGCAGAAACTCGCGCGCCAGAAGACGGAGAATGAGCTCGGCTTGCTGCGAAAGCGACTCAGCCAGCAAGGCTATCTTGAGAAGGCGAACGAGGAATCGCAGAAGCTGATAAGTCAACTGAAGAGGGATCTAGAAGCGTTAAAGGCCGAGATTGCCTTGAAAGATGGCACCATATCTGAACTTAAGAATCGGCTTCAGGAGGAATCTGATAGAGTCAAGACCATGACCGCCAAGATCAACGATGAGTTAAGGGAAGCGGAACAGCGGCGTGTGAAGGAGCTTGAGGATGCCGTTGCAGCGCTGGAGGTGGAGAAGGATCTAATAGCTGACCGTGCCAAAGCACAGGCAACAGAGCTGCGGGAAAAGGCCGACAGAGCTTCTGAGCGGTTTCACGCAGCAGAACTAGAGCTCAAGGGAGAGGTGCAGATTCTCGAGAGTAAATTAGAGGCTTTCCGGGTTCGGGCGGAAGAGGTTTCGTTGGGCGCCGTGGGGGACGCCCAGGCTAAGCTGCTTCGCCAGATAGAGACACTCCAGACACAGCATTCCATTGCCAGCGAAAACTGGCAGGGCATGGAAGCGTCCCTGATCGCCAAGACTGCGGCCCTGGAGAAGGAGAGGGATGAAGCGCTGCGACGTGAATCGGAGATGAGGCGGAAAGCCAGAGAAACGGTAAGCAAGTAACACTCGGAAATGGTTACAAGCATTAACAAAAAGGCTAGGCCTCTCGAGCCAAACGTCAAGAAGAGGAGTTAGAAGAGACAAGGAATCAGCTCCCCAGCGTCCAGCGAGATCTATCCTCCTACCAATCGCAACTGGAATCCTTGCGTAGGCGCGCCGAGGAAGCTGAGGCTTCGCTGGCGGAAGCACGAGCCGAATTTGAGCGACAGAGGTCGGCCTGGAAAGAAGAGAAAGCCGAACGGACGGACCAAGACCGGCGGAACTGGTTGGAAGACGTTCCCACCACCGCGTTTCGCAACGTTAGCCGCCCGGAATCTCCTCTATTATCACCGCCGCAGAGAACTTTCAGTGGCGATTTCCTTGGACTGCAGAGCTACCCGGCGAGGCTTCGTAAGACCTCGGCGCCCTCCAGCAACGGGGAACCGAGCCCTAGCGATCGACCGTCCTCGGCGAGACGGCCGTCAGGACAGCCTCCCATCCGATCTCCCATGTTTCCGATGACGTCGGTACAGTCAGGGACACCGCCGTCTCTGCCCAGCGGCCTGGACATGTTAGCTTCGCCCTCGACACACCCCATCGATAGGGATGACGTCTTTGAGAACGAGACTCCGGCTTCCCCCCGGAACGTGTTGGAGGACATGGTGTCGGTATCGACCATGACGGCGGGGCCGTCGGTGCAGCTAGTTGAGAGGATGAGCGCAGTGATCCGTCGATTGGAGAGCGAAAAGGTAGCAGCCAAGGAGGAGCTCGCGAGGATTTCAAGCCAGCGGGACGAGGCTCGTGGAGAGATTGTTGTACTGATGAAAGAAGCCGAGGCAGGCAAAAGAGCTCGGAGGAAAGTCGAGGAACTGGAGAAGGAGGTGGAGGTGATTAACCAAAGATACCAAACCACGCTAGAGATGCTGGGAGAAAAGAGCGAGTTGGTGGAGGAGTTGCGTGCAGACGTGGATGATGTCAAAACGATGTACAGGGACCTTGTAGAACGCACGATCAAGTAAGGAGAATCCGATAGCCTCAACCAAGCCTTATTCTACCGAAAATTCTGGGTATAAGACATGGAACAATACTATCAAGTATATACTATCAAGTGTCTGTGAGTAGCGCGCCAAACCCATAGGACAGTCACCCGCGGCACCAGAGATTATAGATCGATACCCTCATTCTCGGCCTCCCGCTCGATATACTTGCGAATCTCTTTGTCGGGCGCAAGATCTAGTGCAAGGTACCCATCCGAATCTCGCTTGTCAACCTCGGCACCCGCCTTCAGTAGCGCGACAGCGGTATCTCCTAGATGGCATGCCATGTCAGCCTCATGATAAAAGCCCGAGGTCCAGTCATAGAGGAACACCAACCGTGGCCCTCGGCAATAGCATGGTGTAGTGCTGTATAGCCTGCGCTATCAGTTGCATTGAGCGGGCTGCGATGCTTCAGCAGCAGGTTAACCATAGGCACCGAACCAACAGCAGCAGCTCGGTGCAGAGGATATTGGCCGCGCTTATCCCTGACTCGTGTGGATGCCGGCGGCTTGTGGTCCAAGAGCTTGCGAGCTACCTCGATGTTGTTCTTAGACGCAACGAAGTGAAGCGCCGTCTACGTCGCCGTCAGCTATGTAGCCCCAAGTTGGAATAGAAGCTGGACTAGTCGCGCTTGACAACGCACCTGTCCGTTGTTGTCTGCCTCGGTTAGCTATCTGACGGTTCAGGGGGATATGGAACGGGCCATACTCTTCTGGTTCACATCGGCGCCTCTCGATAGTAGTAGCTCAACGACTGCATCGCCGTCTTTTACGCTAGCCGCGATCATCAACGGCGTCCAGCCACTATCGTCCTTGACGCTGTTAGCGATTCTAAGTGCCCCTGATGACTAGGTATATATATGATAATGTCGCGCTCACCTCGACATCTGGATCGAAGTCCTTCTGCTGAGCTAGCATCAAGACGATGGCGTGGTGGTTTGCAGATGCGGCCCAGTGTATAGGCAGGCGGCCGTCGTCATCTTTCAAACGAGATAACTTCTGATCTGCCTGTTGAACTGTTGAGTCACGCCGAAGCTCACAGGACTAGGTGAGTTCACGAGCATGAGCTTACATTCAGTAACGACTCGACAACGATGACTGGAAAACGATGGGGTCTACGTCAGTAAATATTTCCGAGGGTAGGGGGGGAGCTTGGTTACCTCTTCCTTCTCGAGCAGCAGCGTGTATTGCATATTTTGACTGATCAGACGACATTCTGTATATTCCGTATATTCCGTCTAGGGTTGTCGGGCTGGGTTGGATTCTTAAACTTCATATAAGTACCTCTTAGGGTGGACCACTTGATTGTTACGTACAATACCTGAGCGGAGTACACAAGTTTGCAGGGGACGGTTCCGGGAACCAAACGAACTCGATTCGGCGAATGGAAAACAAGAAAAAAAAACAATCTTTTCTGGTTAGTACTAGATGTCTTATTCAGGAGCTAGTGTTGTTCTGATCTGTTTGGGTAGGTTGATGGCAATGCCTTGGGTTTTATGTTTTATATAAGACATGCTCCAAAAGAGGCAAGTGGGTTATCGCCATATGCATATGCAATTAATAAGGTTATTCTTGCCAGCGGGGCATAGTACATTGTTAATGCAATTACGTACCCTCTAAGAAATAATCTTCATCTCCATCAAGACGAGCGAAGACGAACTGAATCTCCATCACGACTTCCTTCCCGTTTCTCGCACATTAGTCTCCACAATGGATGTCGTCCAACCAGATCTAAAAGATCTCGTGCTACAGAATGCTCGACGTTCGAAATCGCTGTTTGCGGACTCGTCTGGCGAGTCGGCGCGAAAAAAGTTGAAGCTATCTACAGACGCGACCGAGTTGCAACGCGAGAAGGACGCTTTATCCGTACGTCTCCACGCCGAATATCAACACGTCCGCGAACTACCTCCCGCCCTCGCCCAGAAGCAAGCAAGCGCCATGAGCGCTAGGAAGATGGGCAAGAAACCCGCCACGAATGACCCTCCAGCCCCCCAAGCTCAGAAGACGCAGAAGTTGATCGAAGGCATCCCCTCAACATCCCGCACAGGCACCCCCCAACCAGGCTCCAATGCTCTAGTCCAAATACGCGGGCCTCCGACCGCCTCGCAGACCAACACCCCAACGTCCCAGGCTCTGAGCACTGCCCGTGCTGGAGCGACGCATCAAGTCAAGCCCGATTGGCATCCGCCTTGGAAGCTTATGAGAGTCATCTCCGGCCACCTAGGTTGGGTCCGAAGCCTTGCTGTCGAGCCACACAACCAGTGGTTTGCCAGTGGCGCTGGCGATCGGACCATCAAGATCTGGGATCTGGCAACCGGGAACCTGAGGCTGACACTAACCGGTCACATTTCTACTGTGCGCGGTCTTGCTGTGTCTCCTCGGCATCCTTATCTCTTTTCCTGCGGCGAGGACAAGATGGTCAAGTGCTGGGATCTGGAGACAAACAAGGTCATCAGGCATTATCACGGCCACCTGAGCGGAGTCTATACATTGTCGCTTCATCCTACGCTAGATGTTCTCGTCACAGGCGGCCGGGACGGCGTTGCTAGAGTCTGGGACATGCGGACGCGCAGCAATATCCACGTCTTGTCTGGCCACAAGGGGACGATCGCCGACGTCAAGTGCCAAGAAGCCGACCCGCAAGTCATCAGTGCCTCCTTAGACTCGACCGTCAGGTTATGGGATCTTGCTGCCGGCAAGACAATGGGTGTCCTTACCCACCACAAGAAGGGCGTCCGAGCCCTCGCTCTACATCCTACCGAGTTCACCTTCGCCACGGGGAGCACAGGGAGCATCAAGCAGTGGAAATGTCCCGAGGGCGCCTTCATGGGCAACTTCGAAGGCCACAACGCCATCATCAACTCTCTAGCCGTCAACGACGACGTCCTATTCTCCGGGGGAGACAACGGGTCCATGAGCTTCTGGGACTGGAAATCGGGACACAGGTTCCAAGCCCTGGATTCAATCGCGCAGCCGGGATCTTTAGACGCCGAGGCCGGCATCATGAGTTCGACCTTCGACCGCACGGGCATGCGTCTAATTGTTGGTGAGGCGGACAAGACAATCAAGATATGGAAACAAGACGAGAAGGCAACGCCCGAAACGCACCCGCTTGAGTGGAAACCAACATTAGGAAGACGGAAATATTAGAAAATGGTCACGGTTGCGTACTACTTGTAATCCCTTTTTCTTTTCCTTCTCTCTCTCTCTCTCTCCCCCGAGGGGAACGGGAGTGGGAGAGGAATTGAACAGCAAAAAAAGGGATTCCGATATTACGAATCAATTCATTGACACGTGTACATTAGAATGCTATACCCAGCGCCCTGATCTCAGGGTCATCTCGGAATGCAAGCTTGATCTCTTCGTCGCCCACGGCAAGCCTGATTTTACTTGGCCGCTCCGCTCTTTGACCTTCTAGAATGATGACCCCAGCGCCTGTCAGTTCGACGGCGGCGGCACTAATCCCTGCCGGTCTAGCAGGCCTGGATTCCCCCCTTCGTGCGCATGTATCCACAGTAGAGCCTCTGTCCCCCGTGCGCTTGAGCAAGTTGACGCGGCGGCTGCCAGCATCTAATACGAGAGCCCGGTTCATCTCCTCCATTATATCACCGTACGTAGTATCCGGCAGACCCGTTCGCTCGTTCCTCACAACAAGTGACGCGAGCACTAGTTTTGAAGCAAATGGGAGGGCACGCAAGTATTGCTGTAATGGGCTCGTTGTCGCTTCGTTTATCGCTCGCTTCACTGTCGCTATGGTAACCTTGCCTCTGGAGCTCTTGGTCCTGTCTGCTTCGCCCGTCTTCGCTTTGGCCCTCTTGCTCGGGGTCCCCGGGTCTGGATCGGATGCCTTGACGTCGGCTTCAGCCAGTTCTACCGCTCGCCGGCAGATGTCGAGAGCTCGTCGTGCATCACCGCTTACAGCGGCGACCTTGCGGCTGGCAAACTGGACGGCATCTGGTTCTACGATGTTCCCCGGTACCCCCTCCAGTCGTGACTGGATGATCTTCATGAGTTGTTCGTGGTTGTAGCCAGGGAAGGTGATGCGTGTCAGCCCCAGACGACTGCTGATCTTGTTGCTGAGCGTTCTCTCCGGCAGGTCCATCGTGTTAGCTACTGCTAGCACGATAAGTCGAGAGTGCCTCAGGCCGGGCCAGTTGAAGAAGTTATACATGACGCTCTGGTTCTTGGTCACGAGTTGGTCGAGCTCATCCATTAGGACGACACACGGGACGCGGCGGGGGCTGGGGTTATTAAACTCGCGCTCCAGAAGGTCCAGTGCCTGGCTCGGGCTGACCCGTTGTCCTCTCAAGGCCTCCCAGAGCAAAGAATAAGATTGGTGTGGATCAGTTATCTTCATGCCGTTGATTTCAACAAATATGAAGTCATCCAGCTCGTCGGATCGCACTGCCTCGTCCAGTTTCGATACGACCTCTCGCACAGTAGCCGTCTTCCCGGTCCCTGGGGTACCGGATATGTAGATGCATGCGCCGGATCCGTCGGTGATAGCGGCCTCGAGATGCGAGTATACCAAGGAAAATTCGGACTCGCGGCAAGGTAAGCTGGCCGGCACCGATGCAACATGTAGCTGTGCCCTTGCGATTTGAAAGGGGGAAGACTGATGATGATTCGGAGAAAGCGTGCGGGTAGCAAGCGGCGTGAATTCCAGTGCCTTTTTCACCAAAACTCTAGCAGTCCAACTTAGTGCTGCTGGTTCATGACTTTGGAGCCTAAGGCAGAGAGATGAGGCATATACTTACCTGCGATTGGAGGGTGTGACAACCCGGATGGTCTTCTGCTTCTTCCTTGGTGTGGTTGCTGTTCGAGGCACACCATCAGAGAGATAGTCATCATCTCGCTCCTGGTGAGTGGCGCCATAGTCGGCTTCTTCTTCTTCTTCAAGGAGTAGGTCGTCGCGGTTACGCCGGCGTCTTGTCGATCTCGTTCCGCTCCGCACCAACTCCAGCAGATCGGCTATGTCATCTTCCTTGCCCGAGTAGACATCCTCCCATAGGAACTCTTCGGTGTACGTTGAGGTCCTCGTATTGCACCCTCTTCTGCAGACGAATGTCTTGTTATAGCCCGGTGAGCTACGGGGAACCTTACCGTTAGGATACTGCTGGAGAAACTTCTGCTGGGACATGACAATGGCTTTGCCGTTGATAGATGCCAGTGGATTCACATCGGAAGAGGGGGTGATATACAGTTCGTTCTAAACTCGAGTCGATTAGCATGGTTGACTAGGATGTCTCTGGCATATCATGGACCAACTGGCAGAAAGTCGGATCTCTTCCGATCACTGTTCCTGATCTCCTTCTCGGTAGAAAACCACAGAAAAGTAGCGGCCTTGTCACCGTCCTCGTCAGCTTCGCGAAATTCGGAGACCATACCAACCCATGCTTCGTTAGAGCCTTCTGCCTTCAAGAGAACACAATCGCCAATGTAACATTCGAAGCTACCCATGCGGGCACCGATGATGTCGTGCTGGACACTCCTCTTTCTCTTGGTGGCAGACTCAGAAGTCGGGCTCGGCCGGTAAACCCATTCCCAAGGGTGGTCATCATTTCCAAGCTCATCGTCAGAATCATCTCTAGCAACCCCAGTGGCGGAGATTGCAGAGCGGCGAACCATCTAGAACGTGTTGACTGAAATGGTAGAGTCGGATTGTATCTGGACTCTGATATAATAGAAGCTGGTCCTTCTTCCCCTTCTACTTTATCAAATGGGATGTCAGTTTTCCTAAGACGTTATTAGTGGGTGGTGAGGAACAAGGAGATTCATGCTTACTTGTATGAACATGAGTGAGGCAGGTCTAGGTGATAACGCGAAAGGCGCGTGGTTGGACTCGCGAGTTCACGTGCTCGCATTGATACATAAGGGAGCCATAAAAGCTTGAGTTTTAATTGGCTAATGATAGGTGCATGTGCGTTAAGTACATACATATTTCCTTTTGTCTCCATTGCATACTATACCCACATACCCAGTACATGCATATCCACATTGGAAAGGGCGACTTACATGTGGAAGGCACGCAAGGCAAGAAGGCGGAAGGCGGAAGGTGGAAGGGCCGCCGTTCTGTTTCACGGCGGCACTGTAGTAATCAGAATCAAAATCAAATTGTCTTCTCTTCACAAACATTACCTGCTTACGCATTGTGATCTGATTGTGATCATTACTCAACCCTCGTGGCCTTCACATATCTCCGAGACTTGTGTTGTCGACTACTACGATGGACAAGTTAATAGACCTGTATGCATCCTCCCCGGTATCCCTTCATGCTTAACCATTGATGAGACCTGAGCTGACCAATACAACCCAAAAAAAGAAGCGATTCTTCGCCGTCGAGTGAAGGGCACCGGGCAAGTCATGCCATCGATCTCCTTGAATTATCCTTCAACGCATTGGATGGGGGCGGTAACCCATCTACTACATCAGCAGACCATCACATGGCTGGTTATCCTCACCAGACAGGCTACCCACAGGTGCATATTGCAACCTCCCATGCACAGGTAACGCGTGCCGAAACGGGTACTCAGCCTGCTCCTGCTCCCCTCGAGTATCCGGGACCACCCCCTGGCGTCATCCCGCGTAAGGTCTCCAGTACACAAAGTGGCACTCTTCTTGCTAGTCCGCAAGTCCAGGTATGGTACCCTCACGATCGGGCACTCCTCGAATAACATGGGATCACTAATGAAATCACTCTTCCCCAGGCAAATTATATCGTCTCCCACACCCCGGAAATGGCTGCTGGGGTAGTTGAGGCTGTGCACAAAGAGCTAGCTCGAGCAAACAGCGGTGATGGCAAAGTCGAACTTCGACAAACTGACGGAGGATCGTATATGAGAGTCATTGTACCGTCCAAGAACATCATGCGACTCATTAACGCAGCACGCTCAGTGACCGAGGAACTGACCGAGGACAGCCCTACCGAAAGACCGGGTACTTTTCAGGAGCCACCTGTCATAGTCAACAAGGATTTCCGCATTCTTTTGGAGATAGACTCCTTGACAAACAACGTACGCCCTAGGCTTCAACTAGGAAAGGATACCCCCACAAGCCTGAAACTTCCCGAGGACTATCAGGGCTACACAAAGCGCTTGAGCGAATACATCTACAAAGGACTGAAGACGGCTGGTCGTCTTCCACTACCGTTGACACTAAGAGCTCACCTGGGTCATTATATGTTGCGAACATACCCTCTTGGCAAGGTGGTTTACGAATACAACGACTTCCACACTATGATTAAGCACCCCCGTGCTTCCGGATGGTTGAAGACCAGGTAAGTACCTAAGGAGGTAGTAAATGGGCGAGTTTGGCTGTGCACAACTAACTGCCAAGTAGGATTGGTGACGAAACGCTTGCTCAAAGGGTTCTAGACTTCGCCAGAAATGACACCAATGGTGTTTTCCAACCTATCAGCAACCAATCCACCTCGGCAGCAGATATCTTGCCTGAATACAGCTTTGAGGTACACTCTCAGCGGGCCAAATTCTACACGCCACTTCAGAGCAGAACTGGTGTAGCCACGAAAGGTGTAGGCACGAGGGATACAGTTGTCTATCACCCGTATCGAGTGATAACCTGTGGTGTAGATGCCAGCTTTGCAGAGCTTGACATCGTTAACTTGAGTGTTGGAAAGTAAGTGCATAAGCAGGTAGTGGCTCAACTTGTCTACATAATCTGACAATGCCGCTAGGAAGCTCGACTGGAAATTTGAGGCCGTGACCGAAGAGAAGGGCGAGAAGACTTTTCCGGATGTCGTCAAATACTTGAGATCACTCGAGTTTGACCTGAGAACCTCAAATAAACCCCACGACCTCAATGTCTACCCACGTCTGCGGCCCCAAAACGGCACGGACTACAAATCGGTGGCAGCCAAACTGAAGGATGCCGCTATGAAGACTGTTTACAACTTCAGATGGAAATCCACGTCGTATGTTGTCCAGATCGCAGTCAATCATCGATGGGATAGCGTGGGTGCGATGAAAAGAGGACGACCGACAGTTGACGTTGGCATGAGTGTATTTGGAGAATACTGGGACTTGGAGGAGGATACAGCTGGAAATGTCTGGGGCGACGAGTTGCAGTTTCTCCTCGAAGGAGATGGAAACGCTGCGGCCAGTGGGCCCGACAGGGTTGGCAACTTCCTACAAGTGATACAGGATGTTCGCGACACCGTCCATACGTTCTTCTAGGCAGGATAGGCAAGGGGCACCTAGTCGTTCACAACTCAGTATTGGGGCATTGTAACTAGATAAGCCAAGAGCCGTCAAGACGGACTTACACGATTTCTACGATGGTGGAGTCTGTGCAGTTCCGCTGGCCATCTTCTGCCTCAGAACTAAATAGAACGCGAACACGCTTTGTCAGCTGCTATTATCAGAAATACTCATCGGGGACAAATACCTTCCTCCACAATGCGGACGTTGCTGGTTTTACCCTGCACGATTGCTTCGAGGTCCTTGATGCTTGCTCCCACTTCACCGACCTTGTTCTCGTAGAAGTCGGCAGCCGACTTAACCTCCTACAATATTGGGTTAGTATTTATACTACTCCCGTGTAATGCATAACTGTTACCTTTTCGACGTAGAAGCCAGTGCCGATGTCCACGACAACGTGGGTTGCACTTGAGAGCGTTCCACGCACGTAGAGGGAATTGGTAAGCGGTACGAGGATGGAGTTGTTCTCTATTGCTTCTTAGATTATGAAGTCGGTCTATTGGAGCAGAGAGCTAGACACATACCCCGAAGCGCAGGTGACTTGTTCTTGTCCTGTATACAGCGCAAGCATTCTCGAAACTTGGACTGTGCTGCGTGAAGCTGAGCAAAGGAGGATGTGAGATGCTCGAGCTCCTCATCGAGTTGCTTCTTGACCTGGCTCAGCTGCTGAGCGCTCAGGCTATCAAGGTTGACTGTCCATGGTCAGCGAGTCCGGAAGCAGAGGTCAAGATCTTAGCCTCAAGGAACGTACTACTTTCGTTATTACTGCTAGCCATTGTAACACATCCAGCTGTCTGTTAATCTGGAGGTTGGTGGCGCTGCGATTGTATGAAGCAGAATGTACAAGTTTTGAGGTGGGGTGGTTATCGATAAAACTTGCACCTACCGGGCTTTAGACATAGTACAATGCATAAAATATGACGTGTTATGTCATATGACATGTTATGTACTTATGCGGCACAATCATACTGGCACGGTTATGTAATGAAGGAAATCAAGCATTAGGTACATATGTACATGTACATCTGATCAGACGGGTATTTTATTTTACACCATTAGGCCTCAAGATAGGTACACATTTTATAACCAGTGCGTACACGTAATGCACACTCTGCTTCAGCATTAGCATGGTCCTTAGCATCTCGAAGCCGGTGCATGCACGCAATAGATTTGCGTAGTGTCGAGACAGGATGCTATGCACCCATGCTGGTAACGACTACGTATCGCCGTCAATGCGGTAAATCAAAGCCAGTCTTGGAAGAAATCACACGCCCGCTTGTGATTCACTACCTAGTCTGCTTTGTGTTTGGAACATTCTTCAAATTAGCCACGTAACCTGTCGACTATCCGGAAGATTCTAGTTCCTCTGTCTCGTTAGAAATGGACACTCTCATCCGCTCCGTTGACGAGCTTGTTGTTATGTTTCTGCTGTCGTATCCCCTGTATGACCTGGTCAAGGCAGCCTATAGTAGCTGCTATAAATCCGAGGTATGTAGGTGACGGAGCGAGGACACGCGACTTGAATTCGGGGTGTGCCTGGACTCCAACGAAGAACGGGTGATCCTTCAGCTCAACCACCTCCATACGCTTGCCCGACTCATCCTTGCCCACGAAGTTAAGGCCTGCCTTCTCGAGTGTTTCGATATAGTCAGGGTTGACCTCGTAACGATGCCGGTGTCGCTCCTCCATACCAGTCACATCCCCATACAAGGCTCGAAGTTTACTCCACTCGCTCCCAGCCTGGAAGTGGGTTGTCTTCGTACCAAGTCGCATTGTGCCGCCCATTATCTCTTTCGACCCTTCCGGCATAAATATGACGACGCGATGCTCTGCCTGCGCATCGAATTCTTCAGAAGTAGCACCTTTGAGGCCGCACAAATTCTGTGCAGCTTCGATGACAGCAACCTGCATCCCGAGGCAGATACCCAAGTACGGGATTTTGCACTCACGAGCCCATTTTGCCGCCTTCACCATTCCCGCCACGCCCCTACCACCAAATCCACCGGGGACGATACCTATATCGAGTGGTCAGTAGCGAGCACATAGAACTGCAAGGAAGGGGGGAGTGGCAGGGTGCTTCGTATATGTTTCCAGGCATGCCGTGTAAACAAGACGAATATAACTCACAGCCAGAAGCGATGGTTAGTTGAGACCAAGCCTTGTGGTACGTGGTGGGATCGCTTTGCAATGTAGCGTCTTCTAGATGCTCTGCGTCGATCCAAGCCAAGTTTAGCTTACGGTCACAGCGCATAGCTGAATGCTCCAAAGCTTTGATCACGGAGAGATAGCCTAAGACATCCAAGGTCAACCATCATCCCGAATGTAAAAGAACACCTCTAACGTAGCAGCTCCTTTGTGGAAGCAACTGCCAACGAAACTCTCCAGGCTGCGGCGTTCGAGAGTCGGAGGAAACTCACTATCGGGCAGTGCGATATACTTGCCAACTAAGGCAATATTCACCGGTTCCAAATATGGTTTTGAAACGACGGTCTTCTTCCATAACTGCCAGAGACCCGAACCTTTGTGGACCAGAGTCGGAGGTAGCGGCAGTTGGTCAAGTAGAAGTGCCTCTCGCAGACGAGCAAGTAGACCCTGCTCTTCGAGAAGAAGGGGCACTTGGTAGATGGTCTCTATATCTCGAACAGTAACTACTTGCTCGAATTCGACCTGGCAACTTCGGGCAATCTTCTGAACAGTGACCTCATCGAGAGCTCGCTCGCAGCGACAGGCGATCTACATCAATCTTCGTCAGATGATATACTCCTGCCGGATGCTTTGGGTGCTTACCAGGTCCGGCACCAAGCCGGCGCTTCGCATCTGCTTAATAGCGTGCTGTGTGGGCTTTGTCTTCTCTTCGCCGTGGATGACGGGCACATACGAGACATGAATGTTCATCATGTTACCTTTGCCAACCTTGTACCGGAACTGCGTCAATGCCTCGACAAACGGCATACTCTCAATGTCACCAACCGTGCCACCCTAACAAACCAAAGTGTGATTAATAAAAGCTACACCCAAATCCTAAGTAGGGCCGGCCAACAAAGCCACGGGCAATATCAAGCTGACGTACCAGTTCAACTACAAAGTAATTTCAATCAGCGAGCACTTCGTCCAGGATAGGAATGACATACTGATACAAACATCGGGCTCTTCGCCGCTGTCGTCGACAGGTATTTTAGCTACTCGCTGGATCCAGTCCTGAATAGCATCGGTGATGTGAGGTACAACCTGAACGGTACGGCCTATATAGTCACCTTTGCGCTCTCGTTCAATGACGGCTCTTTAGCAATCTCGGCGTCAGTGCAAGGCAATGCAGGAGATGTGAGATGGGACGACGGACTTATAGATCTTGCCAGTCGTGATATTGTTCTCGTTGGTGAGATTGAGATTCAGGTAGCGTTCGTAGTTTCCGAGATCAAGGTCGGATTCGCCTCCATCCTACCACCTTTTAGCACGACGGTGCTAGCACATATGGGTAAGGATAGGTCACCTGTAGAACAAAACACTCCCCATGCCTAGAGTAAAAGGCCGTCAGTGCTGCAATCTATACACCACCTTGGACACCTCACCTACTCGAGAGGTCCTAACGTGCCGGCATCCACGTTGAGGTAAGGGTCAATCTTTAGCAGGAAAGCTACGCATTAGTCAAAGATAACTACGTGATGAGAGCATCTAAGCGCAATGCTCACTTTGATTGCCTGGGGTCGACACAGTTAATAGGAAGGCCGAGGGTTACATTAGGTGGGGTTCATATATTCATACCGTGACTTTCAGTCCTGTCGTCTTGAGCAGAAGACCCGAGGAGGAGGCTTATAAAGTTTAGTGGTAGGCACAACTGAATATCGTCCCGACGTACCTATTATGCCTATAGATTTAACAAGTTAGCAATCTTAAGCCAGTCACTATATCGATGTTATGTCTTGAAATTCCACCTGCCAAGACACATGATGGATTCTCGCCCTGAACTAAATCATGTCCAATTTTGCAAAAATTAAAAAAAAGTCTTGGTAGAAAATAAATACCTTTCCCGATGCCACTGATCACACCACCGCTGACCAGCACGTACTTCATCCTGGGAATAGGAAGCCTTCGTGCTCAGCTAGTTACTTCCCGGAAAAGAAAAAAAGGTAAATTAATGCAGTACGGTGGGGAAGGATAAGAAAGAGCTTCACAGATTCTCCGGAAAGGCGTGAAGGGAAAACGGGTGTATTGATGTTATAAGAAGAAGATACCGACTTTTCTTGCAACGGCGTTGACTGCTAGACAAGCTGAAAATGGCAGAAAAAAATGAGTAGAAAAAAAAACCATGTACCTTTGTCTCGCAGTTACGTCGAAGCACATGCATTTTCTCATTGTGCCCCACTACTGTCCAAAAATAATTGTTACCTAGCCCTATTTAGGAAAGCGGTGAAGTAGAAAAGTGCCTTATAAGGTAGGCATTAGGGTACTACTTGGTGGGGAATAGACCCTTGCTGTTCCCCTTGGGTAGGTGGGGGAGGGGGAGGGGCTTAGTAGCCCAACCATCAAATTGTGTCAATCGTGACTCAAAGCTCTCGCAAGCTCAACCACGGTTTTTGAACATCCTCTCCCATACCACATCGACGCATGCGATACGACCCAAACGACCTAAACGAGCATGGCGTCTTCAACAATTAGCCCCCTCTCGTCAGGGGATCTCGCTACTGGCATCCTTCAATCTCTCGACAAATCCTCACCTCTCCTCTCTGCCGAGGCCTTCCCGGCGGCTAGCTTCGTCGAAGTGAAGGCCGCTTTAGACCGACTGGGCTCGCGTGAAATGGTCGCCTATGACACAATCGAACGGGAGGAAGCCATCTTGGAACCCGAAGGCGAGCAGATTGCTGCTAATGGTAGCCACGAGGCTCGCGTATTCGACGCCTTGCGCTCCGCTGTCGACGGCCTAACCATGCAAGACTTGGAGAAAGCCATTGGCGACAAGAGTGTTGTCAAGATCGGCCAGGGGAAGGCATTTAAAGAGAAATGGATATCCAAGACCAAAGGTGCGCATGATCAACGCTATGCTTCGTGCTGATGGTCAGCAAGCCCGGCTGGACTAACCGACCAGCGTCTCTACAGACGGCAAATTCAAGGCTATGGTAGACTCCGTACAAGATGTTACCAAGGAGCAGATGCAAACGATCAAGGCGACACGGACAATTCCTGATGCGAAGCTACTTACGGACCTGAAGAAGCGAAAACTTATTCGGATGCAAAAGATCATCAGCTTCAGAATTCATAAAGGTCCCAAGTTCGCCCTCAAGATTCCCGAGGAAGCTACCGACTTAACTGCCGACATGATCACCACCGGTTCCTGGAAGACGGCTACCTTCAAACCTTACAATTTCAAGGCCTCGGGAGCTGACCAGCGAGCAGGCGCCCTGCATCCTCTTAACAAGGTGCGCGCCGAGTTCAGACAGATCTTCTTTGAAATGGGCTTCGAGGAGATGCCGACAGACAAGTAGGCCATTCCTATCCACGCACACACATACACCTGAATAATAACGTATTAGCTAACATGAGACCCTTCTTCAGATTCGTCGAGTCTGGCTTCTGGAATTTTGACGCACTCTTCGTGCCGCAACAACACCCTGCCCGTGACCTACAAGACACCTTTTACATTTCGGACCCCGAAGCTGCTGATGCACCGAGAGTAACTTCACCCCAGGACACGAAGGACTATGCCACTTACTGGGATAACGTGAAAGCAGTCCACCAGGTACATATCCTATATTTTCGCCCATTTTCATTGGCCCCCTGTCTAGTTATATACTAATTATGCGTCGCTGGTAAGGATGGCAAGTATGGCTCGATCGGGTACAGGTACCCTTGGTCGGGGGACGAGTCGCTACGATTGGTGCTCCGGACTCACACGACGGCCATTAGTGCAAACATGCTACATAAACTAGCGGCCAAGAGAGACGCGGAGGGCCAAATACCACCGGCCCGCTACTTCTCTATCGATCGAGTGTTTCGGAATGAAAGCGTTGACGCGACTCATCTTGCCGAATTCCACCAGGTCGAAGGTGTTATCGCGGATACAAACCTGACTCTTGGTGGTCTTATGGAAGTGAGGACTTCTCTCTAACGTTGACCAGCACAAAATTCGCAGCTAACTGGGTTTAGTTCATGGACATTTTCTTTGGCAAGATGGGCATAACGGACCTCAAGTACAAGCCAGCGTACAACCCCTGTATGTATCTATTTTGCTTTTCATTCATGCGACTGTCCCGTGGCTTCATGGTTTGGTTTTCGCAGCATACTTATCCATTCTGTTCCACTGTTTGAATATTCTAACCATCAATAGATACCGAACCAAGCATGGAGATCTTTTCCTATCGTGAGTATATTCTTGATTCTCCTTGGTTTCAATGCGTGGAACAAACTTTATAAATGCTCCTATCGCGAACCGCTTGTAAGATGGGAAGCTTTTAATCAGCAAGCCACCACTGGAGCCAAGATAAGTCACAAGTAAGAATGACTCTAACTAGTCGATACAGACAAGGGCCTCGGCAAGCTCATAGAGATCGGGAACAGTGGGATGTTCCGGCCTGAGATGCTCGAGTCCATGGGATTTCCGTGAGTACCGTTCCTAACCCCGACCCTTTTTGTAGTCAGACGATGGATCACTATCAAGGCAGCTATTAATCATACAATAGAAAGGACATGCGTGTATACGGCTGGGGACTGTCATTGGAACGGCCAACAATGATCAAGTATGGGATCTCGAATATTCGCGAGTTGCTAGGACACAAGGTGGATTTGAATTTCGTGCAAAGTAGCCCGGCGGTACGGTTAGATAAGGACTGAGGAAAATATGAAATTTCCCGGGTTAGAAATGAAAGAACATACCATACGGCGCCGGAGATATTACGTATCGGAAGTAGTAATACTAAGAACAAATGGTTCCTTTGGCCGACTTTAAGAAGGTATTATTATCTCAACGAGCTTAGACTAACTAGAGGCTGCGACCGCTAAGGGTAATAGCATTTTTAACGAGTTTGCGGCTAGCGAACTGGAGGCTGCGCCCTGCTGGGGCTTGCATAATAGCCTGAGTCTTAACGGACTTACAGCTGTTGGACAGCTGGCTACCAAGCTGCTCGCTCGCCGGCTCGCTTTGCAGCTCTTTTATACCTACGCAACGGGGCCGGAGTCGTCGCTCGACGACTCTAGGCCCGTTGCGCGCGCTGCGCGCGCGATATATTAAGATGCCAGGTTTAAAGTGCTAGATTTAAACTATCTAATTAAAAGCTATTAATCT
The DNA here is from genome assembly GCA_022578845.1 of Hypoxylon cercidicola. NCBI lineage: Eukaryota > Fungi > Ascomycota > Sordariomycetes > Xylariales > Hypoxylaceae > Hypoxylon > Hypoxylon cercidicola. The sequence goes on from MU399522.1 coordinate 393,256, forward strand.
TTTACTTAATTAAAAAATATTTTTATTTTATTTTATTTAAAATAATAAAATTTTATTTTAAAATTTAATTATTTTATTTTTTAATTATTAAAAAAATATAAAAATTAAAAATATATAATTTTTTATAAAATTATATTAATTTTTATATATAATTTTATATTTATATTATTTATATAAATTTAATTTTTATATTAATATATTATTTAATAATTTATATTTATATTTAAAATTAATATAATTATTATATAATATAAAATATTAAAATAATAAAAAATTTAAATTATTTAAATTAAATAAATTTAAAATTATAATTAAATATAAATAAAAAATTACGTATTTTTTTATTTAATATATTAATTAATATATTAATAAAATATTATTTTATTATAAATTTTAATAATTAATAATTTTATTTAAATATTAATGTTTTTATTAATTAATATTAATTTTTTTTATATTTTTTTTAAAATTAAAAAAAAAAATTTTAAAAAATTAAATAAAATTTTTTTTAATATTAACGTTTTTAATTTCGTAATTTATAATTCTAACGAATTTATTTTATTAATAAAAATATTTATTATAATAATTATTAATAAATTTATATTATTTATTAAAATTTTTAATTATTAAAATTTATAATTAATATAAATATTAATTTATTAAAAATTTAATTTATTTAAATTATTATT